>OX101788.1:432500-800000 GCA_944452715.1 Ophion slaviceki | reverse complement strand
CATTGGTGACGGCACAATTGACGAAAAAAAAAGACGACGTACGAAATTTTATATCCGGCCAATCTAAACATTTCCCGAGTCGAAATTTTCGAGCCGCGTTCAACCCACAAGATGAAGGCGAGCAGAAATCGGCGTGAGCGGATTATTGGGTATCTAAAGGAGGGTACAATGTTTGAAAGTACCATGCGTTAGAGCCTCCGATGAACCTCCGGCATGGCAGAAAGTAGACTTTTTGACTCAAAGGAGGTCAGGGAGGGTCACAATTGAACCTACGAAACCTCAGGTGGGCCTACTTCGAGCGCTCCCGCAGAACCTACTGCCCCCCCTTTCGGCCTACTGTACACTGCTAAACAAAAAAATTAATTTATATATAATCTATTTGAATAAAATAGGTTTTTTTCCTTGTCTCCCAGCCTACTACGATCATATTTCTTTCAAAGATATTTATATATGTTAATAAAGATGAGATTCAAATTAACCTTCATTTGCTTACAATGTACACTGTAAAGCTTAATGTACTATATGCAAAAAATATTTCATAAATCGAAAATAAAATGAACGCGTTATTTGAGAGCTTTACTACAAGGATTTTTCATCGTAATTCGTCATTCCCTGGCCTTTGGAAACGATTTTTTTCGAAGAAAATATTTGCCCTATATGCGATTTGAACCTAGTCCTACCTACTCATAACTACGCGCCGCTGCCCCTATGCTACCGAGTGCTTATAACATTTTGGTCGCTGATATGGCATAAGAGACCAAATGAATACCTCCAACTATTTGTTGTATCACATAAGCTATAGATTTTTCAAACACACATACACACACACACGCGCGCGCGCGTTTGTGTGTGTGTGTGTGTGTGTGTGTGTGTGTGTGTATGTATATGTTTATTTATAGAAAATCAATCTATTTAATATCGTCCAATAACTACATATTTTATTTGATCCTAATAAATCTGTGATTCGGTTTCATCAGTTTAACATTTTCATCTGTTCAAAAAAACAATTTAGTCAAGTTCACTGAATGGATCTAGTTATTTTTTTTAAATTTACCTTAAATAAAATATTTGTAGAGTTAAGCATTTTTCTATTTGATTGAACTAATGGTCCATCTTTATTATAACACTCATATCAAAGGGGCGGGGGGTAGTGAAGGTGGAGACAGAGGAATTTTATATATATATATAAAATAGGCGGGGGGTAGTGAATTCCTCTCTCTCCACCTTCACTACCCCCCGCCCCCTTGATATGAGTGTTGCAATAAAGATGGACCATTAGTTCAATCAAATAGAAAAATGCTTAACTCTACAAATATTCTATTTAAGGTAAATTAAAAAAAATAACTAGATCCATTCAGTGAACTTGACTAAATTGTTTTTTTGAACAGATGAAAATGTTAAACTGATGAAACCGAATCACAGATTTATTAGGATCAAATAAAATATGTAGTTATTGGACGATATTAAATAGATTGATTTTCTATAAATAAACATTTTTAAAATCAATCATTTTAATAATCGAATGCAATAGGAAAAATTTGGTTCTATGAAAAATCTAGTTAATACAAATTTTAAAAAAATCAAATAGACGCGGTTAGTTAATATCATAATATTTAGCGGGAAAAAATTAAAATATGCTTCATACATACACGTGGAACTATTTTTTTAATTTTCGACGTGCTAAAAATGAAAACAAGGAAAAATCAAACATCTTATTTGAAATCGACGGTAATCGGCCGTCGCCATTTATCAACTCATTATTGAATAAACAAAAAAAAACAAAACGAACAAAAAAAAAGAAAAAATCGAATGAGGTTGAATTCTAAACCGACAATTTCAATCCTTCAGAACATGAAATAGACTATAATTAACACCCTATCGTTCCATATAGAAATCAACATTATATGTTATTTAGATATACACTGCCAGCTAAAAGTTTTCGGACACTCCACATAATCGCAAAACTTTTGAGCGCTGGATAATTGCCAAATAATGTTCGAGTAATATAATTCATTTCATTTATTATTTCACGAAGATACTATAAAGATCTATATGATTAAGTAATTTCACAGAGCTTTATAGTATCTTCGTAAAATAATTATTATTCTACCATAAGTTTGCAATGATCCAAAGTGATGTTAAGTTTTGCAGTTATCTGAAGTGTCTGAATACTTTTGACTGGTAGTGTATATTCGAATATATTAACGCAACCACATATTTCGAGTATTATATATATATATATATATATATATATATATATATATATATAAAGTATTATATAATATATACCGTCGCTTAAATGTTTGGATACACCAGTCGATATTTCTTGCTGCACTAAAAGTCACATAGCTTCGTAAAAAAAAGATAACCAAATTTACCGAACGGCGTTTTGACGGGAATAAATTCAGCTGTATATTGCTTTTCTGAAATATTTTTTTATCATTTTCTTTTCGACCCGGTACGCTCTTTTATACGTGACTGATTTTCGGCTTTTTTTCGACCATCAAGAATTGAACGCATGACTTATGGAAAAAAAAAATTGTTACGTTTATCCATGATGAACTTAAACGGGGTAGCAGGAACTTCATTTGCGTTTTTTATAAAGTTTTGTACGATTTTTTTCGCAATGTTATTTCATTTTTTGCTAAAAAGACTAATTCTAGATAATGCAATGTAACTCAAGAACTAGAGGGCTTAAGAAGAAATGTCAAGAACGAAAAACGTCGCGTAAGCTTATACTGGATAGACTGGCATTTTTTAAAGAATTTTCCTGTGAGATTTTTTCTCACAGGAAAATGCCTATTAATCCGATAGAATTGGAGTAAGACTGTATACACAAGCATTCTTTTATCAATTGCCTATAAAATAATAATAAATCGATATTGAGCAAATTTGATTGTTTTCGCATATTAATATTGGACTATTAATTTGATAAGGGGACGATGTATTTTTATTAATTTCGTATTATTTTCGTCATCGAACGGGTTACCGATCAAGTCACAATGGAATGATGATGGAGAAGATATCGAATTTGGGCCGAAAGCAGGTTAGGTGGGGTCGAGGCAACAGTTTGAGATTGAAAGCAGGTTAAGGAGACCTGTGCTCTGCACGTTTCACTGAAACTGGGGGTCGAGAGAAGGTTTGGGAGGTCTAGCAGAGGCTACCCTGGGCCAAGAGGAGGTCTCTTCATGGCACTGAACTCGACAAATGAGGTTTCGTAGGTTCAACGGAGGCTGGCGGCTTATGTATTACAAAAGAAATGGGTCCTGCGAGGGTTCAGAGGAGGCTAAAAATTTCGACTCGGGTTATTTTTTTATTCAGACACTAGATAATTTTTATAATCTGTCGGAGTTTTAATCAATGTGACAGGAGTTTCAACCGAGTGACGACGATAGAGAGCTTTTGCAGCTCATGTGTTTGGGCGGTATTCCATCGGGAGGAATCAAATTCCGAGCCTCAGGAGCTTCTCATTATGCACGGTGGCTTTCAAAAGCTGTCTACTCTGTGAAAATATCAATTTTCGGGAAACAATTCAAGGTGACAGCGACAGAAAACAACGGGCTACGGCAAAACTGTTTTCTTGGTACTTTCTTACCTAAAAGCATGATTCAATGCTCCACGTGCCGTGAAAACTCCGAATCGGAATTTACTATTTCTCAAGGACGTGGTTTTTACAAAGAAATTCATAAAGAAATATCCACTGTAGCAACTGCTAAATTACACGCGCATCTGTGGTATTTGTCCGAAGAACTCGTTCTTTTGTCTCTCCTCGATGACATATCATTGGAAATGAAATTCAGGATCGTAGAATCAGCAAGGAGGCTTGAAAGTAACAGCGAAAATACAAAACGCGCACGGTTCCTAAAAACGCTTCTCATTTGTTGGCGTCTGAAAATCTTAACGATTTTGCCACAAAAAAGTAATTAATTCCATTTTAACAATTTGACTTACCCCGTGACGTTCTTGATTTAGACGTTTAATGGGCCACCGGCAAATCCTATAAAGACTGTCAGACTATATGTAACAGTATCCATATTGTGAATGATACAGCGGGGCGAGGAGTTGCGTTGATGGAAAAATTTGAGAATAACTTGAAAGACGAAACACAGATGCAATATATCTTGCAAGTGGTTCAAGACCACAAAAAACGACACTTGTCTTGTATCAAAAAAGATCTTTGTCATCGATACCCGAAAAATAAATATCATTCATTGTTCTGTACCGATAATTATAGCATCCAAAAAAGTGTTTTTTTTTTCTAATTCGCGATGATGACATTTTGTCCTTTAATTTCAAATCAATTTGGATTGGTTTAATTAATTTTGAATAAACGCCATGATTTTTCTTCTTTAATTGCAAACAAAATATAAAAGTCGCTTGCGTAACCGTTTAATTTTTAGCTACAGCCCCCTCCTTTCAATAGGTTTTTTTTCCTCTAGACTCCAACATCCTAACAACTATTATCGAGAAAAAAATACGATTTTTCGGGGCTACTCTAATATATATATATATATACACACATAGTAGATACAAAAAGTATTTGTGCACGTCGTCTTTTTCAAATTATCCTTCGAAATAAATGAAATGCTTTATGAAGTTTCTGTGTTCGACAGCCTATCCTAAACATACATGGTGTCTATTTACAAAAATCTTGGGAAAACACGAACAAAAATTAACAACAGTTTTGTGTGATATATATATATATATATATATATATATATATATATATATATATATATATATATATTAATATATATCTCACACAAAACTGTTGTTAATTTGGTTTAATTTTTTTGTTCGTGTTTTCCCAAGATTTTTTGTTATATATATATGTGTGTGTGTGTGTGTGTGTGTGTGTGTGTGTATATATATATATATATATCTAAAGCATACTTATGCCGCTCGAGGATTCATTACCACTACTTCATGCGTGGCTATACTGCTGAGAGAAGCCCTCACTGCCAGAGAATTCTAGGCACTCCTGACGTCTGCTTAATTAATAACTATCCGCGGTTTTAATTAGCCCGTACGCGCGGGGTACCCTTGGCGAGAGAGCGAGCTCACCTGCTCCCTTCTCCGTTCGTTCGTTGGCGCGCGAGAGGGACAGATGGAGAACCATGCGGTAAGTAGATATCGTCGAGCGGAGGAGAGCCGGTTTTATATACACGTATAGCCGGCTATTCACGCTCATACGTGTCCTCCAGAAACAAGAAAAGTGAACAGACTCGAGCTCGGCATATTTTTTAAGTGAAACAAAATAATATTCCGGAGCTTTTTTTTTCGACGAACTGAAAAAAAATAATGCGCAAGAAAAATATATCGACGTGTTGAATATGAGGAAAGAGATAAAGGGCCTGTTCGAGTTTGCCTAGATCGATTGGAAATTAATCGACAGCACGGAATTTTCGTCAAACACACAATTAGTCCTGATGAACCGATATATTACGCGCTACAATATATCGAAATTACGATAAAAAAAGTATACATGTATGGATGTAAAAAAGTGGCCAAATGGGCTAGTGCCGGTGGAGTACGCGAACACGCCTCCCGCTTGTTAAACTACTTAATTGACCTGGCGCTGAATTACGTAATTGCGTATCAAGGCTTCGAAGTAATCGCGCATCATTACAATACATTCGCAACGTGCGCGCGTTAAAACAAATCCGCGTGTACGTTGGCCGCACACGCAACAATATGCAGTGCGCAAGTGTATAATAAACCGGGAGCCTGTTGATTCCGACGAATTACCGAGAATAATGACCTAATTAGGCTGTTTCATTGGCGACGTTTGGGACGCCAAAATTATAAAGATAGCGGGAAATATCGACGGGTGGCGGCGGAGAGGGGTGTCAAAGAGTGTCAAAGGGAGGATGAAAATAATGACCCGAACAAACCCTAATACAATTGTTAATTTAATCTTCTCGTTGAATCATTCCAATCACATATGGATTTTTCTGAAAGAAATGAAACATCCATTGCTGCGAAACAACACAATGGATAGAAATTTGATATATCAACCAGAGAGAGAGAGAGAGAGAGAGAGAGAGAGACAGAGAGAGAACTGCACACAACACATCGCGGCAAAGGCACCGGTGAGGAAAAGTAAAATCGTATTGAATTGCTAATTACCTCACGTCCGTTACGTAAAACTCATTAACGGTAATTACAACGAGGAGAATATAGCGCGTCGTTCACGCTCCAACGCTCGGCCTAAAAGAGCGACAGGCGCGAGCTACACGGGACAAAAGTGTTTGTGTGTGCTCCGTATCGAATATGTATAGAAGGGTGTATTATGAAAAGAGACAGATGCCCAAGGGTGAGGCTTGAAAACATGGCGAAAGCTCCAAAAATCCACCCACACACACGTGTGTGTGTATGAGTTTATTATCGCCGATTAGTGAATCTGAAAACCGATTACAATCACACCCATTATTATTAATATATGATAAACGGAAAGGGTCGGAGTTCAGGCTCGTTAATGGATCCGCGTTTCGTTGATCATAACTACCGTACTATCATTTCAACTGGCTGTACCCTATTGCCGTACAGGTATTTCTGGCCCGAAATAAACACAAAAGACTATCCTTGTCATTTTTATGTTTATTTTTCAAACTGTATAGTCGTATTGGCCTGATTATTTTTCTGATATGTTTTTACAGTACGCAACGACACCATTTTTTAAATTAGTAAATGAAATGTTGCCACGTTGTTGATTTTTTGTCCTCGGTGGTATTGTCTTTCTGCATAAAAAATTACGTAAAATTCATTGAAAAAATAATTAACGTAGATTTAGCATGAAAAATAATTAACGTAAATTTAAACCGGTGTGCTAGTCTAGTGGTTCGCACGCTTGCCTCTGAACCAGCACATCGGGAGGTCGCAGGTTCGAATCCCAGTTCCGTAGTCTCGGAGAAAAATAAATGCGAGCGCGACGTAGCTCCAGTCTTACACGGATGTCAGGCGCACGAATGGGGACGTGAGTGTGTCGTGTATGTGTGGATGTAGCCCGTGATTTGTTTCTCGACGAAGCGCGACCAGCTCGAAAACTGGGAAGCGAACATGGGACTGGCTGTATTGGTATAGGTTTTCCGCAGTTTCCCTATACCCATGGCAGAAATGTCATGGTGAATGCGATACAGAGGGGGAAGTCGGCTGCTGCTGCAAGGTGGGGATGACTAGTGGAATACGGTGGGCAATGTAATAAGGGGAAAGACCCCGTACACTGGAATCTACGATTTAAAAAAATTGATGAACATAAAATTGGATGTAACAATAATAGTAATAAAGATAAAAAGTAGTATAAAGCGATAATTAACATAAAATTGACATTTTTTTAAATTAGAGAATTGAATGTTGACACGTTGGTGGATTTAGTTCGGTCTTCGACAGTCTCGTCCCTTTGCATAGAAAAAAAGTAAAATTTATTTTAAAAAATAACGAACGTAAAATTGCATAAAAAATAATTAACACAAAAGAGCATAAACTAATAAATAACATGAAAAAAATTATCGCATAAGAAAATACTAAAAAATAACAATTTTCTCCCATAACAGAAAATAATGTCGACCTCTATGGAAAAAATATTTTTATTCGCACGCATCAACAAAAACAAGTTAATTGAAAAAACTCATGAACGCCGTATATCAAAACCGCAAAATAATTTCGTCACGAGAGTAGAAATTACGACGAACGTTGAAGACATTTTTTCTAATCTATCCTCATACATGCATGCCGAAAAAAGGGATTGGAAATAACACAAAATTTGAAAAATGAAATTTTGCAGAGTTTCTTGAACTCGTGGATTTGGTTAGGAATTACCAGTGTTTCGAATAATTAACACGAAGATAATACGTATCAGTCGTTGAGGCCGGTGGGGGGTGGACCTTTCTGCGCTGTTTCCTGCGCACTTTCGCGTAACCGTCCACCCGAATAGAGAGATAATTAGAGACGATCGTTCGACCCTGACACTAATTGAATATGAAGCAATTAAGTCGCTCGTCGTCGTCGGCGCCGCGCAGAATAGCACCCATCTCCGCTCTCCGTATATTCATACGTCACACATATATACCTATATAGATCCATTCTCACGCACAGATACGTACGTGAATGCATGTACGTGTTACACGGAGGGGTACATTTACTACGTCGTGCTCCGGGCTCTGGGATGTCGTTGGTACTGGTGTCCTCAAAATAATTAAAAGGCACAGGTGTCCGAAGTACTCGGGCATATATTATACGCGTCTTCTCGCTCGGTCACCCGCGCCGCGATGCATACCCTGTCCTCGTGAACCTCTCGCACTTGTGCCGCCGTCTACGTGGTATTACGTGCGGCAGTCCGCGCGACCCGAGTAATAACATCCTCCCGTACGAAACAAATGACAAACGCGCGGCTATATGTACGAGAGCCGATTTTAGTCGCGCAATTGGTGGTCTCAATTTCAAGACGGAATATTCGGGTTCGCGTACGGACGGATTCTTAACGATCTTCTTCTTCTTTATCGCGGACGTTGGAATTTTGTGGGAGCCTCGACTCGTTTTTGCGATGTTTGCACTCGGACTCGACGGGATTCTTCGGACGTCGAAGTGAAACGTATCACATATAAATAGGCCCGAGTCTAAGGAGATTCAATCTGCGATGAAAAAAATATATTACATCCGTTAATGTGGGAAGCCAATAAATCGTTTATTGAAAACATGGAATATTACTTGTATAATATTTATTTTAATGTTGGATTATTATTGAGTTATCCTATATTAATAATCGTATATTATGAAATTATTCAATATTAATACTGGAAGGTATATCAATGTTTCAGTTTTAATATTTGATGAATTAATAAATACAAATAATATTATTACGATCATATTTTTTTATTAATACACTGTAAAACATTTCTGTATGAAAATTAATATACAAGTGTAGGAAGTTTTTATGCGGATACCGCTTATGAAATTTCAGATACGATTTTGAAAATCCAAAACAGGTTATTTTAAAAATGAAAGTGTAGTTCCGTAATATTAATATACTTGTGCGTTTGAAAAATAATGCACGTGTAAAGAAATAATCACATCCAAGTATATTGAAATCAAGAACCATTTGCTGATATCAATATACAAGTGTATATTAAATTCAAGAACCATTTGCTAGTATCAATATACGGGTGTGTATTAAAATTACTGATCATAAGTATTAAGTTTATTTCAGAAATTGATAATTGCAATACGTTTTTATGTAAAAATTATCAAATTAAGACCACTCAATTCATATACTGTATGATGCTTTCGTGATACTTGTGTATATGATTTTTTTTCGCAGCTTTATCCCATAATTAATATTGGATACTTGAATAATAAAATTTAAATGCAGTGAAATCACTGCACCTCTCCTTTATTCCTTCCATCATTCTCCAGAGTCCCTACATTCCTTCCAGAGCCCCCCCCCCCCCAGAGTATTGACCGCATCCACTCTTTCCTAATGCACTACTGTATCGCATTTGCACGAGGGCCCAGGGAAACTGCGGAAAACCTGGGCCGATACAGGCGGTCATATTTGGCTGAGTTTCAGTTGTATTACCATGAGAAACTCAGACAAACTGTTTCCCACTCAGAGGTTGACACGCGCAAACCAGTGCACGGGCAAACGGTCACCGCTCCAAGTATTGGCCGCGCCCAATACTGCTTAACTTCAGTGACCGCCGAGCCCGCACACCGACCGCGCGCCCTTGGTCAAGGAATTCCGGAAAACAGAAACCGCGTACTGGATAGCTAAAGCGAAAAGCATCGATTACAAAAACTCCGCGAACTTTTTTCCCAATATCAACAGATTCTTTAGATACAAAGAACCGCCGAAAATCGACACCCTCGCCATCAATAAAAATAATCACACGTTATTAACAGAAGTAATCCTAAACAATACGGATCTCATCGGACAAGGAGATGATTACATATTCACGCACCAATTGATCAAGCTCAACATCATTGGAAAATACTTTGAAACCATCAACTCGCCCAGATACACCAACGAGGGAACGGAGATAAAACGCTTAGCAGACGCCGCAGCCGAAGAGGTCAAGAGCGCACTTACACAAATAAGGACGCACAACTCCACCCACACCGAGTTCTCGAACGACAACCCAGCCCATCTTCCAGCACGACACCCTGAAACCCCTAAGTTTTTACACTCATTCGCTGAAACAGCTCTACTGCTCAAAAAGGCTAAGAACAAAACCTCAAGTGGACTCGACAATGTTCCAATGATCCCTCTGAAACATCTACCACGCAGCATAATCATTGACTATACCATAATTTTCAACAATTGCTTTAACCATTCATACTACCCAGTGAGATGGAAAAAAGCAAAGGTTATTCCCATAAGAAAAAAAGATAAAGACCCGGCGGACCCGGCAAGTTATAGACGAATCAGCCTCACCATCAACATCAGTAAAATTTTTGAAAAATTAATAAAAACTCAAATAATGCAACACATTGAGCCAAATAAAATTATCCCCGATAACCAGTTCGGATTCAAAACGAAACATGCAACAGTTCATGCCATCCACAAATTCTCATCGGACATCAACAGATATTTGCTGAAAGGAAAACTCGTCGGAGCAACACTCATCGACTTAGAAAAGGCCTTTGATTCGGTATGGTTGAATGGATTAATCTACAAACTCATAACCCTGAACTTCCCACGACCAATCACTCTCCTACTCTGTGATATGATCCACCAAAAATCATTTGTCACCTGGGACGGGTACAACTGCTCGACCAGCTCGTTCAACATCAGAGAAGGACTACAGCAAGGAACGGTTACCTCGCCAGTCCTATTTAACATTTACAATTCTGAAATACTTAATCTATTTAACTTAAATACCGGAAACAACACGCACTCAGGAGCTTTCGCAGACGACATGGTGGTCTACGTTGCAGATACCAAAATTGAAATTATTCAAGAAAAACTCAACACCATAGTCAACCAAATATACGGATACTACAAAAATTGGAATTTAAAAATAAACCCACTCAAAAGTGAAACCATCCTATCCAGAAAAACCGTGAACGAGATTTCACCAAGAACAGTCCCGCTCATCAGAACATTCCAAATTTGAATAGAAGACAGAGATGCAAGAACTGTAACAGCGATACCAAACAAAGAATTAGTTAAATACCTCGGCGTTCACTTTGATTATTTACTAAGACTGAACAAACACCACTCAATTCAACTGGAAAAAGCAAAAAAGGCATATAGAGCAAACTACAGGATTTTCTACAATAAGAGTCTAGAGCCAAAAGCAAAGGTAATATGTTACCAACTTCTAATAAGACCGATAAGAGCGTATGCAGCTCCAATATGGTGGAACGTAGGACCGTCGGTGATGGAGCACTACCGACAATTTGAACGATCGTGCTTGAGAGCGTGCCTGGGCAGGTACCGCACACCGGAATCGAATTACATACGGCGAATCACAAACAAAGATATTTACGACACAGCAAATATTCCGAGATTTGATACCTTCTGTCTCATGCTAACAAGGAACTACTTCAGCAGTGCATACCAAATTGACAACGAATTGATCAACGAACTACGAGTACTCGATGAACCCACCATGATGAGGATGGCAAGGAGCAACTACTCCCCTTCAGAAATCTTCACGAACCTCGACAGATTGGGCTGTATACAAGATGAAAACAACATTCCAATCATCTACCACCTACGAAGACACTGCGCTAAAAAAGCTGTGTGTACTGACACTGATAACATCCCAAGAGAAAGCTGGGTATTCTCGAAGGACCTACCCACGAGGGATTGCAAAAGTCTTGACAGACTCTGCAGAAAATTCTGGTGGCTTCAGGGTGAAGCAAAACACATGGATGAGCTGAGAAGGAGAGCCAGACTTAAAATGCTCCGACAACAATGGCAACAGAGAGAGGCCATCAGAGCACGCCTAGGACGACAAGTCTAACGAGAGAAAAAAAAAAGTGATCGTCATTCCCAAGACACCCTAAATGTACAAAGCGCAATTAGCTTACATAGAAAAGAATGTATTAGAATAAATATGTAAATAACATACCCCCCTGTCCCCGTCCCATCCCGTTACTAACTCCACACACTCTCCCTACACACCCCTCAGAGGCCAAGACTGATTCTATGGTTTTTATCTAAGAAATTTATCTTACCTTTTTCCATAGCTTCACGTATATCGAAGGAACAATAAATTCCAGACACTCAAAATATAGGCCAATAATAAAAAATAAACACACATATATACAATAAGAGTTAATTGGTAAGTCTCATCACTGGATGACAAACCTATTCCACGAAATTACAGCTTAAGTTTAATAAGGTGTTTATTACTTATGTATGTACAATGATTTGTCACAAAATAAACCACCTTTTACAAACCAACCAACCAACCGACCGCGCGCCCATCTCTGTCCACTGCATGCTTGTATTTGAAATACATGTGATTTTGAGATATTGTCCGGGTCAACAATTATGAAAATCATAAAATGTTTCTTCAATATTAATATACGAACACATTAAATTCAACTTATCTGTGATTTGTTTTTGACAAACAATTGTTAATCTCAGTGGCTTCTTGGAAATTTCTGAATCGAATCACAGTATTCATGTGCTGGATGGTATTATTCCGAGAAGTACATCATCGATATTCCTAAAGATTTGTCTTATATTTAACTCAGCGTCGATGAGAAATAATATCAGATAGGGGTACAATCACGATACTTTCCAATTCCAATTCAGTTCCAGATGTATTATATTTTTCAGGCAGCCGTAAATAAATTTCAAACTTGTTTTGTATTTTCAATACTCTGTTTTTTATAGTTGATTTATTATACATCTGTAGTAATTTTCAATTGAAGACACGGGTTAATACAATCCATTTCCCACAAATTTACAAACTTGTCTTTGAAATTCCATGTTGCATCTATTAAATTCTATATCCACGTTAGAATTTCATGTTCCTCTTTTAAATTTACGGTACAAGTGTTTTAAATTTAATTTCATCTACCGAGTTCGTAAAATTCAATTCCTTTGTATCTTAAATGTATTGTAAATTTCATATCATTTTTTACAGTGTACATCAAGATCGATATAACATTGAAATATTATTAAGTTCATTTTGTAATAGAAAAATATTAACTTATTAATATTCCAATATTTATACTGGATAATTTATTAACCCTTCGAGTGCACACTGGGTCGTTTGACCCAGTGATTTTTTTCGTATAAGTACGTACTTTTCAACGTATGCCCCACTTTGAACGAATGTTTTGGCATTTAATGTTCGTTTCCGTCAATTAATAAATTTAGGGCCATAAAATATGGATAATTTACTAAAAAAAAAGCAAAAAATGGATATTTACCGAAATACAACGATTTGAAAAACGCCTTGAGTCAGATTGGCCCAAGATGCACTTATAGGTTGGCGGCGGAGGTGTGCACTCGGAAGGTTAATATTTCAATATTAATATTTGATCATTTTACAAACACGAACGATATTTTTGAAATAATATATTTTTAAAAATAATTAACACTATTGTCAAAATAATGTTATATTATCAAATTATCCGATTTTAATATTAGAATAGTTTTGAACTCGTATTTTTTTCAAAATATAAATAACGTGCATAATATTCGAATATTATTAAATTATCCAACATTAATATTGAAACATTATATATTTACTACGTTCATAATCGAACCGTTGGATGACCGCAACACTTCCCAATAAAGCCCGACCAATTGCAAGCTACGCACATTTGCCGTCGTCCCTCATACGCATACGAATTCACGCCTGCGTATTGTATATTTTCGAGCGACTCGGTTCCCATCCGGGGCAATACTTCCATTAAACTTTGACGCATTCACGGAGAATTTCCTCCTTATCGAGATACTTGTCTCTAATATTACTCACTCGCTCGGTGTGCAGCCATTCCGCATTACGTACGTTAAACTACATATGTGCACACGCTCCCATTTATCATTCCTCTCTTATGCACACACATCCACACCCACGCGTGCGCCCGCGTGTGTGTGGAGCTACTTTCGAGAACGTTAATTAAAGTGCACGCATGTAACGCAGCTCTTGGTGATGATAATGTAAGCGAACTTGGAGCACGCACACGATCAAGCTAACCAGCTGACAGCACTAGCAGCAACAGCTTGTCGAGAGAGAGAGAGAGAGAGAGAGAGAGAGAGAGAGAGAGAGAGAGAGAGAGAGAGAGAGAGAGAGAGAGAGAGAGAGAGAGAGAGAGAGAGAGAGAGAGGGAGAGAGAAAGAGAGAGAAGTCAGAGGGAAGATGAGTGCTCTCTTCAACATGAATGTATGTCACACACACACACACACACACACACACGTACGCGTACACACATTCACACACATCCACGTACGCACGGACACATATACATATATACATAAACAAAGTAATAGGCCTGAGCACACACAGGGATCTCTGGACGCTCGTTATTCGGTTCTTTTATTCTCTCTATCTGCGTCTCTGGCAGCATTACTTGAGCGCATGTGTGCGCCTGCGAAATTGCGCGGTGGCCGCGTCAGAGAGCGCAGCTATATATATATATATATATATATATATATATATATATATATAATGTGCTGTGCTTTCTGACGCGAGAGAGAGAGAGAGAGAGGGAGGGAGAGAGAGAGAGAGAGAGAGAGAGAGAGAGAGAGAGAGAGAGAGAGAGAGAGTATTTAGTTGCAGCGAGATAATGCGAAAGCACTTAAGGAGGCAAAAAACGAATTGCCGTAAATCTCCCGAGGGGGTGGAACACAACGTAGTGGCCGGAGGCGCTCGTCGACGTGACTGTTACGGGGATGCGGCGTGAAGGGAGGGGGGCAGTATGGGAGGGTGTGCCTTCGACCCGACGATGGGTCATTTGGGCCACGAGATCCGATTCTCCCCGGCTGTAAACGAGCGAACGGTTGTGCCTGCGTGCCGCGGTATTCTTTCTCTCTCTCTCTCTCTCTCTCGCTTTGTGTAAGTCTTTCTCCCAAGCTTGGGTTTCCTTCGCTACGTGCCGGCGCGGCACGACGGTCTCTCGTGTGCAACAAACTCTCCGTTGCACCTAACTGCTCGCTGCACTATTGCGCCCGCGCGCGGCAAGAGAAATATCGAATAAAGAGAACGACGTAACGAGGCCCACCAGGTGATCCTTTCTCGTACAATGTTGTATAAATTCGCTCCCGCGCGCGTGGTAATATCCTTGGGCGTACGAGGCACGTTCATCTCCGGACTTTGCAGATATCGCGAGCTTCCTCGATTCGGCACTCGATCGTAATCGCTCACCTTTTCTCCTCTCACGGACGGGCGCGATCCTTCGTCTTGGTGTTTATTCTTTTTTTTTGTTTTTGTGTTTTTCGAAGGATACTTAGGTCGGGAGATATTGCGGCGAGAACATAACTTGAGATCGCCATCGAGTGATTGTCACTTTTCGGCGATGTGCCACACATTGAAAGCCTCGGAGGAAATGTCTCTATCTCGATTTGGCTGAGGGTGAAAAACTTTGAAAAAATGAGCGAGATGAAGAGAACCGTCGAAGCGGTTTTGAAAGTACTGTCGGAAATTGAAAAATCAATTAAATTAAATTAATTAATAATTGTTCGAAATGGAATAATTAATTTTATCAAATTTATTATTTTATTTCTGACAATTATTAATTTAATTAATTGATAATTTTCATAAATTGAATACTTATCTTAATTTAATTAATCGATAATAGACAGAAGCAAAATAATTAATTAAATCAAATTAAGTAATAATCATCGATAAAAAAAATCGCCACCACACCAGGCTCCAATTGTTGTATGGAATACGAAAAAAAACCAAACACAAATCGCGACCTTGCATTTGTCGCAAATATTCATCTCCAAATATCACCATCCCGAGAAAATGCCCACAATCGTATTCGAGAAAAACCGCCTTGCATCTTCTCATTCTCTACGAACATGTCTAGATCGAGGTTGAGGCACGTCGGGTTGAAACGCCAAGATGACTCTGCAACCGTGCCGTTGCCCTTATGAAGGGTTCATGCCTCCCCCGTGTTTATGCCATATACGAGATCGAGAAAGAGACAGAGTTCGGCAAGCCGTGGTGAGCACATCCGCGAAAGCCGGTGCGAGACGAACTACCCCCTCGCGAACCGTGCGACGAAGCTTCATGTTGAATATAGGCTATTGTGAATATTACATTCCCCGTGTATAATACGGACATTCGGAAGTAAGCGAGACAGGCCTGAAACGTTTCACCCTCATGTTTATACGTGTATACATATATAAAAACACGGATACGCCTATGAATATGTATACATATATAAGAAGGGATTCTGAAGACGTGCGACTGCGAGAACCGCCCTTCAAGAATGCGCGCGCGGGCCCGCTTGTATGTGTGTGTTACAGTTGAAACCCGTTTTCAGTTTGAACGCGTTTTACCTAGTAATAAACTATTTCTGACTAGACGCTTTCATTACAACTAGTTTTTCCTAGTAAAAACTAATATTTACCGATAAATCAATTTGAATATTAGTTAAAACGAGTTTTACCTAGTTTAAACTAGTTAAAACTAAACTTAACTTAGTTAACTAGTTTTAACTAAAACTAGTTAAAACTTTTTTTAGTTAGTTAGTAAAAAATAAACTTAACTTAGTTAACTAGTTTTAACTAGTTAAAACTAAAACTCTTCGGGTGTTTGGGTTGTTCGTAAAATCTATGCTATTTTTGTTCCAATTATATTTTTCATTCGCTTCTGCTTATTTAATATGTACCTTTCTTATTTAAAAAAAAATGAATAATCTTCAATTGGAAAAGTAAAGTATCGATAAATTATTTGATTCGTACCATATTTCTATGTACTCTTATTCCCTGAATACGAACTCACGGTTCGATCTACTTGAAAATTTCAATCTTCATAAAAATCGTGAAGAATGTATGATAATGCGTGTTTAGCACCTACACTACCTAATTTTGAGTCTTCGACCAAAACTCTATGGAATTCGCAATCCGTAACAAAAATTCTCGTCGGACGGGACCTTAAAACATAGGAAAGTCGAGGAAAAAATGTCCTTCCGGAACTAATTTTCAGAGAAAAAAAATGCCCGAATCGTTAGTTCAAACTAGTGTTGACTAGGAAAAACTAGTCCTAACGAAATAAATCAGTTAAAACTTTTGGCTTTGTTTCGGTTCAAGGCGAGTTTTAACACAAACGAACCCAACGAACAAACTCAAACAAATCCAAACCCGACAGTTTCCACTGACTCATTTCGTTAGAACTGGTTTTCACTAGTGAAAACTAGAACTTATCGACGAATAAATTTGAATATTAGTCGAAACTAGTCTTGACAGAAAAATAGTTCTAACAACATGAGCCAGTTAAACGTTTTGGGTTTGGGTTTGAGACGAATTTTAACTAACATTTAAAATTATTCATCAGTAAATTCCAGTTTTTACTGAAAAAAAACTAGTTGTAACAAAGGCGAGTTCAGTATTAACTACTTTTTACTATATAAAACGCGTTTAAACTGAAAGCCGGTTTTAACTGTAACATACACTGCCGCTCAAAAGTTTGGATACACCAGTCAATGTTACTTGTCGCACTAAAAGTTACATAGCTTCGTCGAAAAAATAGACAACCAAATTCATCGAACGGCGTTTTGAAAGGAACAAATTCAGTTTTGTTTTGCATTTTTGACATATTTTTAATGATTTTTTTTCGACCCGGTACGCTCTTCTGTACGTGACTGTTTTTCGGCTTTTTCGACGATTCAGAATTGGGCGCATTATAACAAAATTAAAACAGTTTCTCCTCCGGATATTTTGATATAAACGTCATACTTTTCGAGTTAAGTCATCCTGATCAGCATAGTTTCGGGCACAAATAGTAAAAAAAAATCTCAGAGGAAAAATTTTCAAAAATTTCAGGCGATCCAGCAACTTTCTCATCTTTGACATTTTCTCTTAAATTCCAAAATTTGTCTTTTTTAGCCAAAAATGAAATAACCTTGCGAAACTTTGAAAAAAACAAAAATGTAGCTCCTGCTATCCCGTTGAAGTTTATCATGGATAAAGGTGACAAAAGTGCGTACCGCGTCGAAAAAAATCATAAAAAATATTTCAAAAAAGTAAAATAAAGCTGAATTTTGTCCCTCCAGAACGTCGTTCGGTAAATTTGGTTATCTTTTATATATATATATATATATACACGGAGAAAAATACGGCCTCAAATTCTAACACTGGTTGCCAGATTCTAATATTCAGTGCTAGACAAGTATAGTAGTTTACTGCCAGTTCGGAATTCTAAGACGTGTTGTTATAGAAGTGTAAAAATGATTCTCACACCGTATAGTAAAAATGACACGTACATATTACATTTGAAACTATTCTCGCATAGGCGCGAGTTATATTTTCATACGGATTTCACTATACGCATAGCATAAATGTTCGGCGTATAGCGACAAATATTACGAAGTTATTAGTAAAATGTGACTCTTTATACCGTACATTTGTACAATATTGGAAACTTCCATTCACGTGGGCAAAATATATTTTGAATACGACAACAAATCACAATAAGCCGAATAGAGTGTATTATTTGTATCAGTTTACGTGCCATATCGTAGGTTGAAATTTAAATTTCTTCATTATTACTATACCATAATTACAATTTTTATCTTCCATTCAATACTTTTTGATATTTAATGATATTTTTTTAGAAGCATAGTTTTAATTCTAAACTTCGAGGCTCCCGTTTTCTCCGTGTATATATATACATATATATATATATGTGGTGCTCAAAAGTTTGTTTGGGTTTGGTTATATATTTGGTTTAGGTTTGGAGATATATATATATATATATATATATATATATATATATATATATATATATATACTGTCACTTAAAAGTTTGGATACACCAGTTGATATTTCTTGCCGCACTAAAAGTTACATAGCTTCGTCAAAAAAAGGATAACCAAATTTACCGAACGGCGTTTTCGAGGGAAAACATTCAGCTTTATTTTACTTTTTTGAAATATTTTTTATGATTTTTTTCGACGCGGTACGCATTTTGTACGTGGCTGTTTTTCGGCTTTTTTCGACCATCGAGAATTGCGCGCATACATACATACATACATACATACATACATACATACATACACACATATATATATATATATATATATATATATATGTGTGTGTGTGTGTGTGTGTGTGTGTGTGTGTGTGTGTGTGTGTGTGTGTATATGTATATATGTGCGTGTGTGTGTGTATGCATGCATAGCCGTATATCTATTATATCCGAGGGCAATTCACAGAAATATATATGTATATATTGCTTCCGTTTTGTCGGAACCCCAGCATACCCAGTGAAAACCCCTTTTCATCCCTGCGAGCTTCGTAAATGGTATAACTGGTGTACACGGCCGAGCGAGACACAGGGAGGTAACACAATAACGTGGCCTTATCTCTCTCTCTCTCTCTTTCTCTCTCTTTCTCTCTCCTCCTCTCCCTCTCTCCTTCTCACACTCTCTATCACACGGACTCTGTCTCTCTCGCGCTATTAATTTTCGAGCTTTCGCTAATTAAATATTTTCCGTAGCCTCTCGTGGACCTTCTGGCCCTGAAGCCTCTTCTCTCGCTCACGGATTCCTCCTTCCTCCTTCGTCCTTCTCCTTCTTTTTTGCAAATTTACGACACTGCGAGACGATGTAAATACAAATAAAAAAAATTAATTAAAAAGCGCTCGCCGGTAGCGGCCGAGGTCTCGCAAAAAAGAAATCAAGAAGCATCGCGGTCGCGTTGCGAGGAAGTGCGCGCCGATACGGATCTGCGTGTATGCAAGATTT
Source organism: Ophion slaviceki (assembly GCA_944452715.1). NCBI lineage: Eukaryota > Metazoa > Arthropoda > Insecta > Hymenoptera > Ichneumonidae > Ophion > Ophion slaviceki. Next base: position 780,122 of record OX101788.1, on the reverse strand, counting down.
GCCGGGAGATACGAGCGCTTTTCCCCTCTACAGAAAGTGTCCGTCGATACGTGTACCGCGTGGACGACGATTGTAACGCGCAGCCACGCTGCACTCGTTATCCCACTCGTCGAACGAACTCTTCCGGTCTATCTCGTGGTTCAAATTATCTACACGATGTATACGTATATACGATGCAGTTGGTCGCGCAAAAGATGCGGTCGAGAGTCGCTGGTGGCGTGCGAAAATCGATAACTATCGAGAACTCGGAGAACAGCGTCGGCAACTTCCTCCCTACACTCATGTACAAACGTATGGGCGCATCGATACCTGGTACACAGGCGGAGACAGACCACGAAAAGTCTATCGGCAGAACGAGAAACGGAGAATGACGGTGGAGTCTCGAACACATGAGCCCCCTTGCGGATGCGCAGCCGCGGGATGCAACGCCATTAGGCTCTCCTATCCGATTGTATTAGTCTCACTTATCTCGAATTCCTGTTGATCTATCAACAATAAGAGAGAGAACAAAAAGTGTCTCTGCTTCCGAATAAAATTGCCGGTGTGTCCACCAGCCCTAGGGGAATTTCACAGTAAAGAAGACACGGCAAATGACGTTGATGATTGCATCGTTGGAATGCAAACATTTTTTTTACATATTATTTATTTATTTTCACCATTTTTCGCAAATTGCGGCTGAACATTTTTGATAAGAACACGTAGAAACGTTTAAGCGATTTCCATAGCCTAGATGGACCAAAAAAATGGTGTTATTAAAAAGAGTTGATTTTAGTGGCATTCCGACGATTCATGCTTCAACGTCATCACAGCGTTGGGCATTAAAATATACAGACACACACTGATATCACAGAAATAAAATTGCACAGCTGATATGACATCTCGGTGACGGGAGAAGGGCCCCCGCCGTTCCTTGTTTCCCAACATGGATCCAACTTTTGAAGGAAGCAATATAGCGAGAACGCTCGCGGGCCGAGCCATCGCGAGGGCTCGAGACAGCAGAAGGAAAGTGCAAGAGCCCGGGAAATTTTCATTAAGCGAATTCTTATAGTGGGCTCTCATCGAGATTAACGAAACGATATGTGCGAATAACGCGCGGCTTCGGAAAGAGGTGTATACTCCGTTATATACCTACTGACTGTATGTATTGAGTGTACACTTGTATATACAGGCTGATTCACAACTATAAGGGTTCTCTTGGTGAGCACGCAAAATGTGTCATAGCGAGGAAAAGTTCCCAACAGAGGGTATAGCCGGATAAGCATGACGAAACTGCACCCAAGGTGTTTTCTTTCGATATGTGGGGGATCGTTTGGTTTTAAAAAAAATCACGCAATATTTTAGGTCTTTATCTTGAAAAATGTTTGGGTTAATTTCGGTTTGTATTTATTTTTTATTAGTAAAAATAAAAATTGAGGAATTGTTTTTTACTAAACCATTCCTCAAGTGGTTTTAAATGAGGAAACCATTCCTTAATTTGGAAGGAATGGTTGTATTTTGGCCATTAATACTTGGAAGGTTTTTTTCCACGTACTAATGGACAAAATACATCAGAATTTTTGTTGTCCGATTCCTCAATAAAAACGGTATTTTTTTTTAAATAAATAAAAATACAATCATTTTATCATACTAGTCATAAGTAAAGTTTTCCTGTATATTTATGGAACCTGTTGGTATCTTTGTAATATAATTACTTATGTATTATTACAAAAGTGTGTGGCTTCCGGCGACAGGCCGTGTTGAGGATCAGCGTTATGCTGACGTTTCGCAAACGTTACGGTCTGCATGATCAGGGCTGAGAGCTCCGATACTGAGGCACTCGTTTCTCAGGTATTCCATACATAGTTGCAGTCATCGTTCCGGATCACTGCACATTCCTTTTCTGGATGCACTGGTTGAACGGAAAAACGATGGCACCTTGGGTCATAAAGTTTACCGAAAGCCAACGCATACGGGATAGATGCGATCCCGTCACCACCCTTCCCAAAAACAGTCAGTCATAAACTCCCTGGTCTACGGAGCGCTTACCGATCTCTGAATCAGAATCTCTGGAGGATGAATAACTCGAACACCTACAAAAAGCTTTAGAAGATAATCGCCAGGCAACATCGAAAGATCGATCAAACATATAAAAAGAAAAATAGGTGATGTTAAAACCGTGACACCACCTGGCGGGGAGAAGAATGACGGACGAATAACAGCAACAACATTTCTTCCATACCTTCAGGACATAACTGATCGCATAGGCAGAGTCCTTGGAAAACATAATGTGCGAGTCATCTTCAAACCTCAGAAGAAATTAGCACATGTGCTTCCGAGTGCGAAAGACCAAAAACCACCATTAAGCGAACCATGAGTGTATGAGATACCCTGTTCATGCGGTAAAGTGTACATAGGGAAAACCGAGAGGAAGATCAGTACGTGGATCAAAGCACAACGGAGGTGTATCAAATATGGCCACATTGCACAATCAGCTCTGGCCGAACATTGGATGGAAACTGGTAATTCCATTCAGTTCGACAAAGCCCAAAGTCTGACCCCATCAAACAGCTATTTTTCCAGGAAATACCGAGAAGGCCTGGAAATCCGAAAACATCCGGACAATCTTCACAGAGACGGATCGTATCACGTCAATCCTATTTGGCACACTGTCCTCCTGGTTTTTGAATTGACCAGCTGATCAATTAAAAACATCCGCCTGCTGCTGCAGTGATCTGGAACGATGACTGCAACTATATATGGCATACCTGAGACACGAGAGCTTCAGTATCGGAGCTCTCAGCCCTGATGACGCAGACTGCAACGTTTGCGAAACGTCGGCATAAGGTTGATCCTCAACACGGCCTCCATCCGGAAGCCACATACTTTTGTAATAACATAAAGACCCGTGAAAGCCTTAAAACTTCTTAGGTATTATCTAAAATATAACTATACGTATAATTTCTTACCAATAAATTGAGTCGATTTTGCTTGATCAGAAAATTACCAAAAAAAATACAGATTTTAATTTTGTTCACTATGTTCCACCAAACCGAAAAAAAAATAAAAAATTCCTGAGTATAAAGAGGTATAAGTGACGTCTTCTGTAAAAATTTGGTGATTGCATGTCTAAAAAACATATTTTACAGATATTGTCGTTTTATTCATTTGTTTTTTTATTTAATTTTAATTGTGGGTCCGAAAAAAAATTGTCGTATTTTGTTTATTAGTACTGGGAAAAAACAACCATCCCTCAATTTTTATTTTGACTAGCAAGAAAGAAATAAAAGCCGAAAATAACTTTTTCTGCGATAACTCGAAAATTGTTGAAAATACAGACTTAAAATCTTGCGTGAATTTTTCTCAGTACAAAAACGAACCCCCCCCCCCCCCCATGCTCACCCGGCTAAATCCTTTGTGCACGGCATCACGGAAAGATATTTTTTTTAGGATATTCAACCAATTCCGGTTGATGATTTAAAATAAAAAAATGTAAAACGACGTGAATCGTGAAAAAGCGCGGAATCTACTTCGATTCCAATGTGGGCTCTCTATGTGTGGCATCCCTATCAAATCCCTATCGGAATGTGGTGGGATCTGGCGACGGTCCGACAAATTTTGCACGGGTAGTTTTGAATTATCCTGTATTTATACGGGGCGAAAACATACTACTCCCGTTATATCCATGCAAAGTTACTTACCGTACATATATTTCGAGAATAGTCCTCAAAATGATCTTATATGAACGTTCGCGTTTATTCAAAGGTGGTTTTGACGACATTTTGGGCTTCGATAATGTGTCGAGTTTGGGGAAACATGGATATTACGAGGACGGCCCTCGAGGTCGATGGTCTTTAAAATCACCTGTACGCACATAGATGCGTGGATGTTCATCCATATGTGAGGGTACCGTGAGAATCGCAGTATCGCCAAGGGCATCGCCGTGCTCCCGTCACAACTGAGATATTGGATTGAAGGGGTGGTGCACCTCTCTCTCTCTCTCTCTCTCTCTCTCTCTCTCTCTCTCTCTCTCTCTCTCTCTCTCGCCCCGCAACCCTCGGATCGTACTCTCGGGTTTAATATCGCAAAGGGGCGAGCGAGGAGTACGGGCAAAGAACCCGTCGTGGATATTGCTGTGCGAGGGTGAAGCACACCCGGCCTGCGGAGCCTCCGTGCCAATCTACTCGGTTGCTCTCGCGGAGATGGAAGCGTGTCGATACTCGTGATTCCCGGGCAAGCCACGAGTGTCCGTGTGCTGTGTATAAACCACGTGTTTCGCGATGCCTCGTCACGCGTTTACGTATCAACGAGTAATGTGGGTATTGGTTTACGTTGTCATACTTGCGAGAGCACTGCCACGGGTCAACGTGTCTATGCACTTTAGGATGAATGAATATTGCAGTCAATTTTGAACGCTCGATTTTATCGGGCGTTCCCGAGCGAAAAACAAAGCACATGGATGTGAAAAACAGTCTTGCTGAAATATTGAAAATGGAAGTCTCATATGAGTACGTTGTCTAAGAAATAATTGTATTGTTATTGGACAATACAATACTATTATATTGAAATTATATTGTTATCGAAAGTGAACATATCAAGGCATGAAGAGACGATGTTTCTTTTTGGAATTATATTTTTTCTTTGTTTTTATTTATTTGAAATTTAATGATATTTTTATTTAATATTTATTATTAATATTTATCTTATTACTTTTAAAAATAATCATTTTTCCGTGGAAAACGAAAGTATTTTTTTATGGTAGATTCCATTGTACGGGGCTTTTCCCTTATTGCATTCCCCGCCATATTACACTTCTCATCTCTACCTTCTCCCTCTGTATCGCATTCACCATGACACTTCTGCCATGGGTATAGGGAAACTGCGGAAAACCTATACCAACGCAGCCGGTCCCAGGTTCGCTTCCCAGTTTCGGAGCTAGTCGCGTTTCGTCGAGAAATAAATCACAGGCTACAGGAATATACACACGACACATACACGGACCGGTCCGCATGCGTGACATCCGTGTAGAACTGGAGCTACGTCACATCCGTATTTATTTTTCTCCGAGACTACGAGGCTGAGATTCGAACCCGCGACCTCCCGATGTTCTGGTTGAGAGGCAAGCACGCTAACCACTGAACCAGCACACCGGTTTTTGGGAAAACGAAATTATCAATTCATTATTTTGTTGGTACGGCATACGTGCTCATGTCGATGTATTTCCGTACTGAAAACGAACTCACCGTTCATTCCACCCAAAACTTTCAATTTTAATTAAAAATCGTCGAACATTTATGCTATGTTCTTCGAAATATATTTCTTTATTTACTTATATTTATTTCAACTTTTATTTAACAATTAATTCGTTATTTATTTTAAAAACTAATCATTCCCAATTGGAAAACGAGGGTATTGATACGTTATTTAGTTTATACTAAATAACGATGTACTTTTATCTCCTAAATACGAACTCATTGTTCATTCCACCCAAAAACTTCGATTGTTATTTTTTTTTAATCGTTGAATATGTATGCCAACGAGTTTTTAACATTGACCCCACGTAATTTAAAGTCTTCGACCAAAACTCCCTCGAATTTGTTGTCCTCAAAAAAAAGAAATTCCCATCGGGACGTCTTGAAAATCCGCCAAAAATCTAAAAAAAAACATCGGGTCTCTCCAAATAAAACGACATTCTAAAAAGCCACCAATTTCTCGACAAATTGCGAAAAAATGTTTACTTCATTTTTTTTACGTATGCAATTTTTAAAAATCCTCTATAAATTTAGATTTTTTATGAATGCTCATTCAACGCCGTGAAGAATAATTTGAACGTATTCTTATGTGGACAAACACTGTAGATACGATTTTGTTAAAGATAATTCGATAATCTTTGTATTCCTTGGGCCGAACAGTAGAAATCGAAAATTTTCGTAATTACGCAAAACCTTCAAGAGTTTAATCTTTGCCCCGTCGACAACGTACGTTTGGGCTAAGGAAGTGGAAGCGAAGCCCACAAATTTCATTGCATTGAAATTTCATTAACTCGAGAATTTCAATGAGCGTTATTGCAATAAATACACGGTCGTATTTTCTCATCGAGGCGTGATTCACGGGGGGATGGTTTGTAGGTGGTTTTGACGCGCGAACACGCAGCGCGAGCAAAGTGTGTTGCGGACTTGCCGTGTACAGGACAGCATTTGACGGAGCTCGGGCGGGTTCCGAGGTTAGAATGAGGCAGCAGGGAAGAGCGGGTTCGCCGGTTAGCGGCACCGTAGAGATCGACTGAGCGAAAGATAGTGACGAGAGAAGAAAGAAGTGACGCGGCTTATGCGGGGGCGGAAGAGAGTAAGCGAGAGCGCGGGGGGGGGGGGAGTCGAAGGTAACCGACACCCTTTCGCAAAAAGTAATTGGTTAATGCCTCGGAAATGAGTTTAGTTCCCTTTGGCTCGGTATTTCCTGCGCGGGCTGCTCCTTTTTTCCGTTCCCTCCTCCTCTCGCTCTTTTCCTTATTCACTCTTTCGCTCCTTCCCCGACCCCCGTGACTTTGCCGTCTCTCTTCTCTCTCTCTCTCTCTCTCTCTCTCTCTCTCTCTTCATCTCTCTCTCTCACACACACATACTCTTGCGGTGAGTTATACGGCGTGAGTTTCTCGTCGTTCGTGGAACGAAAGAGAGCGAGCGGAGGAGCGAAAGAGACGGAGCTAATGATGGCATCAGCGTGCGGTGCCGAGGGATGGAGAGAAATGGAGTTAAAGTGGAGCGATAGCTGGAAAGACGAAGAGGGAACGACGAACAACCTCTCTACACCTTTTTTTGGTCTCTCGGCTTGTGTACCTACGAGACCTGAGAGAGGGATAGAGAGGGAGAGGGAGAGAGAGAGAGAGAGAGAGAGAGAGAGAGAGAGAGAGAGAGAGAGAGAGAGAGAGAGAGAGAGAGAGAGGTGGAACAGAAAGAGAGGAGCAAAGCCCCACAGGGCCAGAGTATATCAGCAGCACACACAGTCACGCTTTGTGCTACATTGCAGCATGTCTTTAGACTCCATTATTCGCGTATAAAAATGCTATTACGAGAGCGGCAGAGAAAGAGAGAAGCGAGCTTCTCTCTTCGTCTTTCCCTCGCTCTCTCCTCGTGAACGCTGTATAGCGGTGCAAAAGAGAGCCCGAGAAAAGAGAGACAGAGGAAAGCTCCGAAGAATAGCAGGGGAATGAAAAATAAACGAAGAGAAGGCACAGTGTCGAGTTAATTTCAAGCGTGATGCTGTGGCCCACTGCGGTTTACAAACCCATATAAGCGACCCTTGAACCCCACCCTGGATCGAAGCGATTCGTTCCGGTCTATGTGTGCTCTTTTCAAAGATTGAATCAATGTTACGTCGCGACCATCAACCGGGGAAGCTTCGCCATTGTAAATAAAATGACTTTAGGAAACGTCCCTTGGCTGAGCCATTGACGCTGCAAATTTCCGAATCATTCGCCATTGAATTAATTAAGTTGGGCTCGAGGGGGGGCCAGGATTAGCCAATAAACTGGTAACCTTCATTGCGCCGGTACCGGATTGTCCTCTCGTTGGAGCAGAAGGACAGCGGGATTTGAAGAGTGTCGATTGGTTAACTCTGGAAAGTTCCGAACTTTGCACCAATGTTGGATAGTATTGGGATATGGTTGATGCTCACAACCAGAGAGCTTCGGTATTGATCAGCTGCGATCCGCATTTGTCAGTCGACTATAGAAACGTCGGTTGATCGTAATGACCTCTCAACATCTGCATTTTGGGATAATTTGGAATCTTCAAGATCCTCAGACTCCTAATTTGATCTTGAGCCTTCGCTCGGAGTAAAAATAATCAACTGCGGTATCCGTTTGTCAGTCGATTACAGGGACAACGGTCGATCGTAGTGACCACTGAGCAGCTGCCTTTTGGGGGGTATTGAGTCTCCGCTCGGGCAAGAAATAATCAACTCCGTTGTCAGTTTGTCAGTCAACTATAGAAATAAATAGGACGATAAAAGGTCGATCGTAGTGACCACTGAACAACTGCCTCTTCGGATCATATTGAACATCCAACATTCTCAGACACCCGATTGGCTCGTGAGCCTCGAATGAGATAAAAAATAAACGATTATTCCCAATCGAACAACGATCGATCCTGATTACGAGCTGCTGTCGTCCAACAACGTTTTCGGCGCCAACTGCTCGAACTTCCGTTTCCAAGAAGCACTTGGAATTCCTCAGCGGGCATTTAACTTGCAGCGCGAAGTACGCAGTCTCGTGTAGAGAGACTCGCGCCCGGCGTTACGACCGCGGAGCGATACGATGAGCCGATACAAGTTGAAGCGTCGTACATCGCGCGTTATCTTATCAGAGTGCGACGGAAACAACGACATCAGCTAGACGACAACGAGGCTTGCCGTTTCGCATATAGCGCGGTAGCTCACGTGTCTCAAGTGGCCATTACATATTTTAGAGCGCTTATCCGAGCGTCCTGTCGCATAAGCGAGGTCAGTAATGCGCGCTGTGTGTGTGTGTGTATGACTACGTGGAGACTCGCGCGCGATCCCGAAGATAATTGTCCACCGATCCGCTCACGGAGAGAAAAAAGGCATACTTGGATCAACGTAATTGTCCATTTACAAGTGGCCAGCGAATTAAGATTGAACACTCGAATGTTTGATCATTTCGAGTATCCGATTCGATGAAATAAATCATTTTTCACATAACCTTATATTCAGTTTATTCGATAAATAATTTGTTGGCATCCCCCGCAATGATGGATTCAGTTAGCCCATGTTTTATTTTTTCTTTTGAAGCAACTTGTCCTGAGGATCGACCTAAAAACATATTATTGCCAAAACCCGGAGTAACGCGGCTGCGAGGATCTCTCGTACCAAGCAGCATTGGCTCAGGCCTATACACCGATAGGTGACCGCCAAGCCCACTTGCACTGGCCACTTTTAGCGCTCTTAGATCTCGATGGCTAAAAAAAGTGACAGCGAAGGCTCCCCGTAAAATCCGGCAAGAATCGCACGAAGAAACAATGGTGAAAATATATTAAAAAGCTATATATAAATGATTGCTAACGAAGCAGGCTCAACTGACACGACGATACGCGAGGTATCCGTAGAACACCCCGTCTGTCATTTCCGCGAGCGTGTGTGTGTGTGTGTGTTTTTGTTAAAACCGGAAGTGGACGGTAAATCACTCGGCTAACGAATTCAACGTGCCCCGGGTACGTTGCCCCCGTTCGTACACGAGCGTTATTCGCGCGAGGCCGACCTCGGTAACCAGGAGCAACAAAGCGCCCGAACGAAAAGGGCGTCATGAAGGACTCGCTTATTTGGCCCACCAGACGACCACTGTGCCCCCGGAGTAATCGTTGTTATCTTTACGAGCTCCTGACATACGCCCATACGCATGCGAGCCTCGTCGTTCCCGGCTTCTTGCATCTGGTTATTGGCCCTGCGGAAAGTCCCTATGAGTTCAGTCGTCGACACTTTCGCGGATCTCTTTTCACTGGTCCAAATGGACTCGTCGGCCAATCACTGGCTGCATCCTCGAGGCTCGGGGACGATAAACCCGCAGACGCGAACCCGCAGGCTGCAGGAAACTAACCTTAAATCTTTTCTCAGGGAAAAAGTCGGACGTAACCTGCCGGGGCGGGGGGGGGGGGGGGCACTTCCGAGCCTATCTCACGCGATTCAAAAAGGGGAGTCCTTGTAATTTTTTATGTTGCGGCTGTTTTTCGTTGGATGGTACGACGAACGATTTTATTTTCGTTTCCCGTAGTTCATCTCGTTGCCTCCAGCCCTTCGTTCTCATGGACCGGCGAAAAAAGAACGAAACGGCGGATAAAAAGTTTTCCCCCCGCTCTCGCACTCAATATCTTGAGAGAAGAATTCTCCCTCGCCCAACGGCCGTAATCTCGAAGGTACTAAAAAAAGGCGGGAATAATGAGAATAAGGTTTCTTAAAATCCGTTCCTCGCTTCGAGACACTCCAGCTCGCCTCGTTTTAATTAAAAGCCATAAATCAGTGTCAATTAGTTCCCTCTTGACCCGCAGTTTTCTGCACCCCCCCCCCCCCCCCCCACAGTCTCTCGTGATTAATTATAATTAAAGATTAATAATATTTGTAATTAGAGCGTGAATGCTTTCGCGAATGATCGCCCACGGTATTGCGTTATCCACGATTGTTCCGCGAGCTATACATGCACACGCGATTCGCCATATTTATCGCACTTGCTCTCCTCCGAGACGGTCTGACCCTCTCGTATCATATATTGTACGCGTGAGAAAATGCCTCGACCTGGAAACTCCTCATTGAATATATACATACGAGACTTCGGTGACCTACTCCTCCTATTTCTATTTCTTTCATTGTTACCGTATTAATTTTACGTGTGTACACTTGCGTCCTCGAAACGCACTGTATACGGCGCTGAGAGAGACAATGTAGCGAATACTGTACGAATCCTGCATTTTTACATACAAAGTACCAAAATCATAGAACCGAAAACAATGAAATCTTTGAGTCAGGGCATTCCTTCATTTATTCACACAAGAAAATATCAAAGTAATCGAACAACAAAAAATTGAGGTTTTGAAATTAAGAGTAACTGGACTTTTTATACTTTATTTATTCGTACAAAATATCGAGATAATCGAAAAAAAAAATTGAAATCTTGAAGTTAGAGAATTTTTATGCTCTATTTGTCCATTATCCATAAAATTGATCAAAATAATGGAATAAAAAAATTAAAAGCCTGAAGTTAGGAAATACTGTACGCTTTCTGTTTTATTTGTTCATACGAAATATCAAAATAATCAAACGAAAAACTTGAAATCCCGGTGTGAACGAGTTTTTATGCTTCATTTATCCATAAAGAATCTCAATTCAACTGAGCAAATTTTCTCAAGTTTTTGAGTTGGGAAATTTTTATACACTATTCATCTATACAGAATATCAAAATAACCGAATTATAAAAACGGAAATATTGAAGTTATGCAATACTGTAACTTTGATCTTTTTTTACCGATACAAAACATCAATATAATAAAACAAAAAATTGGAATCTTGAAAAGTTAAGAAACACTGGACTTTTTATCCTTCATCTATCCACTCAAAATATCGGAACAATAAAAAAAATGGAATCTTGAATTTTGGACTGCAGAGGCTCAGACCATGTACACGCAAAGGTTCGAGCCTTCGCGCGGTTTGGCTTCCTTCCCCCTTGGCTCCAATAAAATGCATCGTCAAGAATAATTTCGATTCGACAAACGTGTATATCATTAGAGCCCGCGCGCGCTTGTATCCCTACGGCGACGTTCGATTATTTCGCTGAATATACGTTATACTCGCGAATCGTCGTAAACGTGAAACATTCAACGTTTCACGATTTACCCAGAGGATACGCAATAAAAATTCTTTCTCTGTCTTTCTCGTGTATTTTTCTCCAATCTTAATTTGTTTTTGACCGTATCTCTCGACACCGCGAGTGCCTGCAGATGATCGTAAAAATGCTCGAACGTTAGAATCGAAATGCGCGAGACCCAATGGCGCATTTTGTGCCTTTTTTTTGTACACACACGCGGTCCTCACCGTAGCCCTAAAAGGGTATTTCCAAGCCTTCATATGCATGAGATGTCGACTATCAGCACATCCGGTTAATTTGAGAAGGACGGTACTTGGAATATTTTCAAACGAATCGTTGATTTTGAGCATAGAAGGGTTCTCGAAGTGATGAACCCGCTCATATTTGTGTAAGGTGACTTCATACACGTTATCGCTTACAAAATGTCGAGTACAGGGACATTGGGACTCTTTGAGGCAGTCCTCTTTAAAATCACCTTTGCCCGCGCACATATATATCTATAGGGACGGCGATGAGTTTCGAATAAATTTAATAGCGTTCTGCGCGTTCGTCGTCGCCGTCGTTGTCGTCGTCGAGGCCCCCGCCGAAGGGCCTCACTAGGCGAGCAGGTGGCCTTATGTCCTGGTGGGGGGAGGAAGGGAGGGGGGGGGGGGCACGGCCAACCCGACCGACCGGTTTCTATGGCGGATCTCTCTCGCGAGAACCCTTTTTCCTGTTGGGCTGTGAGAACGACGGAGACGGGAAGTGAGCGAGGCTGAATCAAGCTGCACACGGGCACGACAGAGCCTCGAAAAAGTTGCGAAAAGTACGACGAGAGATTTGGTTGCTTGGCAATGAGAGAAAGAGACATTTTCGTGCTTGACGACGAAAACTATCTCTCACTTATCTTATCTTCGATTTATTTTCGTTAACTGCGTTATCTACTCGTATTTTCACTTTTCAATGCAACTTTTCTAGACGAGAGACTTCTTTGTGAATGTACAAAAACCTACATTGTACGGCTGCATTTACAAATAGCGCCATCGTTAATTAGGGCGCAATTGAAAAATGTATGGATAAATAAATGTATAAATCAATCAATCAATGATAATCATTTATTATAATACAACGTTCATATAGCTTCACAGATAACTAGAGCATAATGAATAAATAAATTGATTCATTAATAGAGGAATCCATCGGTCAATCAATCACTCATACGAATATACACGCCGGTAAATGCACCAACGCAACGTCGGCGGCCTGAAAAGGGAAAGCATTCTAAATCATCAAATTTGCGATTATGAGGGAAACAAATTAACAGTTACGCATAGTTCGATCGGATCATGACTATTGTAACGAGGATTTATCACTATATGTTTGTATTGCGTGGTGAAAACGTGGGTCGGTAACTTATTGACAGAGTAAAGTAACGGCGAACGGGCTCGTCGGGCGCCAGAAACGTGGCGATGAGATGTAAGAGAGGAGAAGGGGTTCGTGGGAGTGCGCTGTGTTCAATCCCCCTGAATTTTCTCGCGCTCGGGGTCAGAGTCGATAAAACGTGCTGCCGCTGCGACGAATGTTGGCCGAGTCTAGGTTGCGCTTTGCACGCGACGAAAAGGGAGAAAGAGAGAGAAGGAGTGAAAACGAGAGGGGCAGCGGGGGAGGGATAGAAAAATAGAGGGAGGAGGACAGGGAGGAATAGCCCGTGGAACATCGCGACTCGTCGCACTGGATCTCTCTCTCTCTCTCTCTCTCTCTCTCTCTCTCTCGCTTTTGTCGCGCGCGGCCATTCCACGACGACACAGACCCTCCGGGCCTCGCGCAGCAGCGTCTTATTCTCGGTCCACGTCTCTGCAACCTCACCCCGTACGGACCCACTTTCGCCGTCTCTCTCGCACTCTCGCACAGCCGCGAAACATCCCCTTTAAGGTCGTCCTCACCTAGCGGTCGTTTTCGACCGCTCACCCCCGCGACATCACTCGCATCAATTCTGTCGCAGACTTGTCGTTATTCGCTCACAGTCCACCTCCGATCGTGCAGAGTGATCCAATTACCGAAATAACGCAAGTTCATTAACTTGCAGCCTGCATGGGATTAATCGACGCAGTGGAAATACCAGAGGGAGATCCGTGCAGAAATTGTCATAGGGGTCCAATTGAATTCCCTTACTTGTCCCTACTTCCTGCTAGGGATCCAACGGGTCATCGCATTGGATCACTACACTAAAACGTCACGCTCGTACACTGAATTCTAATCGAGATTCTCCATTTGAATCCATTGTACGAATCCAACTTGAACTCCAAAGGATTCCCACATTATCGAACAGAATCCGATACGATTCTTGATGGATCTCATCGCATTCTGTATGTTGAATTTTTCAAACAAAATATATAGGTATGCGAAATGTGTAAATTTTGATAAAGTATAAGTTTTTGGGATCTCAAAAAGTATATTTTCAAAATCGATTTGAATCACCTCACTGAACCCCCACTGTAATTATTTTTTGTTATTTGTTTGACTGAGCTTTGGAATAATATCAACATACACGTACACGCTCACGAAGCGTGCTGGTTATGTTTCAACACTCCAAGTTTTTTTCTTGCGACTTGTCACATATTTTCGATTCGAACGTGTAAGAATTCGTCGTAAGGATTCTCAAGCGGAATTTGTCGGGGAACAGTGCAGAATTCAATTGGATTTCAATGAGGACTCCCTAACAAATCCCTGTGTTTTTGGGTGGGGGATATCCAAAAAATTTCGGTCGAGAATTTCAAATAAAAAACTTCTCAATCGACGGCAATGGAGAAATGGCGCGAAATCCACTTGGACTTCTTTCGCGCGGCTCCCCTATCCAATCCCTCTAGGGATTTGGTCGAATCTGGGGACTCCACAACAAATTTTTGCACGGGGAGTTTTTGTGCAAAAAGCTGTAGTTCTGTTTTTTTTTTTTTTCGTTTTTCATGAAAATGCACGACTCGTACAAAATTCGATGGTTAATAGAATCGTCCCCTACGCGAACGAATTCCCGCCCCCGGTCTTTTGCGTTCGAGACTTGCCAAGATTTATGAGGTATCAGTGGAAAGTTGCTCGCCACCCAAAATGCAACGACGGAAACGTCAAGCTTCGCAACAACTCCGACACGAATCCACTCCGAGGACTGACTGAGAGCTCCAATTGAGGGTAGACGGGGGTTAAAAGTGCAAAACGCGGTATAGCTGGTAGACCAAAGTGCGAGAGAGAGAGAGAGAGAGAGAGAGAGAGAGAGAGAGGGGGAGAGAAAGTCGAACAGAGAGAAGCCAAGAGCTCGTGAGAGAGTATAGGAGTTTGAGTAAAAAGAAGAGAGGCAGTGGCGGAATGTGTATATAGAGTAACGGCGAAATGGACGAGTCTTGTTGGGGGTTGAAAGGGGCGAGCGAAGGGTAAATCTTAAATAAAGTGATATGGAGTACTTTCGTACAAAAGCTCTATTTCTCCGAGCGCTACCTCCACACCGACAAGCTAACACCCCATACATCCGTATATACTGTACGTCTACTATATATACTTCGATCTTACTTATCTACGTGTGTGTGTGTGTATGTATGTATATATATATATATATAAATGTTTGCGTGCACTTTCCAATGTGGATTCGATGAAAGTACAACTTTTTAAGCCCTTTCTCTGGTGTACTCAAGGATTATAAGCAAAAACTTTGACTCAACTGAAAAATGTATGTTTTCAGTATCTGTGTGTATACGTATGCTTGTTTATGTGTGTCAATATTGTTAAAATTAATAATATCATTTACATATATCTATGCCAGATTTGATTAATTTATATTATCAATAATATAATATTAATATATAATAATTATTATTATAATTATAATATAATTGTATTATATATAATTTATATAATATTTATATAATATTAAAAATATTTATATGAAATTTATATAATATACACTGATCTTATATTATACACATAATAATAATATATATTATAATGTAATATATAAGAACATACAGAATAAATAATATTATAAAACCTAGTGTTATATGTGTACATGTTCTATGTAAATTTGCTCGCTTGAAAAAAATGTCTACACAAATACCGGAGTTAAAGTTTGAAACGTTGAAATACACCGAACATTTTTCTAAATAGTTTCATTTGCCGATTTTTATCATTATCCAAAACCATGTTTTGCCGATTCAGATTTTCGATTTCTAAACGAGGATTCTAAAAAAGGTTGAAGATTGTCTCGTTAAAATGCATCGATATACTTTTTTTCATTATCTTTTCCTTAATTTGTATCATTATCCAGAACCTTTTTTTTCGCAAATTAATGTCGTAAATTTCTAATAAAAATACACTGCCAAAAAAAATCTAATGTAAATAGAATTCTTCCTTGTCCCAGGGACCAATGTTAAGTTGGCTGCCGCCTTTACAAGATGTAATTTTTTTTTCTTGAATTCGTTTGCACCCGGTTTGTACCCGATTGCACCACCGTTCATTTAGTTTGTACCTTAAGAGGGAGAAAAGTACACGGAGAGAAAAGGTATGGAAAAAATGGGCCGCAACCCATTGAGAGCTAAATCATTTTGATCAACGCGATTACAAAGACAATCGTTTCTACCGTTGATCGTTTTTTTTCGATTTTTTTTTCAACCTTTTTTTCCGAGAGGAAAATATTTGATTTGTTTTTTATTTCTTTTTCTCTGTATTTGATTGTTATCGGCGCGTAATTGTTGGTAACACGATTGAACGAACAGTGTTAATTTTCAAAAAATCGAAAAAAAAACTTTCAACGGTACAGACGAGTACAAACGATTCTTTTTGTAATGGTGTTGATTAAAATGATTTAGCTCTCAATGGGTTGCCGCCCATTTTCCATGCCTCCCTACTTTCCCCCCTTAAGGTACAGACTGAATTAACAGTGGTACAATCGGATATTCACCGAGTACAAACGAAAGCAAGAAAAAAAAATTATATTTTCTGAAGTCGGTTGCCCACTTTCATAGGTGCCTCACGACCTACTACGATCCTATTTGTTTTAAATATATTTTTTATTTGCTTAGCTATTCATTTTAAATGTTAAATATATTCGAATAAATAAAGATTCAATTGGAATAAATCTTTATTTGCTTACACCATGCACTGTAAATCCGAGTGTACCATATGCATAGAATATTGAATAAATGCAAAGTACAATGGAATACTTCATTAAGAGTTCTACCATAATCTCATTGTATAGTAATACGTCATTCCCTGACCTTCTGGAATGATTTTTTTTCGACGAAAATATTTTGATTTAATATTTCGAAATATTTCGAACAATAAGAGACCAAATTGATGCCCATAATTATTCGTTGCATCACATAAACTATATCAATTAGTTAATATCATTGTGATAATTAGAGAGTTTTATCAAATATCGTGCTATAGATTTTTCAAACATAACCCATTATATATATATATATATATATATATATATATATATATATATATATATATATATATAATGTCTCTCTCTCCCCTCTACCCGCCACCCCTTCGATGTGTGTGTTGCAATAAAGACCGACCATTAATTCAATCCAATAGAAAAATGTTTGTCTCTACGAAAATTCTATTTCATTTAAATTTAAAAAATTAAATAGAAATAGATAAAAATTGAACAAATAAAACCGAATCACAGATTTATTATGAATAAATAGAATATTTAGTTATAATCGATATTAAATAGATCTTGATTCAAATAAATAAATATATTAAAAACAAATAATTCCTATACTAAATTGCAATACGAAAAATTTGATTTCTCGACAAATTTAGTTAATTACATTTTTTTATCCAATAGACGCATCTAGTTAATATCAAGAGAATTTTTTCTGTCAGTGTACGTAGGAACGGTGGAACGATTTTGACAGGCTGAATCGACCAAAAAATTTAAGTTACTAAAAAAATTAATTTTCGTCGCATTCCAACGATGTAAACTTCAGTCACCGCAAATTACACTCCGATTTACCTACACATACGTATACAGCTAATAAGTAATATTTACATCTACTAGTGTGTTGACACTTTTAATCCTAATATTTTAATTCCTCTATAAATGTATGTCTACACACACTCACACACATTTATACGCACTTAGTTTTATTAATATACATTTATATATATGCATATTTATACGGGGGTGACGAGATTTTTATCGTATCGCATACCGTAGTTTTTACGCCGATCATCGATACCGAAATATTCATTTCTCATCTTGCTCGTAAACGTCACTTTCTCGAATCGTCAGCTGCGTCCAAAAAATAAAATACAAGAATAGAGAACGCGTCAGAATTTATATCCTTGGGTGGCATTTTTCTTACGAGCAATTTTCTTTCCCCCATTTTTGGCCATAGTTTATAAACGTGCGAGGAACGGAGCCTTCAAGTTTATCGATCCACGGTATTCGCACTGCGACCATTTTTTTTCGTCCCGTTGCGAAATGCGTCGCGTTTTATCCCTCGTGTACGTAGATCTTGCGGGGAACTTTCGTCTTGGGACTGTTTTCCTGGCGCACGTTCGTTGCGCGCCTGGTCGGAACGTTACGAAACTCTGGCAAGGTCTATTCATATTTTTCAATCTCCAAACTCATACGCGCGTCCGCGGTTCATTCACACTCGAGTGCGGTGTGATTGACGAACTAAGGAAGGGAGAGACGACGACGCACACGTACCACTCGAGTCATTAATGAGCGCCGCACATGACAAGTGCGCGTGCCTACGCGCTCCGTTCTCATCGTCGTTTCCCTCCGACGATTCTGATGAGTCTCAAAACATGTTCATCCTCTTCGCGTCTTGCTGTCTGAGTTCCAGAAGATGGAAAAGGAGACTAGATTAGGCCCGAAAATAAATGAAAGTATCGACACGTGCGAGTCATATGTGTCGGCGACAAACTCGGATCCGAAAGGATCTCTACGACCGTAAATATAAATGAGGTTGCTCATTGACGAAGGTCCCTTACAAGAGTTGCAACTTAAAAAAGCCCATCTAATTACACAAAGGGATACATTTTTGACATATACTTTGTGCCGAAAAGAACTCCCCATCTCGAAAAAATCGACATCCTGTCAACGTATTTTCATCTCCCAATTTGCGAAAACCACACGTCACCATACGAAAAACCCTGTCAAAATAGAGTTCCCATTTTTCCAAACCGACATACCGGAAATTTTTTTAGACAGCCTGCAATACATTGGCTGGCCCATACGGATGTCATGTATGAACACGCGACGGTATACTGTATAGGTACGTGGCCGGTAACGTCCCCATATGCGCGCTATCGACAATTATCGTTTCCAGCTGCGCGAGAGCGCTAGAAATATTTAAGTGCCCCGAGTCTGTCAAGAGACAGCCCACTGAATACGTGCGGACTCTGTTAGAGTCACGACGTATCCTACACAGATGGAAAATTCACATGTAGGTGCTCTGTACAGGCATATAGCAAAAAGGCATACACGCGCAGGCATCCTAGGATCGGTTTCCGAGCAGGATACGGCATTAAATGGGTTTGGTTTTAATTAGCAGTAAACAGCCTCCATTAAGCCCGAAGCAGTAAATCACCTACACTTACCCCTACCCCCGACACCCCAATACTCCACGAGCTTACACACAGAGCCCGGGTCGCCTTTTCTTCAGCTCCTGTATATGTCTGCATCAAACCTGAGCTATATACACCACTCTGAAAACTCTGCCAGGCATCCCTGTGCGCGACCCTCGCTCTATGTATCCCCTACCCCTTTCTCTCCCTCTCTCGCGCCTCTACCTCTGTATATATTAGCCCTCTTTCCAGTCCTAATACCTAGAGACTGCCGGAAAGCATCTCTGGCTTCCCGAGCAATCGGGAGAGAGAAAGTGAGAGAGAGAGAGAGAGAGAGAGAGAGAGAGAGAGAGAGAGGGAGGAGGGCGATGCCGTGGATGCAGAAAGCGTTCCATGCTCTTTTCGCCTCTCTCCCTCCTCTCTGCTTCTCTCTCTCTCTCCTCTTTGGAAAGCGATGAACAAAACATGGCACAATGAAAAGAGGTAAAATAGACAGAGCGAGGAAAGTGCTCGGGTGCCGCGGGTATATACGGGATGAAAGAGCGGAGAACACACCGAGATTGATGGATATAGAGTGTGAGGTGGCTGGTGTACATTACATTTCAATTTGGATTCGTCCGTTGCTTTTCTCGTCCCTCCCGGCGTGAAAATTTCACTTCAAGCCCCTCTGCTCGCCTCTCTCACCAACCGGAGATACCAGCAGCTTGAATACTCTGTCTATTCGCCACCGAATTCCACGTCCCACCAAGGAATCGATCTTTCACCACTGACACACATGTCAGTATACACGTCACGATGTAATCGAATGATTGTTTAAAATTAATTTCACCCACGTTGCAGCCCTCGAAGTTCGCGTAAGGTCCAACGAGATGACCTTCGGATGCTTTTTTTTCGTCCGCTACTCACGCGAAATCCTTGGAGTTCCGTGCATACGAACGGTACAAAGGTCGTGACACACGATCGCCAGCACTGTGCCAGGCTCGCTACCGACCTCCGTGACCGTTACCGTGCTGTAAAGGTCCCGAGGTCGGAAGAACGCGGCTTCGAAACACGAACGGGTCACAAGCCCGGTATGCGCAAGACACAACAGATGTGTACCTTACACACATACCGATCATCCGCCGGACCAGACTCCCCCACTGTTTCGAAGGCTCGCGAAAATTACCTGCCTACCGATCTTTCGGGTTATCGCGCGAGGTCGCGTGTCCCCTCGACACAATAGGAATTCGTGCGAGAGCCGAATATTTGAGGGGCAAACGCGTAACACCGCAAGTACGCGTATAAAGTATGCCCGAGCAAACCATTTTTCAGACATTTGCTCAAATAATATACATTTATTTATTTATTCATTTTAACCAAACCGAAATTTAATATTATATATTGAAACAACCCAGAATAATTATTTTAACAACATTAGGGGGAAGTCCCGTAACGTCGGATACTCTTACTATCTCGGCAAGTCGCAACGGCAAAGGGGCCAGTCCACTTTGGAGCCACGAAAAAAAGGCTATTTTCGCGATTTTTTTTTTCAGGATTTATAAAAGATATGAATATTAAAGTTGTTGGCCTTGATATATAAAGTCTTGAAATACATTAAAAAAAATTTTATTCACTTTTATTCTTTTTTAAGTACAAAAACTATAGTTTAACGTACCGCCTCAAAAATAGGTGGGCTAGGTAGCTCCATCACAACTCGGCAACGGCTTGTCTGAAACAAAAAATTAAAGTCCATTAGATTCAGTATGACACCAGCTACAAAATGACACTCGGATATAAAGTTTTATCAAAAAATAATAGAATGGCAGATGAAAAACGAAAAGAGTTTTTAAAAACGCGTTTTTTCCGCAGTTTTTCGCAAAAAAAGAGAAAAATTAAAAATGTTTAAACCATCGAGGGTCATCTTGTTGCGAATCGTGTTTACAATATGTGGTTTAAACTTCAAGAGAATCGGTTTATTAGTTTTAGAGATACGATAGAGCTAGATTTTGAAAACGTTGTTTCGAGAAAAACACATTTGAAGGTTATACTCTGAAAAACTCTTACCTAAACTCAATCGGCAATTCATGCACCGTACAAAATCCCTTCTGATTGCTCATCATCGTTGATTTCTTCAAGTCTTGCTTGCTTTCGAGTTTTTGAAATTTTCAAAGCGGACTGGCCCCTTGATTATGTTCATGCAGAGGTTGCATTTTTTTCATTTATTTTTGTTTTAAACTTCCTTGACGTACTTATGTCATAAATAAAGCTACATTTTTTTTGATTGTCTGAAAACCTTAGGTGTCCGCCACTGGGGAACTTTCCCCTATTTGTGGACACAATATATTCATTTGTTTATATATAATTTTATTACCATATTGTCGTTGCATAAGAATCATCTTGAGAGACATACCAACCAAATCCGAACAAATGGGAATTTTTGTCTAAACAACATGATTTGTTAACACGATTTACGTATTTGTTCACTTATTCATCTATAATTTTATTATTATAATGACGATGCAGAAGGACCATCTTGAAGGACGAATATATATATATAGGGTGTCCCAGAACTGAGTGTGTTAGCTTAAATGGAGGGTTGTGGGTGAAATTCTGAATCAATTGACATAAGCATGTGTGGATCTCCGATTAACCCCTGAATTATTATTAATTTTTAAAGGTGGGACAATCAGGCGTGCCTTTAAAAATTAATAATTAATTCAGGGGTTGATCTGAGACCCACACATGCTTATATCAATCGACTCAGAATTTCACCTCAGACCCCCCTTTTTCAGGGAACGCATTCAGTTCTGGGACACCCTGTATATATATATATGTATATATATACATACAAGCTTTTGAGGAAGAGGAATATCCTTACGGAAATTGCAGGAGCTCGATCGTTATTTCGAGGGGCGAAGGGCTGTTCTACGTTTTCTGCCAGCGTCTGCGAACACACATCGCCACACATTATCGAAACGAGCGAGAGGGTGAGAGAGTAGAAGGGGGGTGGAGTGAGACGAAGAGAGCACGTAAAAAAGAGGAACCGTCCATAATAATCGGTATTCGAGAAGCGCATTCAATTTCTACCCAATTATGCTTATTAACGTGACCAACCCCTTGCGAAACTCTGTTTCGCCATCGTATTGTCTTCTACCTTCACGCATCTTTCGCCCTTACCGTACGCTTTCTGTCCTCTCTCGCTGTCTCCTAGTGTTCTTGCGGACGTGCCTGATCCCCGTGCTTCAGCAGGTAGATAAAGAGTGAGACAGAGAGAGAGAGAGAGAGAGAGAGAGAGAGAGAGAGAGAGAGAGAGAGAGAGAGAGAGAAGGAGCTCACGTTCCAGTTCTCTTCCTCCCGTCGTGGTCACCATGGTGTCCTATAGCGCAGCACTGCGCAGAGCGAGGAAAGGAAGACCCTTTCATCGTACAACCCCGAAAATTGTCGTCATTAGCGTTCCACGTCGAGCACATCCTTACGAATCTTGCAATGAAGAGAAGCAGAAAGCCATCACGCGCCGTAGCCGTGACATCGTCCAAGCATTCAAAAAAAAAAAAGTATACGCAATTATATATATTTGCGGGAATTGGATCTCTGGGAACGGGATGAAATCTCTCAATTGGATTGTTTTTCTCTCCCATCTGCTATCTCGGTATCGATTGTAATCCCTGCCTCGAAGAAGAGAATAAATAGAATCGCGGAAGAGAAAAACGAAGAAGCAAAAAAAAGAGAAAAAAATCAGAAAAAACGAGCCAAAGATCACAGAGAGCGGTGGTTAGCGGAGGGGGTTGTAGAAACGATCGTCTCGTAGCCTCCCAGGAAGGTGAGCCAAGGTGTATTCTGCCGTGATAATAATCCTACCGTTGTTTCTCTTTTCATCCCCCTTTCCACAGCGAGACTCATCCTAGCAATCGCTTTGCGAGACTCTCGCCTCCTCTCACTCTCTTTTAGTTTCCCACTTTCTCTCTCTCTCTCTCGAGCTCTTGATCTCCCTCTCCGTACGGTGTACCGTCTCATCCCTCGATTCAGCTACGGTGGAGACTCGCTTTTATCGAGTGTCGCCGCGGGTTATCGCTGGCTGCTCTCCTTCCGAGGGTTGAAAGGGAACGAGAGAGCGAGAGAGAGAGAGAGAGAGCGCCACGCGCGCCACTGAGAAAGCTCGAAACTCTGCAGAGCACGAGCGAACATGCGAGATCGAGACTACGGGGGGTAGTTGTAGCGGTAATAGTAGTGGTGTAGTAGTAGCAGATAGGCAAAGGGATGCGGAGAAGACAGGGACGATGCCGGCACCTGTTGGCAGAGCAACGTCTTAAGCCCCCCCCTCAGCCACGTATATCTCCTTACACCCTCTCGACGCCTCGGCGAACCTCGGCAATCCCTTCCACCCCTCGCTCAACCACCCGCCGAACTCTCGTTTTCTACTCGCTTCCTCGTGTTTGCTTTTTTTCCTTTCCTTTTGCTTTCTTACTCACTTCGTCTTTGCCCCGATTATTTCCTTCACTCCTCTCCCCCCCCCCCCCTCGCCTCGACGAGTACCCCTCCCCCTTGCCAACCTATCAAAATATCTTTTTTTTTTCATTTCGCTCGCTGCCTCGCGATTCACAAACGACAGGATGGAAGCGTCTTTCCAGCACGCATTTATTAAGCTGTATATAATGGAACCGCTCCGTCGCGCTTCCTGCCGCAACGATAACTCCTATAGACACTCATTTAAATCCATTCTTGTATTTCCTTCGAACTTCGCTTAAAAGCTCGTCCTGTCAATTGAGAAACGATAAATTCGTGAAAATAAACTTTGTGAATTCTTCATAAATTTGTAATTTCCTGCCGCTTGCACCGTCTCTTCTTTCTTGATTAATTAGCAACTTTTCGCTTCCCAAGTCTGACAACGAACATCACTTTACACTTTCCCGTGTAAAAAAGGGGCATTAAATTGAACAGAACGGGTAACACTTTGAGGAAGGATTAAATTAAAGTTTAAGTATTTTTGCCGGATAGCAGGCTTAAGGGGGTAAACCACCCCTTACTTCAAGTTCCTCATCGCAGTTGTTTTTTTTTCGGTATGCAAAATGTATATGCCGATTTGGAACATTTCAACGAACTGCCAATTGATGTTTAAAATATAGAAAAAATTGCGAAAATCAAGGGTCTAACTTTTAAATTCTTCCAAAAATAAAAAAAATCGTAGCTTATCAAGTAGAACTTTTTAGAGCAAACGATTACGAAGATAATGCATACAAAGAGGAGCTTTTAATCCAAACCAAAAGCAAATAATTGACGATTTGAGTCAAATCACTTATTCTTGACCGAAATATCTTTTTTTTCTATTTCTATATCGATGTATTTTCACCCCCTGAACACGTATTCGACAATACTTTTCCCAAAAACCTAATGAAAAGTTTAAAAATCGTCAACAGTGTGTGAAAACATGTTTTTCACGTTCAGCCGGCGTAATTCTGAACGTTCGATAAAAACTCTATGATATTCGTTATTGGCCGGAAATTTCCCATCCTATAGATCCTTAAAATGGTTTAAAAGTCCCTCTACGTAGAGTGACATAAACTTAGTGGGGGGTTTTTTTTTCAAAGGATTTCGATAGACTTGGAGAATGCCGTTGGGTTCATCTCGATATCTCAAATAGTTTTCCCAAGATTGCACTTGGAAAATGCGCGAAAAAGTGGCAAAGGGAATTTTATGGAAAAATAGACACTGGAATAATTCGCGAAAATCGATGCTTCGTCTTTGAAATTCTTTGAAATATTGAAAAATAATTGGAGCGTGCTGAATCAAATAGCCTTTAAGGAGAAACCAATAATGAAAGGAATGAGCACAGAGTGAAGTTCTAAATCCAAAGGGGGAAAATGTTTACAACGTTTCGTTGAAGCCACTTATTTTCAGTCGGGACAGACTACAAATTTGTTTTTAAATATTTTTTTACAAGTTCACATGAACGTATTTTTACCCCCTGAATACAAATTCACCTTTTATTTTCTCCAAAATCCTCAATTTTCATTGAAAATCGTCGAAAATATATGAAATGTGGTTTACCCCCTTAATCTTGCTGTCCGGCAAAAATGTAAAATAAAAATTTTATTTTAAATAAACTTTAATTTTGTTCCCCGTTCAAAGTGCTTACCCATCATGTTGAGTTCGATGTACCCTTTTAAATGAGGGGTGAGGGAAAGGAAAAAAGGGTTGTTTACCCCTTAGTTTTAGTTTCTTTCGATGTACTCATAGTGGATTCACTGTTTCACTAAAATCGGTAGACTGCTTGCGGGTGAAACTGCGAAATCAGCCTTTGGCATGCGCCACTCGAAGGGGTTGCACCCTTTCATAGTTTTTGATGCTCTACCTTACATATGAGTTTCAACAAAATTGAAGACCGAGACCAAAATGATCTTCCTCGTCAGACATGATCCGAAGGAAGATGTTTCTAATCAGCTCGGACTCCAGAACCCAAACAAACCGAACCTACCCAACTGGCCACGGCACCCAATTACCGAATCGAAAGTCGCGATGAGTTAAGTGGGTTCAAAGTTTCGAGGAGCATACGCGTACGTGGTCATTGGTGTGAACTTATCCCGAGGTAGCAAAAAAAAATCTGAGACTAGAAGGGCCTCAAGGATCTCACTTTTCTGGAACAAAAAAAAATGGAAAACAAATCCGGAATGTGCCTAACCCAAAAAAAAATCCACAATCTCCCCAACACAGAGAAACAGAAAAAAAAACGTTACAACCAACTTTACAATGTACACGCTTATTCCAACATGGTCGAACGGACACCTCCGACAGTAGACAATTACGAGGAGTCGCTCGTTCCTTTTCCACGAGGATCGCCCGTTGTGCTCTATGGTTCGGGTAATGACGCCATTTGTGTGCCCCCGGTGTACCGTTACCGCATTTGACACGAGGCCACACGATGGGATGCGGTATATATAAGTGTACCGCGTACTTGAGGCGGTCAGGTACTTGAGACACTTTGGACCTCCGGTTCTCGTTGCCCCGAGACGCTTCCGAACGACACTTGTTCTCGACACATGACACGGGCTATCAGCGGGGCAAACTACCGTCGCAAACTATCGCTCTTGTTGCTGTAATCCCCGTGTCATGATCTTTTGATTGCGCGATGCAGAGTAGCACGAGCACGGTGACTGCAGTGTCAAAAAAATATTTAATCTAAATAGGATGTATCTAAATCCAATGGGGTTTTCCTTGTCTCACGGCCTACTACGATTCAACTTGTTCAAATATAGTTTTAAATTTGTTTCAGCTACTCTTTCTGAATATTCAATATATTCGAATTAAATAAATAAAGATCCGACTCGAACAAATCCTTGTTTGCTCACAATATACACTGCAAATCCAAGTGTACTATATGCATAGAATATTTTATCAATCCAAAATAAAATGAAATATTCAATTTAAAGTTCTAAATAGACGTAGCTAGTTAAATCAATAGAATTTATCTACCCGTGTGGTCCAATGAGTTTGTTTGGGTTTCGTCAAATAAATTTGTTTCGGGTTACTTGGATTTGGAGCTCTCTCCGATGAGAGCTGTAGCAGGAAGATATTGATATAATTTCATCCTGTTAAAATAAAATCCGCATCGACCTGATGATCAAGCACGTGCGACCTTTATTTGCAATGTCATCAAGAATTTTGCATCATTCTTTTAGGGAGAAACACTCCAAATCTCGTACGAATTGTGTGTTTCTCAGTGAGAGCCGTCTAAGCATTGTTGAGTAAAATGAAAACTGCAATTTATCAACGTAAGGCCGAGCGAGCTTCCAGGTGGAAAAAAAAACATATTTCGAGTGCCACCGCGAGCCTGACACTCGAGTCAGACGAACGGTAGACGTAAAAAATAATTGTAGAGAGAACAAAGTGAGTAACGGTGATGAACGTCTGGCATCTCTTATGCCGTGAAATGTTGTTCTCATTTAGAAAGAACCAGACCGCCTACGAGAGTGAGAAGGAACGAGAGATAAAAAAGGGACGAGAGTCATGTCAAAGGATCGAGTTTAGCGTGTCGTTGACTCGAGTTTGTCGTTTCTGCACCTGTTCCTTCCGGCCGGATAGCCGTACCACAAACCTCGAATTAGGGAGACAGCGATCCTTCACATTATCGCTATCGTCATCATGGTTACAACGTCTCATTCATTCGCTATCTCCGTCGGCCTCTCTCTCTCTCTCTCTCTCTCTCTCTCTCTCTCTCTCTCTCTCTCTCACTCTCTCCCTCTCTCATTAGCTCTTAGTCTCCCGGATAACGAGTCACGGATTTAAAACACTTCAACCGTCACGCTAATTCAGCAAGATCGACTATTTTCGGAGGCCGGTATTCATTGGATCGTAAAAAGCAGCAGTGACCTTTTTAAATCAAAACCCCTATCTAGTTCAATCTAGCCAATAACAAATGTAACCTACTAGATGCTACAGTTGCTACTGCCTACGAAACATCATCTTCGTCGTTAACCTTCGCGATTTCTCAGTAACCGCAATAGCATCACCAAGTTTCTACAGTCATTGCGATAGAATATTAAGGGCCTGCGCCTTTCGCGTTCTCAACCGTTAACGCAATATTGCTCGCAATACTTTCTCATTTTTTTCCGCTCTTGATTTCAATTACTACGGTATTTGTAACGAGCTATCGATGCTCCACTGCACCAAACCTTGTACACATAAATCCCAAGAGCACAGTCTCGATTTGATTAATATTCTTCGCCAGCGACCGCCTTTATTAAAAGCTTCGGTATTAGGTATACGTGTACACGAGGCAGTCCACAACAAATTGAACTATCCTGGCCCTTCCCCGCCGAGCTCGAGCTTTCGGAATTTCCGTCAACCAAATTTGGTAATTACGGTGCAGTTCTGTAGAAAAGTAGCCAAATAGTTATTTCGTACATCCTTGATTTCTTTGAGATTTGGAAGAGCAGTCTAAGTTGTTGATTTCGTTTCTCACCATTATTTAGACCCTGAAACAAATGACAAGATCTAAAACTATCACGAAAATATAGATTTCGTACCCAACCACAGGATGATTTTTGAGAACGATCAGAAGTCGCCATATCTGCACTTGACAAAATATCGAATGGTTAAAAAATATGAAACGTTGGGGCTTACTGCCAGGTCGATTCGGCGTGGAAAGCCTGACACAGCACATTGCTCGTACAAGCTTATATACGTTTACACACTGCTAAATCTACCACTGGAGTAAACATTGTATACCTGGCTACGGGATGCCTATTGAACGTATTCGAAAATATAAAGCCACATAGACCCAGAGGATATTATTCTCGTAACAGGGACTCTTGTACGCCGCTGTGAGCTTCGCTATGTATAGTTTATTATACCGGCAACGCGGCATTCAGTTTCTCCGCTAACTCCACAACTGAAGGAAGGTTGCCACATAGGGGGGTACGGGGGTTATGGGATCCCTATTGTGAGCGAAGGAAGAGCGAGAGAGAGAGAGAGAGGGGGGGGAGGGGGCATAGCCTTGTTGGTTTTCCATCGTGGCCCAAAGAGCTGAGAGGACGAGAAGCAAACGGGGCCTTGAGGCCCTCCGACCCATCAGCGAGCCATTGAGATGCAACCAAGTGGAAGTCCCATTCCCTCTGTCGTGCACTCATACTTGCGTTTTTGTATACGTAGAGCTGCGCGCGCGCGCACACACACACGCCCACACACACGTATCTTTCGTCTCATGTAATCTGATACCCGGCTTCGTTCTGCGTTCGTCAACTTCTCAAGGTACCCAAGCAACACGAGGTTCCTGTTCTCGCTCTGTTAAGTCTATGGGAATCTCAGAAAAACTCTGTGTTTTTAGCGTTTTCACCTATTATGTTTATTAGTGCAATGAACGAAAACTTTCCAATTTGCGTGAAAATTACAATCTAGGGTAGGGAAGTAGAGGTGGTCAGAGAAATTCCTAAGTTTTGCTGCTAGTCCTAGAACATTGGGTAGGGCATCATCTTTAAATTAATTGTTTGCGAAAAGGAACTTGCTAGCTGATTTTTGGGATGACCAAGATGAAAAAGTGACTTCCTAGTTGCGGTGCGGAGAACATACATTTACAGATCATGCTACCGAACGTTGAGTCAAACCACATGATTCGAAAATATATTAACACGGCTATCCTCTATCTTTTACCGACTCATTTCTCGATCAGTTTCCGACAACGTGACGAAGAGAATGGCCATTGTATGATGAACCAATAAAAATACATTCTGCAATATCGACTATTGCCGATGCCACACACCTGGGTCATTAATTTTCATGGCCTGGGAAACCACACGGTTATCTACAGAAAAATCTTTGAAAAATATTCAAGATCGCTCAGCCGCTCGACCATAAAATTAATCTGTTCGACTGCAATAAAATTAATTCTGCGGCTATTTTTGTTCATGCTGAAGTATTCCTAAAATTATGGTCTTGCTATTTGGCAAAGACGTCTTTGGGGGAAATTGACGGAAAACATTGGATTGAATAGGCCTATAAGGATTTTTGTTGTTCCTCGAAAAGCCGGAAAGACCCGCAGGCTTTGGGGTGTATACCTTTGGCAATTATTTCTCGGAACACCTGGCGAGGTTCGATCCTTTTTATAGCTTTAAATTTACAACTCTGTGTACATGACACCCTTGGCACCATAAAATAAATCGATGCCTCAGATGTCACGGTACTTGACCGTACCGCTTTGCGATCGATCGGCCGGGAAAAATGGCCCAGTCCAAAGTGCCGGGCTGTTACTTTGAGCATCGCGATTAAAATATATTCGCGGTTTATTCGTTTCTTTTTTATTATTATCATATTTATACTGCGAAGCTGAACGGATTTCATAAAGACGTCTCTAACGGCCTTAGGACTTGAGTGATACGCAAAAACGAGTCGGTGGCAACTCAGCAATCTACTTAACCACCCACTAAGCCGCGGATATTAACGAAACGCTCAGGTATACGGCAACACATATGAGCCATTTTTTAATCTACCTCAGCCTTTCGATCTATCCTGATCGTCAAAAAATGGCACATATATAAATTTCGCCCACTCACAGTGTACTCGTATTTTTTTTCTTTTGCACGAAGAATCCAGTCACTAACTCACGATTTGGAAAAGTACTTATTGCACGGAAAAAAAGAAATAGTACAAAATACAGGGGCTACACGGTTCGCATTGGACTCGAGGCATTGCACTGCGATATTTACTGAAACACAGTGCTCAAAATACAGTGTGCTCGAAGTAAATTGTTAAAGTTTCTATACTGCCCTCTTTGGACTCGAACTGCTCTACTGTATCTTTTACTGAAACACACAGTCCCCAAAATACAGTGTAGTCAAAAGTAAATTTTGACAGTTCAACACTGAAATAGAAATTTAACCAAAACTCGTAATTTGACAGTTGGTTAATCTGTATTATGTACAATGAGTGCGCCAGTTACATCGACAGAGTTTATGTAGACACACAAAAAAAGTTTATCCATCAAGGAAGTTTGAAAAAAATGTGTAGAAAATATAAAAAAATCAGTCACATACGCAAGAACGTACCTTTTTGTAAATAATTCTCTCTTTTTTTATAATTTCTTGAATTATGTCGCACAAATTTCAACGTTCGCATCCTATCGACCACGCACTACGAACTGGCGATCCTTTGTGTCCTAGCCTCGTGCCTCACCTCCTGCCTCATTTGCGTACAGTATAAAAATCAGTGATCGCATTTAAATTTTACAGTTGAATATTTTTACTGAAATTACTGATGTATTCACAATACCGAACTGTAAATAAGCCAGGGTAACTGTAAAAATCTCAGTGTGTACAGGAAAATTCGTCATTTTTGTGGGACAGGATTTACATTACTCTGTTGTACTGTAAAATGAAATATGGCACCCTGTTTTTTATGCGGTTTATACTGTGATTTTCGCTGTTTCTTTTTTTCCGTGCGATTCGACAGAATTATCCTTTTCTGCATTGATCAAGTGTCCTTACCACAGCCATTTTCTTTTCTTTAGTGCGGACTCCAATCTGAAACGGAAACAAACCCAAATAG
Organism: Ophion slaviceki; assembly: GCA_944452715.1. Lineage (NCBI taxonomy): Eukaryota > Metazoa > Arthropoda > Insecta > Hymenoptera > Ichneumonidae > Ophion > Ophion slaviceki. The sequence continues at coordinate 749,215 of OX101788.1, read as the reverse complement.
ACCAACAAATCGTCAGTCTAAAATGTCCTGGAAAGCCTCATGTAAAGGTTCGTACGCAGGATCGCGGTGTCGGTCGAACGGGACCCGTGAGGGGGTTCTCAGCGCTCTTTCGCCTCGGGTGCCGCAGCGCCCGCGAGAGAATACGAATATATACACACATGGCTACATAACACGTACACGCGAACATTCAGGAACGAACGCAAACACCCTCGTGTACGTACACCGATGAAAGTTTACCAAGTGTACGATCGGCCAGAGCCGATAAGAAATTGCGCGGAAAATTGGTTTATTCCGTTCGGCCGCCCTTTCTCGCTCTCAAGATCTGCCGAGTACTCTTCTCCTATGGAGCCCCCCCCCTCACCCCTTCTTTCCGCCCTACTTTTTCTCCGTGTATGCACACGTACCTACTTGCATATATGACGCGTCTACACAGACGGTTTTCCCTAACGCTGACAAACGATGTCATCGGGACTACCAAAATGCACGGAATCCTGAAAAATTCCTTCGCAACTGACGTCTCGGAAGAGCCCGTTCTCCAAGGAAGCGTCTTTATCCCGGAAAATTACTTTATAGACGCATCCGAATCGACATATCGTACAAATAGGAGCTGGGGGCACAGCGCTTGTCCGTTGAAAGAGAGCGAGTCGATTACCTAGGTCAGGATAACGGTTTCTACGATAGACAGTCGTTGCAATTAATCGTCGTTCCGCCAGAGAGAGAGAGAAAGACCGAGAGAGGGAGAGAGAGAGATACGTGTAATGAAAATAAGGTTGCCCGCGCGTCGAAACTTGGCGCGGCCATTCCAATCTCACGGATACGGTCATATAAAAGATATACAGGAGGAGGTAAGGGGCGAGACGGCACAGTTTGTTTTCGTAACCGAGCAGATCCGAACCCACGTGTGGTACTCGTACCTGTACCGGGAGGTGCGAAACGAAGCGAGCGAGAACGGGAGAGGAGGAGAGTGAGAGGGATGGACGGGCTTCGCCCACGCGGTGAAAGTTTCAATGCCTCGGTAATTGATTCCTGGCGTCATGTGCTTTCTCAACAACTGCCTCGTTCTCGCCTCCATACTCATCTTCGATCAACGCAGGCTTGCGGGATATTAAAGCTGGAAAGTGGAAATGTTATTGCCACGAAACCGCTTTACGATCAACGAAGATTAATTAACCTAGTTTTTGATGCGTCAATTTCGTGTACTTTACGAGAAGCGTCAAGAGAAAGCATTTCTCCTATCGGCCATATGACGACGGTATTTTAGGGTCCCCGACGTTGGCACATAGTCGAAGAAAAAAAATTAGTTCACGGTGCCCTGTTCTGTTGTTAGTAACGAAAAAAAAACAAAGTCCGTTGGGGGGGGGGGGGGACTTCGCAATTTACAAAATTTGCTTGAGTGTACTGTTGTGAATATTTATCAGATGAGAAAAAGTGGTAAGGTTATTTTGCAGAGCTCTTAAGGGGGCAATCAGGATTCACAAAAAATCATTTATCCATTTAAAAAGAAATTTGGTTTCACTCAAAGATGTCGATACGCCACCAATGTACTGCTCAGTCAATATCATACGTCCAAGGGGATGGTGAAGGTGGTGTTGTCGATAATGTATCAGTTCTAGGTTTCAACAAAGTTCGGACAAATATTCTTACAACTTTTTCTTGTCAAGTAAATATTTACAACGGTACAGCCCATCAAATTTTGTGTGGGAACCGGCTTCTTTCGACTATGGCGGTCCAACTTCGCGGACCCAGTATTTTGATTCCATGATTTCCAATAGTGACAGGCTGTGATGATTGGTTTCGATGTAACTTAGAAAAAATTAAACGACTGAATAATTAGCTACAATTTTGACTGATTTGCACTATGATGGAGGAAGGCTCCGATTGAGTCACAGCTGTAGCAGTGTAGCAATTAAATACATCTCCACCACTTTCCATCACCAATATCACATCATTTGAACATTCACTAATAAAACTGCAAACCTTTTCGTTTTCTTTATTTATCCGTATTATGCATATCGTCAGGCGTGACTGGATCTTTTTTTTGCCTCGTTTAGTGGTCCGTCACTGTTGTCTCGGTCCAGGGATTCAAGACGTACTGGGCACTCGAGAGCAGCAGGTGCCCTCGGAAAGAAAAACCTGCTTTTGCTGCGTTGTATCCACAGACACGTATACACACGAGTGCATACGTATCAACGAGGGTATAGCCCACCAAACGCGAAATATATATTTGCTTGGACGTTCGGAGGCGCGATGCTAGCGGTACTCGAGAACCGGGAGAAACATTGACGAGAGTACAAAGTGAGGTGTGAGAGGAAGAGCTTTGTTGATTTTTATTGTGTGCCCAGGAGCCATCAGGCTGAAAATACGAAGAGTGTGTAACGTCGTGGAGTAGAAGACGGGAGGTACATAGTGACGCTGACGACGGTGAAGGAGGAACGATGGAAATGCTTAACTGAAGTGACGGTAGTGGGCGTCTGCGGCGATCACCCACGTTAAGCAGTCTTGATTTGCGCCGATACTCGGATGGGTGACCGCGTCGATTGCCGACTATCAAGCCGGAAACCGGGGGGTTTCCGGCTTGATAATTTCCCTGTGCCCTCCAGCCAATGCATTAGGAACTCGTGAGCAGCACTCCAACGGACTTGGCTCGGAATCTGGAAATAGTGATTTAACAAGTGTGGAGTTAAAGAGAAATCGATAAGATTGTAAAAGTCCTTCGTACAAAGGAACACCGAAAATGGCAAAAGATGGCACAGTGAATATGAGGAAGTTCTGAATTTCCCTGAATACGAACAGTCGAGATGACGAATAACCCAAACCCTTCTTACCCACGTAACATACAGGATTGTTTTCAACAAGTATTCCAGTGTGTAAATGTCTCGTACAACAAACTTTTGCGTGGGTGTGGTTAAAAGTGTGATAGTAGGAGGAAGGGAGAGAGAGAGAGAAACAAGCGGTCGTTCCCTTTACTCGTTAACGGGGCGTAATGATCATTCGGTTATGGGGCTCCGTATAATTTAATAACGATCCGGCAATGTGGTTAGGCACAACACCAGTTTGCCGCGTCACCGCGGCCCGTCCCTCCCGCTCCTCCGTCATCACCTACGAGTGCCGCTGACGATGACGTGCTCTCTCTCTCTCTCTCTCTCTCTCTCTCTCTCTCTCTCTCTCTCTCTCTCTCTCTCTCTGCCTCTCCGTCTCTCTCAGCGGTCATACACAGACACAGCGAGGCAGTGTATGTCCTTGCTCGTCGACCAATGTTCGCACCGTAATCGGTCATTACGCGGAATGACGTGCGCGTTTTGCGTGAGAGTGCGCAAGAATATAACCCTCCGTTCAATTATATATATACATATCCATAGACAGATACAGACATACGCAAATGCAGAGCAGCGTATGACACAGACGAATCGAGCGATGGGTTAACTTTGTTAACGTTCCAAAAGCCTCGCCCGGATTCCCGTTGTTCGTCCGTGCTATATACGGCTCATCGTTTCTCCCGTACTATGCCTCCGCGCCCCCTGGCCCGCTGCAAAACTCACCCTCCGCGGTTCCCTCCTCGCACTGGTCCGGGAGAGCGAAACTCTCGTTGGGGTGCAGCCCCCTCGTTAAGCCGCGTCATACATACGCGCCCGAGAATGGAGAGCTCTGTCGCGGCAAGCCGCGATCCCGAGCCACCGTTTTCCTCTCGTTAGACGAATTTTCTGGCTCCTCGTGCGCGCTCGCGGCTTTTGTTACTGTGTGCACGGCGGGTCTCGTGGCCGTTGCGGCCCCAGCCTTTCTCGAACAACCACCTGCCGATCAGCCCGTGAAAACAATACCAATCGCATCTAGTACGATACAGTACGGGGATATCGTACATATATGGATTATCGTGGTACGTGTCCCAGCGATACCGCACAATCACCGAACCTGATCGATACCTTCACATTTCATTTGTTCCTTCGCGCTCGGTAACAGGCGTCGCGAGCCGAGTACGATGATCGATTTCGCTAGTCTACATGGCCAACAACAGGATACCGAGTCAGTCGACGCGGTCGGACAATATTAACGAGTACGCGGCCTCAAGTTTATTACACATTCCCTAATACACGAGGCGCACGTATTAGAACGACCGTCGGGCAATATCCACACGCAATTAGCTAATAACGAGGCATCCCCGTCGCAGTCCAACCACTCAACCGTATGTATGTACCGTCAACGGCAAGGCATCACATTTAATCAAAAGTCGTGGGGGGATACATCGTTGCGGGCTGACAGTAATTAATTACGAGTACGCGCGCGCAGGCGGGCCTGATGATGCCTGCTGTAAGGGCTCCTCTGTTCTGTTGGTATCCGACGCTCACCCTCTCTCCTCACCTGCTTCGCCTACTTCCTATCATCTCTCGTGACGTTCCCGCGTCACTGTGCACTTCGTACTCTCATTGGAAACGCTATGGCTCAGATGTATTTCAGCTCATGCAAATGGCACGTCTTCTAACGTACTTTTGGTCCCTCTGCTGACCGCGAAAATTCAAGCACGGAAGCTGAACTTGCCTGGGTTTTCTTTTCTCGTACGACAGAGCAAGGCGTGCTCTCGAAAATATCGAAACTTTGTAAAAGTCGTTGCCTTTGTGATGGGAAAAAGTCCACTTCGTTATCACGTGAATTGATAAAATTTGCGGAGTACCTCGGAAGAATCGAGTGGTTCAAGAGTCATAGAAAGCCTCATATATACTCAGCCCCGTACAGTTGCTCCATCTTGTCATCATTCGTTACCTTCTCTCTCTCTCTCTCTCTCTCTCTCTCTCTCTCTCTCTCTCCTCTATATTCACGTCCATCCATTAGAATATTAATGCGAATTGATGCGCACAGGTGTCATTACCGTAATGAGTCGACGGCAAGCCAAGTGCCCACTGTGCCAGTCGCGTTAGTGGTTCTCCTATTTTGCTGCATCTGCAAACTTGTCCCGCCTCCGTGTGTGTTTACACAAAGTGTCTCACTGGCAATCACGGAATGGCGGCTTTTCACTTCGAATTTAAGTAGTGCTACTTCCAGTCCTGAAGGATAGGGCGAGGGAGAGGGAGATAAAGGCAGAGTGCACTCTAGTTTCGATGGTACGTAGGCAAGTCTTGCTCCGGAGTACCTGTATAAACATACAATGTGCAATGTGCACGTATGTACCGAGGGTATTCTCGTTAAGGAATACATGGTACATAATCCTACCTACGGCGACTACCTTGTACCATATTCCCAGTTCACACAGCAGTGGAAGACAGAGAGGGAGAGAGAGAGGGAGAGAGACAGTGCGGGTGAGAGGGGACATACGAGGGAAAGAAAAAGGCTGCCGCCGCGGCGTAATTCGCAAGAGCCGGAAAAACGTGCCGAAAGTCTGTGGACAGAGACGACAACGAACGGGATCTTCAGAAAATAGGAGAACCGAAAAACGTCTATCCGGCAAACGAGGGAGCAAGGGAGAGACGTTTGGCCGAGAATCCGAGGGTGAGTTTTTCGGCTTTAACGGTGGTCTTGTGGAAATATAATGGGCTTGGAAGAGACTCGAAAAGAACGAAGTAGGTGGTTGGGGATATTAAGGAGGAGAGGAAACAAGTGGTTGTTGTTTCACTGTCAGCTAGACAATGTATAATCCCATTGTGACCGGTCACGTTCACGATCCGAATAGCCGCTCTCTCCTCTCTTAGATGTCCCCTGAACAGGACCATCGAACAGGTAAAGCTGTTTCGGTCGAAACAGCCGAAAAAAGTAAAACCCGTATCTTTCTTTTATACCCTACCTACGGTATTTAGGGCGGTACTAGAGGTTCGAACGCGCGGCCAACCGACGATTAGTCCCAAACAGACAAGAAAGAAGAACAGTTACTGTACATACGTACCGCAGTCTAGGGTCCTCGTGGATAGCATATACTTTTTCATCCACTCGCTCTCTTCCTCTTTTTTAATCGCTACTGGTACTTAAAAGATATGTTGATCCTCGGTAAAGTTGTCTCACTGAAGAGAACATGCGCAAGTTTATACGTGCAGAATTCCCGGGAATGCAGCTTTCCAACGTTGATACCACGAAATCATTAACAGTTGTCGAAACTAAAAATATTGCACCTGCTGAGTTGCATTTTTGCCTTTCTTCAATATAATTTCGTGCCTGTCATCGAAGCTTTCAGCACTGTAAAGCTACGAGCTTCTTCTGCACAAAAACAAAGACCCGCTGGCTCATGTTTAATCAGCTCTTGTGGCGCGCCTAAGAACGCAATTGAACGTGGTATTTGAGCGGAACAAATAAGCGATTTATGAAGTGTGTTACTTCTTTTATAAAAGTGTCGCTTCCTTTGTGCGCTAGTCGAGTGAGGTTGTCGACAGTGGAGACGATTGATGCGCGATAACGACCGATCGGTGTATCGGAGCATCGCAATGAGCGATATGCGTGAGCGATACTCTTCCTTATCTACGCAACCAGACGCGCGTACATTGCGCACCGGTGTTCTCATCAAACAGCAAAACACGAGTTGTATTTGTCGAGTTTCCTGTCAGATCTGCTTCTGTTATCGCTCCACCTTCGGATAGGTACTCCGGAGCTGCGGTTAATCGAAAAGCTGCTCGCTCACACAGATCCAAGCCATATGGAGACGCACACGAGCACGAGGCCACGCAAAAAGGGACGGGGCGAGGGAGAGAGAGAGCAACCGGTCGTCGAACAGACACGAGAAAATTATATCGCTCACCATAGGTTGGTTCTGTTGCCTAATAGGACAGGAGGAAGCATACGTTACTCCTTGAATATGCGCCACTTCGATAACTATGCACACTATAAAACTCATATGCACTCTCGACGATCGTGTCGCCAGCTAATGGACGTATAATTAACTCTCGCATCTGCGATTGGATCTCTACGAACCGATGATAAATTAAATTAATTAGCTAGTTACGTATGCACACCGAGCAAACCGTATACACCAGTTGTTTCGGACGATACGTTCGCTCAAGATTCACTAGGCTCCTGCCTGTTTAAATATCGTTGCTCGACACTCGTCATCTTCGCTTTTTTTTTTCTTTTTTCAAAACACTCCTTTCGACGTAACAGTTTTCTTCTGGGTCGAATAGCGTTTCGTCTCGTTATTCGAATTCCCGGGGACGCTCGGGACAAGAAGAACGTCTCGCTTCGAACGTCCATTTCCTTTAGTCGCTAAAACTTTTTTCTCCTCATTTTCTCTCGTATCTGGTGCCTTAGAGACTAAGTAATAACAACGTTCCGTGAACGAGATATTTGCAGGAATAACGTTTTCCAGCGTTGTCTCGTTAAAATATTTCGCGACGCGAGAAAATCATTTGAGGCGCAATAACTTACTCGCGATGAAGGAAGTTTACAGATGATTGCCAAGGCGGATCTCCACTGATGATAGAATCGAGGTCTCCGCGATTGCTTCCTGCATCCCAAGAACTTTGAGAATGCATTTATTTCGCTATTTCTTTTTCTAATCCAATTAAATATTCCTTGAATCTGCGAGCATAGATAACCAATCGTCGTATCTATATCCCTTCTTCGAAGTCAAACACTTATATTATCTCGTTGTTTCTAAATTCCCCAAGGAACGGGGGTATACCCAAAGTTTAGGTGAAACGACCATAGAAATTATCCGGTATGAGCCGATCTTGAGGTCACAAATGGGAGTTTAGTGAATAGACCGGATGATTCGGGCTTCCGATTCGTTTCAATCGTTGCCAATCAGATTTTTTTCCCTGGCAATCTCCCTCGAGAAAGCCCCCGGGGATCACCCCGACAAAGCGATGCGAAGAGAAGAGATCGCCAGCTTACCACACGGACGATGACAAATCCGGACAATTAACGCGTCGATGACAATGGCCGTGTCGAGAGAAGCGAGAGAATTCCATCCTCTTGCCTATAATGTTGCGCGACTAGGGAGAAACCTTTTCAGTTTTCCACGCTTGACGGTGTACATGTATGGCGTCACCACGCTACCGCCTCTCTTCCTATATATCCATACGTCACGCCGTATGTCCGCATCGCACGAAACGCGTATCGTATACAGGGTGGCCCACTCGAATAACAGTTCAATTTTGTGAGGGGTTGCTCGTGTGCAGCTGTTTGCCGTCCGCTCTCCCATCGGTCTCTCTCTTTTCTCCATTTACGCGTTAATACTAATGCACCATTATTTTCTGTTTCGTAAGGGACCGCATTTAAGTTGGGAACGCAATCGCGTCAACTGCGTTGTCGATTTCGACAAAGGGGGCTCGAAGTATCGAAATGCCGGGGACGAGTCCGTTGTGTGCACTGACAAAAAAATTCTATTGATATTAAGAAAATGTGTCTATTTTCTTTTTTTTTTCATTCCAATTAACTACATTTTCCGGGAAATAAATATTGCATTACATTATTGGAATGAATTATTAAAAATAAATATATTTATTCAAACCAAAATCTATTTAGTACCATCCAATCACTGAACATTTTATTTATTCCTAATAAATCTGTGATTCAGTTTTATCTGTTCAAAAAACAATTTAGATGAATCCGCTAAATGTGTCTTTAAATTTTTTCAATTGAAATCTAATGGAATTTTCGTAGAGGCAAACATTTTTCTGTTTGATTGAATTAATGGCCTGTCTTTATTGCAACACACACATCCAAGGGGCGGGGGGAACGGAGGCGGAGAAAGAGAGGAATTTTATATATATAGGCACTGTTTGAAAAATATATTGCATGATATTCGATAAAACTCTTTATCACAATGATATTAACTAATTGATATAGTTTACATGATGCAACAAATATAGGAATTCATGTGGTGTCTTATGGTAGGTAGATTATAGGTTCGATTCCATGTGTAGGCGAAATCTTTTTATCGAGAAAAATCATTTCCGGTTAGAGAATGACGAATTACGATACAAAGTCATTGTGGCAGAACTCTAAATTGGGTATTTCATTTAATTTTGGATTTATGAAGATTCTATGAACATATGCTGAGAAAACAAATGATTGATCCAATATCATTGGTGTTATTGTATGAAATTTCGTTGATTCAATAGTAAAATTGTTGTTGTAAAGAATTGAATTTATTAGTTTAAACAAAACGCTATTGACTTTAATAACATGATGAAATTTAGTTTTTTTTTAAATTCAAACAGATATATTGTTAGCCGAGAACAATATATTATTGAATCTGTCTAAAAAATTATTGCGAACAAATTACATAATTTTGAATGTATTTTCTGCAACGAACTAAGAAAGCGTTTCAATTCATAACATAAATATTGTTGATTCGAATACACAAGAAAAATTGAATTTCGCCCGTTTGATTCAGATAAAATTTCTATTGAGTAAATGTATTATTTTATTGTCTTCACCATATCCGACATTGATTTTCAAGTACATTATTCGTTAAAATATTAGTATTTTATTTTGATTTGAAAATATTGAGCGAATTTCCGAATTGGTTAAAAAATTATGCGAAATTAAAATTTGATTTTTGCGCATGCACGAAGCGATTAAATCGTAGTCATTTTTATTCATTTTTTTTATACAATCGCGTTAAATGAAAACTATATGTAGTTGTTTTGATTAAATATCTGACTAAAATACATCTATGTCCATCGAAATTATATATTTGAGATAAAAGAATATGCTATTAATAGGACACGTGAACAATTGAACTGAATACATTGCAACAATCGAGTCAATACTTTTTTTCTTTAGTTGAAAAAATTCTGTTTCACTCTTTCGTATCATTTGGTGCGATACGATTTGTACGTGCAAATTGATGAACGATACTCGACATATTTCAGTTAGGAATGCAATCACAGATTTGACGTACCAAGCTATATAAAAAAATCGTATCGACTAACTAAACAGAACAATGAGAGGCTTAATTATTTTCAGAGCACCCCGTGTCCAGTCAAAATTTGTTTATACTGAAGTTCTCCGTTTTTTTAGATAATTTATGAAAGCTGTGCGAGCGCAGTAGATAATCGAGAGTTTCCCTATAAAGATCTTCAACATACATAAAATCTCATTCATCTACCGACCCGAATGATGCCGGACATGGCCGAGCGCCGCCGAAATTATAGGTGCGAGGAAACCCGTAGTTCTCGGAGTAACCGCTAGAAGTCGCACGCGCGCTCGTTTCTCGTCAAGCGTAGCGCGACCCGAGAATCTACTTATGGGGTAAGACCACAATAGAATTTTCAAAAAATCGATTTTTTTTTTCGTTACAACGGTGCTTTATCATCATAAGAATAAGTTACTATTCGATTTATAGCAAGAACTTTTTTTTTCACCGACTTTGAGCGTATAACGTAAGCCCACCTCTGGCACGGCCATAGAGTATGTAAAACTTTAAACGCGTTTTTCCCGATACAGCTTGTTTCCTATTGGCGTGACAAATAACTTCAACAATTTGCACTCGATTTACGTCAAATTGAAAAGTTATGTCCCTAATTGCATTTCGCAGAGAAGTACTTACGGAATTTCTGATTAATCGAAAACTTTTCATTTTATGAGCAGTTTTAGACGAAATTTTTCACTGAAAATTCATTTCTTAAGAAGTGAATTTTCTGCACCTACAACTTTTTAATAAAACAATATTTTTTAAATTCCGTACGTACTTTTCCAGGTATTCTAAATTAGATTGACGAGAATTTTTGTTTTTTGTTCTAGGTAAAAAATTGTGGATGCTAAATGTCACTTCGCGGAGTGCCTAAAAAAAGATAAAACAAAATGTTAGTAGTTGGCCATTTTGTACATCGAAAAAAAAAAATTCTAACAGCTTGAAATTCATACTAAATAGATGTATAATTAATTTTATGAGCGAATCACTTTTTCATGCGAAAAAAATTTGTTAAATTCGCACATGGTTTTATACCTGTTACTGTGGACCCCTTAAGCGCCGGAGAAACTCTACACAGTATCGCTTCTCGGCCTATGGCTAAGATCAAAGTGTAGTATCATCGTTCTAATGCCCACTTTTTATTTATGATAAAAAAAAAGAAAAAAATTTCAATTTTTAAGTAAAACAAATACGACCAAACATTTTATTGTGGCAATCCTATCCTATTCCAAAGATCTGCATGCGGACTTCTTTTAAATGTTTTCAGCAATTTCCATGAGTGTACATTTATCTGAATCAACAAACAAGAAAAGTTTGCAAGTGCATATAGAATCATATTAAATACATGACTTCTCGAATTCACAAATATATATTCTTTTCATTGCAATGAACATTTATTTAATCGAATATTTTTTTTTCTACTAGAGACTAAATGCGTTGCCACAGATGACACCTGTACTTTGCGGCAAAAAATACCATTATTTCGAATCCATATCGTTAATTTTTCAATCATGATATACACTTGACTCTATGTCATGCAACTACTTATGATATTGTACGCAGTACGAAAATGTTACGTTCAATGGCATATTGGTTTCGATATAGTAAAGAAATAATTCACTCTATCGATTATATTTTCATACAAAATAAACAAATTCAGCAATCGCTTAATTGTTTCATCCAAACATCTACAGATTGTATATAGAATGATTTCAATAGAATATAATTTTATTTGAAGGATAATGTAAATATTCAGAGGACAGAAGAGATTTTGAAATAAAATAACATGTTATTTGCATCAATCACATTTCTCAATATTTTATAATATTGTAACAATGTCATATATCGGTGGCACTCCGCGTTCAGACATTTATTTCGGTCAACGAATGTATTTTTTTCAAAATTCAATTGTTTTTTTCTCAGTGTAGTAACACTTGGATTTGCAGTGTATATTATAAGCAAATAAAGCTTTATTGGAATCGAATCGTTATTTACTTAATTTGAATATATTTAATATTTTAAAAGAACAGCTGGACGAAAAAAAATATATATTTGAAACGAATAGGATCGCAGTGGGCCGTGAGACAACGAAAAAAACCTATTTGATTTAAATAGATCCTACTTAAAGTAAATAGGTTTTTTGGCAGTGTGCGTTCCATTGCCTCCGAAGTGCTTTCACGAATCGGCATTTACCTTATATCTGTGGAATCCAGGGCGAGCGAGAAAGAGAGAGAGAGAGAGAGAGAGAGAGAGAGAGAGAGAGAGAGACACGCATGTCATACGTTAAAATACAAGTGCCACTTTTCGGCGGCAAGCAGCAGTGGCAGAAAAGGCTCGCGGTAGAGCAACGCACTATAGAAACATAAGCTGCGCACATTGGTACGGGGTGTACAGGGTGCATCGGAGGGTGTACGTAACGAACGTAAGCTGAGAACCAACAAATGTCGTGTACAACCGACAGGAGGGGTAAAAGAGGGGGATATGAGAACGAGAGAGAGGAGCGAATAAGAAGCGCGTCACGGTGGATTGCACTTGGTGAAAAGGGCCTCGTCTACTCTCATTACCGTAAAGCACTTCGCGAAGCTGCGGCAGTATTACGCTTATCGCGGTCCCTTCCCCTTTCTTGGGACTGAGTGCACTCGCCCCTCTTTCTTCGTTTTTGCGCGCTTTCTTCTTCGAGAGGGAGAGAGAGAGAGAGCGAGCAAGAGAGACCCTAAGGATCTGCCAGTTCTCTCCTCCTCCGCCGCTTCGTCGTTACTGCGTACAGTATGCGTTCACCCTCGGGCTGGCATGTCGCGAAGTAATCGGATAAGATCTCACTCCATCCTGATTCCTGCACACTGCGTATCTTCCACTAAAATATGCAACATTCAGCTGGATCGTATGTGCCAACGAATGAACACACGGAGTACCCAACGATGATGGCCCAAGGGGCTGCAGCTCGTGTGCCGCTAACTTTTTCATTCTTAGCGATACGAGAAAATGTGTTGGCAAGATCGACACGGGAGTGAAAGAGCAACGTTTGCGCTACCATATACTGCGGTGCAGATGAGGAAAGAAGTTATCCGCGACCTGGACACTGAAGAAGCGAAGAAAACACTGAGAGGAAGATGGGAAGGTAAAGAGCCTGGTTAGAGACGCAAAAACACGTGAGAGGGATGACAGATGAGGTACACACATATAAATCGGTTATGACGTACATATATGTCGCAGCATCGTGCGTTTTACGGTAGTTTTTGTGTGTGTGTGTGTGTGTGTGTGTGTGTGTACATGGGGCAAGAAAAAATGAAATTGGACCTTTATCCGGCGACGCCGGAGGCGAAATAAATCTAACAAAAATATGTGTTTGACAGATATTGGCGAGTGGCGTCGATCAAATCCCCCCGCCGTCTCGTCCCCTTCCCTCCTTCTTCCCTTGTCTCTCGGAAAGCCCCCGCCCTGTGCAATTTCCCTCTGTTCTTCCAACGCTCCATTCTCCTTCCTCTTCGTTATTTCATTCAATCTCAAAAAGTATCCGAAATACTCGGCCCACGCCGCTACTTCAACCCCACCTTGAAGCTGCTTTTTTTAAGTAACCAAGCCGCTCCCTTCTCTCGTACGGCCATCCCTCGTACATTCGCGCTGACTTAAAAATTACGAAACCTCAAGGGCAACAGCTGTTACGCAGGCTCTCAGCATCTGATAAACCGATAGCAGTCACAAGACGCGGGGCTGCAAGGAGAAAATCCAAGTCGTTCATCCTCTCAGGATCCAACCCTCGAAGCTTGGAGTATACGTATATTTACGCGTTTATTATCCACGATGCCGCTCGCTCACCCATCGTTATCCTTGGGAGGCTCTACCCCAAGACGTTGGCCCTCTTTCAAGCGGTAACGGGGATCCCCGGAAACGCGCGGTTTCGCTCAAAACGATGCCAATATCGCGAGTTATACGGTTTTCATGCTACGGCCGTTCGTGGCCCTGAACATCCCTTCGCAATCATCCCCCGCGATACTCTTCAACTTTCCACGGAGAATTTACACTCCTCGGGGTGCCACTGTCATCCAGGAACTTTATCAGGCGCTCTGTTCCTCGGTGGTTGCTCAGAATGTCTACTTTGAAAGACGATCCTTCCGCGTCTCTTGAGTCATCCAAGGATCGGGAAAGCATCATTCGTACGTTGAACGTATTTCACTTGTCGGCTCTATCGACGAGATCCAATATCGAGGGCATCAAGTGAAACACCGAAAAGCCACGTGGAAATAAAATTCCTAAGACGTCGAATGGCGACTGAAGGAAGCCCTCGAGATCCGAGAAACGAATTTCAATTAATTATGCAATAAACTGAGTTTCTGGTACAGAACCGAGGAAAACCGGAGCTATAGCCAATAACCGAATCATAATTTCTTCGTTCTGTGTCGTAAAGCTCCACGGGCGCAGTTCGTGCATCCTTTCTTCTCTCTTTCTCCCTCGTTGACGTCTACCCCTCTGCCCCCATCGTCAATGCATGTATATATAGTTGTAGTTGGGCAAGGTAAACGACGGAGGAACGAGAAAATGTGAGAAAGGCGGAGGGTGTGCAGGGATGTTGGCACTTTACTGCGCAAATTAAGGCAAAGTGGCAGTCAGTAATTTTATGTGCCCATCTCAGCTACTGATATTGAATTTCCTTAGTCGCTTAATCCGAATCCTGGCCCTCCGCAGTGGCGAGAGAGGGAGAAGGCCGGAAGGGGGGACAGAGACGAAAACGCAGAGGGAGAGAGCATACGAGAGCGATCTCGCGAAATTGGAATCATTACTTTACGGTCGCTCGCGAAATTGGACGTGCGAGACGTAGCCGGGGGAGGAAGAGGAGCGCAGGGTCGAGGAAGAAGTTCGAAGCTTCGCGAGGAGGTGATGGGGTGGACTCGCGGGGGTTGCAGCCTTTTCGCCTCTCTCCCTCTCTCCGTTTCTCCCTTACTCCCCAGTCGCAGTTTGCTAATATTTTTAAAAGCTTCTCGCTTTCTGCGAAATTCTGCGAGGGGTAGTATAATACACGTATGTACAGGGTGTCCCCGGAGAATCGCGGTCTTCAGCATCGATGGGTCGTTGACATCCTCGAATGCGTTGAAACACCGATAACGCTCGAACCTGCGAAAATGACGTTTGCCGGCAGAACTCGCGAGAATTTCTGTCTCTCGCATTGTCAGACGCACAAACTTGCTCGAACGACAAAATAATTCACGATTATTTCCTCGGGGCTACTTTGTAAATACGCGACGATGAGGGCGTTCATGTACCTCCGACATAACTACAAAATATGCGGCAATTACGTGGCTGCGGAAAAATTCACCGTAAAAATTGCCTTCCCAGGCTCGTATGGTTTTAGTGTCGAAAAATAGCGCGAGCATCTGGCCGTAATGCAATGTCCTGGCGTACGTGAGATGCACCTCTACATAGCGTTGCGCACAAGTTTAAAACGCTTAGAGAAATGTACAAGCGAGGCTCGGGAGGAGCGCCATAAAGCAAGGGGGCGCGAGGGGGTCGACCAATCGGCGCATATTTTTGGCATTTACGACCAATCACGCGGCCATATACCGCGCTCGCAGAGACCGCCGCGAGGCAATAGCGTATCGCGAGACCAAGGGCTCCCACGAGCTCGCCAACTCCCGAGAAACCGAACGAGGAAAACCATCGAAGCGCTGCATCCTCGTTCCCGCATCTCAATGTGCGTCTATGTGCCTCCAGATGGAAGCAACGGGCTGCACACGTTGCCGACTCGCCGGTGGTTGCTGCGCCTCTTTGCTTACCGCGGTGGCTTATCCCGCGGCAAGAAATGAAAATTGCCCGGTGATTTAGCGTGATGCGTCCCTCGAAACGGCGCTGTAAAACTTGCTCGCACGAGAAGACGCTGGGTAACGAAAGAATGCGGCCATCATCCCCCGTTGCCGAATGCACGTTGCACACCTCGTCACTCCTCTTTTCTCTTCGTCAGTTTTCAATGTTTTTTACCGTCGATATACGGTGCTCCCTTTGAGATACTCTGCCCGCGGTGGATACGTAAGAGGCCAAAATAAAAACACCAAACAAAAAATCACCGCCGTCCTCCAGCTGAGTTCGAGGGCCGGGCACGAAACGTAGCACCTCGATCGGTGAACTTTTGCATTTCACCAGGCTGTAATCACTGGCTCGTAACTTTTGCGTGACGAAGAAATTACAATAATTAGCTGAACGGTCAGCCGCGGCACCGTCCAGAATCGCCTCAGGGTCGATATTCATGCCGCCGCCGCCGCCGCCGCCGCCGCCGCACATGTTACGTACCTCGCAAGCTTTCGACCCTACTGCAACAGAGCGCCGCAACGGCGCTTATCTCGTTATTTCGTTTGATCTTTTTTTCTTTTTCCTAAAAACAGCCTTGTTGCAATCATTTTACCATGATCAATGGCGATGGATTCCTCAACGCATCCCCGCAGTCATTGGCAGGTCGTATAAATCATTAAAAAGCAGCAACTCACGGTAACTTGCGAAGGAATGTCGATTCAAAAGTTAAGATGTTTGTCGCCTCGCGGAACGGCTGACCGGAAAACGTCAACTGGGCAGTCTGCTTCAGCAGATCTTCTTACTGCGGCCCTCAGTCCGCGTCTGCATGCATATATGGGCACATTTGGGATACCATGCACCACCTATAACTATATTCACGTGGGTGTATACCCCTGGCAATCTCTACGAAGCAATAAATTTATGGTTCCTTTCGGAGTGGCCCAGTGTATCGTATGGGTGTTTACTAGAGCACCCGAATATATATATATATACACACATCTATTTACGCGCGTATATAGACGTATATGTGTATATCGGTGTACGCGGTATGGTGAACGCTCTTGGTCGCTTGCAAGGGCATTACGATAAGTCCGTGGACCGTTTAATAGAATAATTAAGGGTCCCCGTACGGCAGCTGATGCCTTCCCCGCTGCCCATATATTCGGTCACTATACATATGCATATACATGGGCATATGGGGCTCTTCAATCCTACTCGATGGATCCGTGACCCTCGCGTACTATAATTTCGAATGGATTTTTCTACCGCCTTATCAGCTCAAAAAGCGGTCGGTCTTTGCTCTTCTGATCGTCTGCTCTCGCCCAATACATTTTAACAGTTCGGGAAACCGGCCTTATCATTTTTATTAAGATGTCGATGGAGTCAACTTCTTTCAGGAATTTTCGCAAAATATTGACATGAAAAAAAAAAAAAAGAAAAAATACATTGGAAACCGACCCACTGCGGGGCGTGGTGTTTTAATATCGTCAGTCGAACAATAGAAAACCGATCGTTGATATAAAATTTCATTCGAGGCATCGGCGGGCTAGGAAAAAAAAACGACACATGTGGCTTTCGCCAGGCTCCCAATAACATGAGAAATTGAGAAGCGAATCTCTCAGAGTGAGAAGTTTTCAATTTGCGGTGAAATGCCCCATATATAACAATATGCAAACCGCTAAAAAGCAAAAAGGCGGATCGATTGTTCATAGGCATGAAAATTACGTCCCCTTGGTATTGAGCCTTCCATGTATGAACGAATATACGGGCACAATATTGGTTCGAAGAGCAATATGGGGGTTCATGCATGCGGAAAGTAATACTCGTGTGTACGTATAGGTATATTTGAAGACAGGCGTGTGCGAGAGAAATCGGGACAGTGGAACGAACTGGGTGCGTACGAGCGCGGGGATTCTCCCTATTTCATTCTCGTCCTGCGGGCGAACCCCGTCTCACCCTCTCCCCCTCATCGCCCCGCTATTGTACTATTTTTCGGAGTGCGTATATACCGGAGCTGATCTTCAACGGAATTAATGGGCGCACGGTAGAAAAAAAAACTGCTGGCACAATTCATCGTTCGACCTTCGGGAGACCGGTAGCCCGGGATGGTTAACTCATCGCACGTATTCATCGTCGATACTCGACTAGCTGAGGAGGTTATGTGTGACACTTAGCTCCATGTGGAACAAGATTGGCGATGAATCAGTAGATTTTGATCGAATTGAAATCATTTTTCGAGTGAACAGACCGCAACTCAAGAGACGAAGACATGGCTGGGTCTCCGATTCCGAGAAGAAGTTTCGAAGCAACAATCCAAGATAACGTCCGAATGAGAAAGTCATCAATGGCGGTGGAAGTTGGTAATTTGCGATACGTTGCGCAGTCCGGACGTCAGGAACCGTACTTCTGTTATATACGGTGACATGTATATCATGTTTATACACGAACAATCACCCGTACACGCCAGACGATAGGTAGCACAGGCCAGCTAGTTCTCTTCGTTGAGCAAGAAGCGCAAGGAGTCGAGTGGACTGAGCGGCACCGCTGGAAACTCGACTAATGACTAAACTTGCTAATTCCGACCAATTACAAGCACCCAACCGTCCTTCCTCCATCACGAGAGTTCTCGTCTCTTCAGCACCATTTGCTATTCTGGCGAAAGCGACCTAACCGCCCCCCCCCCTTCCCCCGCAGGAGCGCATAGGGACCGAGAAAGAGCGGGTATTCCAATGCGCCCCCGCATTTACCTTGACCGATAGACGGGAGCGGAAACCCCGCCGTGGCTTCCGCTGGCTTGCAGGAAAATTTCTTTGACCACGCTTGCCGCGTTAGCAGATATACCAAGGGTGGATTCCGCACTGCGGATCCCGTAATTGCTCCAGCTTTACCCTATCGCTCACCTCCCCCCATTCGCCCGACTTCGGGCAACTAACGAGCGCCCGAGACTGCCGATAAATCAGAGATTTTGGTAACGCACGGCTTGAAATCATTCGTTTGTTCAGGATGTGGGGAGCGATGCTTTGTTTGCCAATGAGAAAATTCCTTGCGCGAACGTCTATTTGCAGATAAAATGGTACCTTGAATTCGTCACCCTCGATACGCGGATGGTGGCTTCTCGACGACACTTGATTTTCATCGGCATATTCGTCGCGGCTCGTGAAGTTTGAGTCGATTATGTCGCGCTTGGCAAATGTGAAGTGCATCTCATCACACCCACTGTATAACGATTGTAACAGTTTGCCAAACTTCTCCCCTTCTGCCGCTTTGCCTCTCGCTCGTTTTCCCTCTGATAAAGAGATCGCGCACCGAAAACCTGTCTAAAATTTCGATTTGCGAAGCGACGCCAACTCAATTAACGTATTTGCGTCGAAGCCTCGTCGGATTCTCTGTCACCTTCTTCGCTTTTTGTTTTCTCGGGCGATGTTTTTCCTTGCGCATCTCGTTTGCCTCCGTTTCTCCCACAGTGCTTGCCAACGACTGTACCGGCGTGCGCAGCCTTCGGAGATGCAGATTATTCGTTTTTTCTCGCAGTCTTATAGTCGTCATGGTTGTTTTCAACTTGAATGTACCGAGGAAACTTGTGGTCTACAAGCAACATCCAGTCAACGTCTCTCCTACGTATTTAGAAATCCAAGCGTTTTAATTGGATGCCAACATTAGATGGATAATCTTCTGTCGGGCGCATTGGGTGAAGAAATCGGACTTCTACTTTCATCTGCGAAGCTTGAAGATTCGCATTTCGAGTTTACTACGTGTATTAAAAATGTTGGGTCGAGGAAAAATCATGAGCTTCTAAGTTACGTTCCGGTCCGATATTGGAGAAATACATTGGTATTGATCTACCGCAAAATACGTCCAGTTTTTGCCTTCAATATTTAATTCTAAGACACGGTACTCGTTATCTGCAAAAAAGGCCAAAACCACATGATCGTTGACGCAGTCCGAGCTGTTGGCATATCCAACGTATATGTATCCGAATACTTATCGGTTCCATCTTGCTCCGAGACTCCGACGGACCCCACGACCGCACGAGTGAACGGACTACGCGTACCTCCGAATCATTTACATACGTTCCAGACTATACACCACGGACACACACAGCATTGGAAAAGATGGTGGAAGCGCTTGCTCTTTTACCTGTGTAGGCGTTTTTCTCCTTTGCTTCAACTACTCTCCGTCTCTTTTCCTCCTCGTGGTGTAGGCTGTCTCCGCCTCCTCCTTAGAATTCCATTGTTTTATAGACGCAGCGACATTGCGACGCTGCAGCCACGAGTGTATTCAACGACTCGGCTTGCGACTGCAAACCCTTCGATTCAATACAATTGTCCATCGTAGCCCTCGCAATGCCCACGGAGAGGTGATTGTATGTGCTATGGACCCGAATGAGTCGTCTTGTTTCTATCGTTTCATCAGTAGGTCGATTGAAATGGACTTTTTTGAGAATATTTCTGTGTATGGACAAAAAATCGAGAATGCGAAGAAATTAAATGGCCTCAAGCCAAGATGGAAGAAAAGCGAAAGAAACGTGCAACGATCTTTGTTGTCCGTCTGCGTACGAATGTATCCACGTATACATACTCGTATACAGTAATAGCAAGAGTATCATGAACAGTTTGAAGTTCGCATAGTGTTTGGAGTAACAAGCTGCCACCGGACGATATTTATGGGGGCCGTCAGAGGTCGCACCGGCTTCTCCGTCTCACTTTTACCTTCCTTTCCGATCCGTCGATCCCGCTTTCTCCCTTATCCCATCTCGCTAATGCCTCCACCGCACTCACCTTCTCTATTGCTCGAGCCAACGCGCGCTCGAATACCGCTTTTACACTCTAACTTTGACCCTTGCAATATTACCCACTCGGGTGAAGTGACCTCTCATCCCGATGTTGCCTCGTACGCGTGAAAGAGTAGGTACGATGAACACGCGTCATCGGAGGTAGGCCGACGATTATCTCCTCCACGATTTTCCGGGTTTGCAGGGTGAGAAATTGTTACGACGATCTGGTCACAAAAGTCGGTTTGATGCTCAATACGGAGAGCATACGAGAAGCTCAATAGTCATGCACACGATGTTTCCCAATGCGGCGAGTTTTGCTCGGACTACCAAAGACCCTTGTCTTTTTATACACGAGGTTGTTAACACGTCCACGTGCACAAGTGCAATGAGAATGCAGTATGATAGCCGAGAGGCGGTGTCTGCGTATCCGAAGGTGAACTGCACGAAAAGCTTAGCTCTCTCGTTTCTCTCGACGTTGTCCATCGCGTAACGGCATTAATGCGCCGGGGATTTATTTATGTCGTTGAGCAAGGAAGGATGAAATTCCATCGTGCCCACCGAACGAGAGCCTCACTCTCCCTATTCCTCCTCTAGCAGGTTGGTCCGGCATACCCAAATAGGGTTTTACAATCGGCACAGTAATGGCCCACGACTGGTTGCCAGAGAACAAACGATGGCGCGGTAATGGCTATATAAACGGGCCAGATCCGCACCATGCATGGTTGGTAATGGTAAACCATGAATGGCTGCTAAGACTGGGCCAACTATCATACGCCCATATTGGCCCAGCAACGGCTGCCGGATCTTCTGCCGGAAATGAAAAACAAAAAATTGACAAATTATGAATATAAAAATTCTAGTAGTATCTTTTTTGTTTTCTTATGCTTTACTTATGCCCATGTACATAGAATAATTGCATTAAAAACAGTTTCTGCATTGTTCAAATTTTTACCTTTCATCGGGATCGAACCTGCGCCTTTCGTTCTAGTGTCGAGCGCCCTACCCACTTAGCCATTTTAACACTTACAGAACCCATCGTTTGTTCGTTCCTTACTTTTATGCCGATAATTTTATTCGTGACATTAAAGTTTACCGACAATTTTTTTGGTCCATTTAGGCTGTAAAAATAACTCGCTCGTTTTGGGTGAAGTTCCGAAAAGCATAATCCTCTGATCGAGCTGAAATTTTGCACCGAGCTTCCTCTCATTATCCTAAGAGAAACCGTTAACGGATTTTTGACGACTAGCAATAGTTTTCCATACATCGCATTGTAAAGTTTATTATTTCACGCCATACGAGTATATCTATATATCCCATGGATACCCCCCACTCCTCCGGCCGCGCTGCTTCCTGGCAAACAGTGCTCGCCCGTATGTGCATATCACTTGCCATGTGGGATGGCTTTGTTTGGATTTATTTAATATAGTAGAAGCGCAGTACAATAAATAACTTTCAATATCCGATATATCGAAAACTATTGCTGGTCGCCAATATCCTTTTAAAGGTTCTCTTAAAATATTGAAAAGAAGGTCGGTGCAAAATTTCAGCTTCATCAGTAGGATATGCTTTTCGAAACCTTATCCCTTGTTTTTGCGTGTTACAGTTTAACGACCTGCATTTGCAAAACGCCCAAAAACAAACCATCAATGGCTGGAATAGATCTGGCAAGCCGTTCATCCGCCTACGATACCCCAATGCTGATCGCCATATTATCGGTGCGATGGTATTGGCCCACCAATGGCTGGCATAGATCTGGCAAGCCGTTCATCTGCCTACGATACCCCAATGCTGATCGCCATATTATCGGTGCGATAGTATTGGCCCACGAATGGCTGGCATAGATCTGGCAAGCCGTTCATCCGCCTACAGTACCCCAATGCTGGTCGACGAATTATTGGCCGATTATCAGTAAACCGTTTAATGGCTGAATGCTGGCATTTTTGTTACGACAGGCGACCCTATATGGGTAGGCCTCTCGGCACACGTTGCTTTTCCGAAGGTGCTGCTGTTGCTTCGTCGGAATAGGAAGCGCGTTGGGCACACCAAGAGCGAGAGTTATGGAGGTCCTGTACCGATTTCCACTATAAACCCTGCTGTCCTCCGTCCCCGCACTCCCTTCCCGCTCATTTCGCTCCACTCTGCATCCTAGTCTCTTTCTCTCTCTCTCTCTCTCTCTCTCTCTCTCTCTCTCTCTCTCTCTCTCTCTATCATACCCTTTAACCTACCTGCTGCAGACCTTTCCCTCGTCCCTGCTCTGTGTCCTATCTCGGTTTCCCGCGGCCACCATTCGGCCCTCTGCATCCTCGTGTCTATCGCGTACTTAATTAAATACGTATTGAGATCCTGAGTGTGTTCCAATGTACATCCAGAGCACCGCTGGTGCAGGATAGTGATCGTAAGTGCAAGAGGAAGGAATGGGAGAGAGAAGGACGGAATGACGGATGGAGACGGAGAGCCTTTAGGCATTCTCTCTCTCTCTCTCTCTCTCTCTCTCTCTCTCTCTCTCTCTCTCCTCTACCTCCACTCTAGGAAGGAGTAATAAGCCATGTATACAGGCACCCAAAGTATCGGACCATATTCCAATTCACCTCGGTATGATTCCTTACCCCATTGCCACTTCCCCGTGCCCTCCTCTAGCATATTGCTGAAACTTGCACGCTGGGTGACTGGGAAACACGACCAGAGACACTGGATTATCGAAGTTCTGATGCAAGTTGCATCAACTCCGTGATACAATTAATAATACACGGAAGGCTCCTAGAGCACGTATTATAGTTGCGCAAGGATCTCGAGCAGCGGGCGCGATAATTTCTGAATCGCGATTATGCAGATTATTTATCAAGCAACGTGATTCTTGCAACGAGATCGAGCAAAGGTGCAGTATCGTTTCATAGTTCCTTTGGTTTATCGTACCACGGAGAAAGACAAAGGTGAACGGAACGAAACGCCAGGCCAGAATAACTAACGCTTTCTCTAGAATTGTTTTAACGTGAAACATTTTATTCTAGAAACGCGTGGATTAGGGACCGTGGCAGTGATGGCACGATCATACTTCTGAACTTGTATGACTTCTGTGTTCTTCTTCTTTTTTATGCTTCACTCGCAAGTCCTCCTGCAGACAAGCAAGTCCTCCTGCAAGTACATCTCGCGGCGGGAAACGATACGAGTGCTTCCTCTCTATCTCTATCGATTATCGACGAGTGATCACGAGACCTCGCGGCAGGAGAATGGAGCATTTGTGGGGTGACGTGCTGCACGATCCACGGTGAAACGTCGGGTACTTCCACCATCAAGCACACGCATAGCAGTGTATACAGCATTTATATTCTAAACCCTGCCTCAATATAATGTTCTTGAGAGGTCTCATTTTCTTTCTAAATTCAATCCAAGCCAAGCTGTGCATTTTTATAAAATTAATCAAGTACCGGGTTTTCAGCAGATGTCTGGAGGCTTCTCGCTCTCTCTTTCTTTCTCTCTCTCTCTCTCTCTCTCTGGCCCCGTCTTCCGAAACCGGACATCTGTACGTGCGTCTTAATCGAAGATATACCACGTTTAATCGATCTGCCTATCTCGATATCTCGGTCACACGGACACGCCTCGAGCCATATGCATATCAGCCTACATGCACTATATGCAGAGTATCGACCGGAGATCTGTAACAAATCACGCGTGTACTGGGTAATTAATAATGCTGCAGGTATACTTGGGCACACACACAGACACACAGACACAGTCATCGATGTGCTGATTATCAGCAATAACCGGCAATTCTCGGTTCAATACTACACACAATCGGCGCTACACTAATTTCGTACCAAGGTGCTTTTGCCGTACACTTATCTTTACCTCATCGACCACATTCCACTAGAATACCGCGGGGGAGAATCTACCGGGGTGTTTCCGTGATGGTGAAATTTGTTCTATCGTCGAGAGAAGAGTGAAAATACGTGGCTTCCGTGTTATATTTCCCCAATGGAATAAAAAAGAGGGCAAGACGTGCACCCGAGATATTCCAGTCTGCGATGAGGTTTAGTACCGTGCTTCCAGGAGGACGCCAATAGTCCTTACAAAATCTTTACTGGATTCTCCATCCCTCAATCTTCTGAGCGATAATCATCTCCTATTCTCGTCCCTTTTTGCTGCCTCGTCCATCGTTCTTTCCTCTTGTGCCTCGGTTGTTGTCGATTCTTCGTTCACCAGGTCTGTATCCTCTTTGGCCAAAGTACAGCAACAGGAGGAATGTGAAAAAGATGGAAAGTTGGGCGAGAGCCTTGGGAGAGGAAGTAATAATATTCGAAAGCGAATGGTCGGAGTATTCCGGCGGTCCAACGATAAAATTAAGTATTTGTATCTTTCTAATAACGGCTCTCGGGTTCGCGCGCGCGAGACAACGGGCGCATCTTGAGCGCTCAGACGAACAGATTTGCTTTTTGTAATAAACGTTCCCCGCGGCTTTTGCTCGAAAGAGAGAGAGAGAGAGAGAGAGAGAGAGAGAGAGAGAGAGAGAGAGAGAGAGAGAGAGAGAGAGAGGCGTAAGGGAGGGATTCGCGCAGAATGCGCGAGGGAGAAACACCGCGGGGAAAATGAAGGAGCAAGAGTGCGATAGGGTGAGAGAGGTCTTGGCGTGTTTCACCCGGAGGCCAGAGTATACACGCACGGGGAACCCTTGAGTCGAATATAACGAATAAGTGACGTTGAAGCGCGCAAGACGATGAGAGATGGGAGGACAGAGAGGGATAGAAAGAGTAAAATACGAAGAAGAAGATGAACACGAAGAAGAGCACGGATAGGTGATATAGACTCTGGACTCTTCAGAAGTATAAAAAGAAATTAACGAAATCGGTTCGCTCGGGTAATGATAACTTTGGTTGGATATAATGACCACGCGGTCGGAGCCAAAAGTTAAAAGAGATGGAAGGGAAGACAACGGGCGGGGAAACTGCGAGAAAGAGCGAGAGAGAGAGAGAGAGAGAGAAGAACAATCGACCAGAGTAGAAGGAGGCCTGAACTGAAAAATAATCTAATTATTGGTGAAAACGATTATAGTAATTATGCGAGAGCCGAAGGCCGATATATACATGCACATATATCCATCTCCATTTAACTCGTCCTCTCTTCTCGCTCTGTTCGATGGCGAACCTGTAGTAGTTTCGAATAGAACGAACCGCATCTCGGGGCCCCCAACGAAACAAATGAAAAGGCGTACCCTCCTGCCGACCTATTTCCCCTCGCTGCTCTCTGTGCCATACACAAGGCTCTCCTCGTGCTTTCTGTTCTTCGTTACCGGTCTCTCTTTCAAGGAATCACGGAGAACGAAATCGAGAACCCGTGAATCAGGTAATTACTTCGTGTTCCCCTCGAAGCGAGAGAGAGAGAGAGAGAGAGAGAGGGAGAGAGAGAGAGAGAGAGAGAGAGAAGAGGCGAGGGGGAGCGCGAGACCGTACGGACGGAAGAAAGGGATCCAGGGGCTCTGGATATATCGGAAGTTCCGAGAGCAGCTCAATTTACTCTTGAAAAGTTACCGCAGTATTTCGAAAGACTGAGAAATAATTCGCACGGGAAATATTTCACGAACGTTCGATCGGATATCTATCATTGATTTTTCTCGTTCCCGACGATTTTTTTTTGTTTCGCGCCTCGACGGAATTGCGCTACTCGCTGGGGGCCGCTCTCGAGTATCGATTCTGTGGCGTTTCGGAAGCAAGAATTTTGCCGACCTTTCGTCATTCTCTTACTCTCTTCGTTGCTCGCGAACAGCCACGTTCACCGTCTTGTCGATGCAAAACTTCTTCGTTATCATCGTTATCGATGGCGACGTCGCTCGTTATCGTACCGTAACGCTAACAACATTGCCACGGCGTGGTTCTCGCGCGTCCACGATCTCGTTATCGCTTGTAATTGCTTTCGAGCTCGCACGCTCGAACCACCTTATCTTTTTTTTTCAATTTTTTCCTCGTACTTCTTCCTTTTGATCATCGCAGCGCCCGGGCAAGCGCGGCACATTGTTGGCATCCTTCAACGTCGTTTTCGTGGGATCGCACGAGCTAACGTTAATTATATCTCTATCGACGTATAACCCCCCCCCCTCCTTAGGCCCCCACAAAATCCCCGCTGTACTCTAACCCCAGCGCGCCCTTATCATTATCATTCCGTTAATTATACCGGGGCCGCTGTATTTTCACGGCGTGTATATCTATCCTCCGTTTACCCGTAATCTCAGCCATTCGTTATCGCTCGCTCTGTATTATCTCCGTCCGCTCATTATCCGGCTTCATCACCGGCTCTACGAGCTGCACACGCGCTCGGGGACGAAAGAGCTCCAAGCTGACGAGACTCGACGGACCGCGTGTGATTTCACTCCTTGCGAATGTAGATTTTTCTTTTTTAAGTAGGCACTTCCGCCTTGAAAATTGATTGGGATGACGACGGCTTGCTGTGAATGCGGACGAACGGATAAGTCACTAAGAGGGAGGAGGGAGAGACAGATAGATTTATCAGATAATATTTGTACCGACAGCACCTTCACTGTCCCGTTGAACGTGTAGCATAGACTGAGCAATGGCGCTGAAGTTTGCATCGTTGGAATGCAACGAAAATAATTTTTTTTCACTTTCATAATTTTTCTTTGGCAGAGTTGAACTACTGAAATGACGCAAACATTTTTTAGGATTTTTATTTAGCGATCTGGAACAAATTTGCGTAATTTCATTTTGGATAATAATAAAAGTGAGACATTCGAAGGAACTTTCGTTGCGTTCCAACGATGCAAACTTCAGCCCCATGACTGAACAGTAGATTTGTGGTGTTTGAACTGCTTTGAGCGGAAGCCATTTTTTTTCCACAAATGAATTTTCTTTGCGTTCCGGTTATTCTCCGAAGAGTTCTGCTGAATACGGTTACAACTTTTTCTCATCAGATAAATATTTATAACGGTACGATCGAGCAAACATTGTGAATTGTGAAGTTCCCCCCCCCCCCCCCCCACGAATTATTTTTTTTTTCGTTACTAACAACGTCAGTATAAGGTACAGAAACCTCGAGAACTATGTGGAGAAGGTGGGGGGGATTTGATTTTGGAGAACTGATTTTATTAACTTTTTCTTAAGCCATACGGGCTTACCCCGTGAACCCCCGGGATTCTGCGCTATTTCCCGATTCACCTTGTTTGGGATTTTTTTATTTGATATCCTCAATCGGAATATGTTGGATCTCTCTAAAAAAAAATCTACCATGATCACGAGCATAAATTCGTTAGGGCGGCCCAAGATGCACCCAAATCTCTAGACGAATTTGTTAGGGACACCGCACATAATGAGTCCTTATTATGATACAATTGGATTCTACATTGTTCTCCGATGAACGCCGTTTGAAAATTCTTACCATGTTCGAACTGAAAATATGTGAAAAGGCACAAGAAAAGACTCGGAATGTTGACACGTAACCAGCACGCTTCGTGAGCTACACCCTCGTATGTGTGGTGATAAGATTTATACGTTTTTCACATCCACTCATTTGATACCGGGTGTACCACTTTAATCTTACACGTGATTTATCTCGAAAAATACTGCTTCGATCAAGTATTGAATATAATAAAACTTTTAGGGTTCAAAGGGGGACGTTAAAAAAAAAAAGATTAGCATCGAAAATGCTTTTAAAATAGTATATGTTTGTTGAAGTAGGCTGGGTATAGGGATCTAAGTTAGCTGGAAGTGACACGAAATTAACGCTAATCCCACTCCACTGCCACTGTGTGTAGTAAGTAGGAGCTGCGACATGCTACGTCAATGTATCAATATTTTTGAATATTAATAAAACAAACCAACTCATATTATTGCCATATACCTGTTTTTTATTACCCGAAAAGTCTGATTACATTTTCAATGCCATGAAATAGTTGCATTTTGTGTAATATCTGTATATTTTTTTGGTCCAAAATTAAAAATAGTGAGGTCAAGATGGCCAACATTTTTTTAAAATGGGATCATGTATGTTTTTCTTCACCAAAACCTTTATCAGGCCACAACTAACAAATTTTGTAGGAAAAGTTTTCTAATAACGTTCATAATTTTTAGGTCAGAGTACCTAAAAAATGACTATTTTAGCACTATCTAAAATGTACCACGTGGAGATAAAGTCTTTAATGTCCCTAGTGTAAGTGTGCGTGCGGGTGTGGGTGTCGGTATGTTTGGGTTCGTTTGGTCTTCTTCGATAACCCAAACAAATTCGCACACACACGCATACTTACACGAGGGATGCTGAAGACTTTACCTCCTCGTGGTACATTCTGGAGAGCGCTAAAATAGTACAAAATGGTATTCTATCCTAAAAAAATTATGAACGTTACCAAAAAGATGTTTCTACAAAAGTTGTTAGTTCCGGCCGGATAAAAATGTTGGTGAAAAAACATTCATGATCCCATTTACAGAAACATGTCGGCCATCTTGACGTCGCCATTTTGAATTTTAGATCAGACAAGATTTTTTCTTAACTTTTCGCTTTGAACCTTAAAAGTTTTCTCCTACTCAATACTTGATCGGAGTAGTATTTTTCGAGATATATCAAGTGTCAGATTAAAATAGGACACCCGGTATATCTATATATTTTGTTTGGAAAATTTAAGGATGTATGGCAACTAAGTCATTTACTACTGTTCGAATTGAAACTCACTGATATTGTAAAGGAAAATATCGAGAACTTTTTGAGATTAAAAAAACAAAATTTGCCCACGTGAATGCTGAAATAAACGAATTCAAAGTTGGGTCATTTAACACGGGGAACATAGGACTGTACGTCCAAAATTCCCTTTACATTGGCAAAAAAGGTATTTCCGGAGTACTCTTTTGTAAAAAAAACTTTTGTGCGGTATCGCTGTAATATGCATGATACGGTAAAAATAAAAAATCGACATGTGCCCATATATTTTGCGAGATATTGCGAGTTAAATGGGACCGTTTTCGTATTTCTTTAGCTCGTATGTCGTAACCACGACAACGTCAGGGAAAACATACATCAAATCAACAACTAAATTTGCAGTTAAAAATTGAAAATTCTTCTTTCTGTACCGCATGTTTTACTTTGAGCTGTGGTAAATCTCCTTTTTAGCTTTAATGAATATTACAATTATTTTATTTAGTCTTTAAATGCGATTTTTGCAAATTGCATAATCAGTTCTGTAACGACTCTGCAGTAGCTGCCATACATCCTTAACGCACCGAATGCCATGGGGCCCGTTGAGAATCGCATCGGATTCTGTTCGATGATTTGGGAATCTTTTACAATTCAAATTGGACTCCAATAGGGAATTCCGATAAGGATCCAATGTACGAGCGTGACGTTTCCGTATAGGGGTCCGGCACGATGACCCATTGGATGCTTATCAGGAAATAGGGACAAGTATGGGAATCCAATTGAATCCCTACGAAATTTTTCGCACGGGACGATGAACGATCAAGGGTTGACAACTGAGCTGGGAAATCAAGGCGTTATTGGATGAAGCAGCTGGCAGGTGGCAAGTCGCGACGTGGCTTAGTGCTCGAGCCTAACGCTTTCCTGGCCGCGCTTTTTCCATAATAGTACGTCCATACCGATACGCGCATAGGTACCTGAATAGGTATGCGACCACGAAGGGACCGTTACGCCACGCCCCGGACTGGGAAGCCAGAGAGTGCAATACACACGTATGCACAGATTGGCGAGCCTATACACAACGCTTTGAACGCGTACCGTTTCGGCTCGTTTGCAAAAGTTGGTCACGAAGGAGAGGATAGGAGAGAAAAGTGCTAGGACGAGCGCAGCAAAGTTCGAACCGAATATTATTCCTCCCTGGAGCATTGCCAAGACTCCAGGCTGCTCATTCGCATTTTTACAGGGATCTATACGTGTACACGTACAGTTGCGGTCATATCCGAAAATATGCTAAGCCCGTAGGTACACGTGTATGGATAACTCTGGCTAAGTTATTGGTCTACCTGAAGAGGACTCGCCGTCCCCCAGATACCCGCTGAGCTACGAGGAAGGATCTCCTCGTTTTTAATTAAGAATCGATACGAATGCTTTTGTGCTATCCGCTTTTAAGCAAACACACACCCATTGTAGATTTTGTCCTTGCTTGGTTTGGGAATTTAAAGTTTTCTTCACCCGATGTTACTACAGTACTTGGATACAAATGGTTTGTTCTCGAGCCAAAACGTTTTTGTCTTCATCGGAGCACGGCACTGAAAGGATTGGATTTAAAAAACTAATCTTGGAATAGTCGCCCGTGATAATATAAATTTAAAGAAACTAAGTATTCCAACAAGGCTTGTGGAAGGACGCGTAGAGTGTAGGGTAAAGAAGTTTTTGAGGGGTGACGAGCTAATGAGATTACTTTCCAAAGAGCTCAGAGTATAATGCGAAGATCCCATTGGGTGCCCCGGAAAAAGATCATAAAAGCGAGTAATTAGAGCGAGAGCTTTGTTCGCGTTTGTACAATGGACGAGCGTCCGGTTCGCTACTCCGAGTAACCTGTACGAATGTCTTCGTTGACAAAGTATTGGATACTCCGCTTTTAGCAGCTCGCTGGGAGATTTAGTCGTGGCCATTTTGGTGTGTCCGGAAGATCGCGCCGATCGATGACGTCAACTTCGAAGATGGTGTGAAAAGTCAGAACACGACAACCAGACACTCTTGTGTCTAGAGAAGGGTCCTCCAAAAAAAGTTTGACTGATCAAAAAAAATGGCTGTGGAATAATTATTCCACAGCAATTTTCCTCACAAGTTCCTCACAAGGAACATGACTTTCGTGTCCCCCTTCGATTTTGTTAAAACTCATATATATGGTAGAGCAAAAACTATTAAATTTGTATAATTTTTTTTATCAGCGGTCAAACGGTTTTGAGAAGTGAAATCGCCCCTTAGAGTGAAGCATGTCAAGATTACAGCGAAACTGAAACCAAAGTTCTTCTAACGCAAAACGATCAGAAATCCACTATGGGTACATTTATAAAAACAAAAATTAAGGGGCTATACCAGTGTGAACGCTGAAAATTTGGGTGATTTTCGGGCATTTTTTGGAAGCAAAGTACTCAATTAAATATTTCGGAAAATTAAGAACTTATGTGCTACCTTCGGAGGCGCCAAAAAAAAGTTACTCCACTGCTCACATGATTCCGGCCGATTGAGTAGCTGAAACCAAAAAAGAAAAAAAAGTCCTTAAACTGGAAGGTATTTCCTGTACAATGACGTAGGCTTTTCGAAAAATATCAAAATCTAACAAAATGGCGTAGTTATAAAAAAAAACGTCTATTTTCTTGCCTATAAAATGGTCGTTTTTTTTCAATGCCAAATCGTCAATTTTCATCCAATCAAAATTATCCAACATCATTGTAGAGTAAATATGTCAAAGAGCACTCAGTTCAAATTTCAAGTCAATCGGATAATTGCTCTTTGAGCTACAATGTCAGCAAATTTGAAAGATCTCATTTCGAGAAAAACGAAAAAAGATTTAACTATCGAGTTTTGCAAGATAAAATGATATTTACCATAAAAACTGCTAATCAGCTATACCTGGCCCATACAATGGACTGTCGAAAGAGGCGAAAAAAATCGATTTTTTGAAAGTGTCACACTGCTATAGCCCCTTAAAAGATGAGCCCCCCTTTTATTTTATTACCACGTTTTTATTAACTCGCTTTGCTTGTTGTCTGTTAGTCTATTCGGTACAAATTTTGCAATCGATTTTAAACTAACTTCCGGATGAGCTAGCCGACTTGAATCTTTGAACATAGCTCAGATCTGGATGACAGACAAATAAACAGACAGGCAAGTCTGTCACAGCGAAAGTAAAAGAGAACAAAATTGTGAAAAAAATAAACAAATAAAAAATATAGTTTAGTGAAAGAGAATTTTTTAAAAATAATAATAATAAAATTTATAGCGAATAGTGCATTAGTAACGATTTCTACGATGGTCAAGGAGACAGCCCCCCAACGCAAGCGACGCCTAGAGAAGGAGAAGAAAAATTTCACACACACACACACACACACAAATTTTCAGGACAATCTGTATGCGGTAAAGAATCTGTATTGGGATATAAATCTGTATGGGGCTAGGAAAAATGATTTTACATTTTTTAGGCCGTTTTAACAACGTGGTTAAAATTTTGTTTTTGTTATTTAAATAATTTTCTTTCTTCCCACTCCACGTTTGAAAGTGGTGGATTATACTAAACGTAACGGGTCACAGTTCAAAGGGAGACAAAATTAAATTTTACGTATTTTTGCATTTTTGCCCGATAGCAAGTTTACGGGGATAAATCACATTAAATACATCTTCGACTATTTTTCATAGACACCGAGGATTTTGCGGAAAATGAATGGTGAATTCATACTCAGGGGGTAAAAATACTTCGATATAAACTTGGAAAAAAATATTAAAAGTCCAAATTTGTTTCCCACCTCCATCAAAATGAAGTGGCTTCATCGACTAGTCGATAATTTCGTCGCCCTTTGGATTTGGAACTCCAGATTGGATTTTTCACAGAATTTCAAAGAGGGACCATCAATTTTTGCAAACTTTTCCATACGTACCCCTTTGCCTTTTTCTTGGCTATTCTTCAAGTGGAGTTTCCCAGAAAACTAATTGAAATATAAGGGGACGAGTCGAGCGGGATTCTCTAATTGTAAGTCTGCCAAAGTCCTTTGCAAATCCTCCTCCTTAAATTTATGTCCCTCAACTAAGGCCAACGCTACAGTTTGAAATTTTTGCAGATTTACGAATTCGGAAAAGTGCCCAAAGAAGTCAAAATTTTTTTTTCGACTTTCAAACAATTTCAATCGCTTATCCGATGGGAAATTTTCCGCGGATTACGAATGTCACTTAGTTTTTGTCGAAAAATCGAAATTACACAGTAATGGTGAATTCGTGTTCAGGGGATAATATACATCGTTATGGATTTAGAAAAAAAATTGCGCCCTTTGGCCGAATAAAAGTTCCTTCGTCCAATCGCCGTTCATTTATTTTCGGTTTGGATTAAGGGGAGATATACACCTAGGAGCCGGAAAAAAGGTCATTTTTGTGAATTTTTCCAAGGAAAACTATTTGAAATTTTGGATTGGGGTTTTAATAATCTAAACGTATATACATTCAAAAATATGTTTAATTTTCTTTATTTAAAAATATCAAAAATAAACAAGGATATTGTATGATCCTTGGAGCGTCGTGAAAAAATCTGCGTATATGGTACCCACTGGTGTTTCTTCAAAGATCATCTGAAAAAAAAAACAAAAAGATTATTAAATTAGATACTATAATATAGTACTTGTCATAGCCGATTTTGAAAATATCGATTTATGACAAAATTGCGGACGTTTGAACATAAATAGTGATTTTTGGGCCAAAAATTAGTTTAAATTAGTATAAACCAAAAACTAAGTAACGGAAAAAAAATCCTATGACAAGTACTAGATAATGGTGAATAGAATAACCACAAGAAACCTCAAGGCAATCGGTTCATTGGTTTTCGAGAAATTTTGCGTACCGATTTCAATAACGTGGTTTTG
Source organism: Ophion slaviceki (assembly GCA_944452715.1). Classification (NCBI taxonomy): domain Eukaryota; kingdom Metazoa; phylum Arthropoda; class Insecta; order Hymenoptera; family Ichneumonidae; genus Ophion; species Ophion slaviceki. Next base: position 715,293 of record OX101788.1, on the reverse strand, counting down.
AGAAAAACGCATTTGAAAATTTGGGAATGAATAAATCATTGAATTTGTCAACTTACATGGAATCATCGATACCAGGCCCATAGTGTAGGTCTTTTACGGTCGACGGAATGTTCATAGCTTCTAAATCCCCGACCTCGACCATCTAAGTGTATATCTCTCCTTAAGAACCCTCCTCTGTACGCATTGTCTTCGTATCCGTTTTGCCTCTTTGAAATGCCGGTTGATTCATCGAGCTGCGATTATTTTTCGATTTTTGGCAGAGTTCCAAATACCTACAGATAATCGATTTTCTCGATTTACACCATTCTCTAAACATCAATTTGGAAATTGGTAGAAATATTTTAAATCAGCATATACATTTTCAGTACCGAAAAAACAACTGCTATTAGGAACTTAAAGTACCAGGTGATTTCGTCTATTGTTCACTGAAATCGGTGGACTGTTTGCGGCTGAAACTGCCAAATCATCCGTTGTCATGCTTCACTCCAAGGGATGATTTTACGCCTTGAAACTGTTTTTACGCCGACAAAAAAAAGATGTGCCTAATAGTTTCAAATGCTCTACCATAAACACGAGTTTTGACCAAATCGAAGCAGATACAAAAGGGATGCTCGTTATAAGTGAGAACAAAAGCAACAAAAAAACACTATCGGACTTTTTATGAATATTTATTATTCTTTTGAAAACATACATTTTTCATCACAATCGGGAATAAACCCTCAAGATTGCCGCATCTTTATTCACAGATGCTTGACTGTCGCCCTCAGTGTGCACTCTGTACTTTCTACTTATAAAAAGAAAACTCGCTTGAAAAATATTACCATCTTGGTACAGAAGCGGAATAACGGGAGAATGGGTCGAAGAGAAGAGAATGTGCAATAAAGTAGAACGATGTAATTAAAAGGATAGAATGCTTAATTAGAGTGCAGATATAACGTAGAGATTGGAAGTAGTAAGTTTTGGTAAGGAACGAGGAGAGGACCAGCGAGTACAGCGAAGCAGCGCTATACGGTAGTCGTAAAACGTCGGGTTTACTAGCGCGGGCACTCGCGTACCCCGTACGTCATCTCTCTTATTTCGTTACCTCTACTTCATTTTGGCTCCTTCGAATCGTCACCTTTGCTTCCTCGAGGCAGAGACGTCGTTCGAGGTTGCAAGGCCCGCAATGTCCAAACCTCCAAGGAGCGAACACATCTTGCGGGGAGCTATACTCATTCGCCCGTTTTGTAATACAACTTGAGTATCTTCGGAGCCGATGAAAACGAGCAGATGAGAGCTCCGTATCACTGATTTCACTTGGAGTGAATCTGCACCCGCGAGAAGTGCAAACAAAAACTCGTATAAATTTGGCCAGACATTTTTTTCAAATGTTCTTTGTCTGTTTTGTCGTTGCAGGTAGCAAGAGGGAAAGGGGAGAACTGGGCCAGGCCCGCGCGTGAGTCGCCGTGGACAGCAAACGCGCAGGGTCCCAATCTCTCAGAGTCGGAGATACCGGGAAGCCAACGAGGCTAGCAGTTGTCAAAATCTGTTGAGCGCGGTATCACCAAACGATAGACAATTCTTGTAATATTTCCTCATTACGCGTAGACGGTGGGCTCTCGTGGCCCACCTCTCCCATCGGTCAAGCTGGCGAGCGCTTTGACCGCTGGTATGAACCCCCACCATCCGGGCCATCCCGCGGCGTATCCCCATCATCCCTCGTTGTCGAGTAGCCCTCATCACTCGGGGCCGGGTGGGCCTCATCACGGTAGCTACGGTGGCGGTGGAGGTGGAGGTGGCGGCGGTGGCGGTGGTGGCGGCGGCGGCGGTGGCGGTGGAGGTGGCGGCGGAGGTGGAAACACAACGACACCGGACCTCCCGAGTCCGCACTCACCACCCACGCATGGCGGTCAGACGGATCCCGGCGCTCCCTACGGACCTCTGTCCGGTGGTCCGGGCATGGGAAGCAACGGACACCATCACGGGGGTGGAGGAATGATGAGCGAACACCCTCACCATCCCGGGCACCCACATCCGCATCTACCGGGTCATCCGGCCTATCCACCCGTCAATCACAACAACAACTGCACCTTGAAGGTAAGCACATTTATCCCAATTGCGCGCAAAGCAATGTGTCTCGACTGATGAGACACTTGACAGAAACTGAGGAAGCTCTTCGGAGCCTCTTTGTTGTCTCATACTTGTCTCCCGGGATAATCACTCTCGGGCTGGTAATTCGATGAGTTCGGACTGGAAGTAGCTTACGACGATTTATAACGGCTTAAACGCGGAGGGAATGTTGCCTCAATGCTTTGGGATAGGCAGCCAAAAGAGATTTATTGCCATTCTCAATATCAATTCCTCATAGTTTTGTCCATTTGTGTCACTATCGTATGCGCGGTCAGATAAGAGAAAGAGCCGACATCAATAGAAATCAGTTGACGCTATAGTCATTATTTCCACGAGGATGGACCCTATGCATGTGGAAATAAAAGGAAAAATGTGAAATCAAAAGGTAGAATAAGACGAATGTGAGGGAGGAAGGGTATGAGCGAAAGAAGGGGAGCGACAAAGAAAGAATTCTACCAGCATTATACGGCTACGTGACCCTTACTTAACTCTCCATTGATGAATGCAACAATATGGAAATTTCCATGGAGAAATATAATTGAATAGGTCAAGAGTGAGAGGTGCGGATGAAAGAGCGTGAGGGGAACTTTGAAGAAGAGAGACGGAGAGATAAGAACTATTGCGAGACGCAAGGCCCCCGTAGCCTCCCCCCTCCCCGCTGCCTATGTCGCCCATCGTGGGGCTCGCAGTCGACCCTTCCCCTTTCAACGTTAGTTAGGTCCTTTCTAGGCTCGCCTTTTTATACTTTCCCCCACTATTAAACGCGCGAGTGGGCACCGGGGTACCTGAACCCGGGGGACCTCGAGGCATTCAGGCCCCAAAGCGATCGGGCTGGTTCCGACCAGTCAGTTGGTTCCTGACTTCGGTCGGAGCTCGTACGTATAGTAAACGCTACACACGCTACGACACTGCCATCTCCTCCAACGTTCAACGCTTTTACTCCGTACCTTCTCACGCCATCGTGATTTTTGTCTGGGATTACACCGAAGAATAATTGTATTGCGTGTGTTTCGGAAGTGCCGGAAAAGATAAATCAATCACCTCACCGGTGATTCGATTGCGTTGAGTTATCCGAACACTCATTTGGTTGCTTCAGAGTTATTAAAAATCCAGTGAATAACGTTCCGATCTATCCTTCGGATAAATTAATGTCGAGGTGCGGCGGCGGCGGCGACTTTTCTACCAATTTTTCAATTCGATCGTGCAGACTGTCCGGATCAATCGTTGGTGCTCAACAGTGTTGAAGAAGGTGCTATAGGAAGGGAAAAGATCTTGGCGCGTGTTAATCGAGTGGCGTTGGGGAGGGGGGCGTCTTATAGGACACGATCTCGGTGATTCTATCGACAGTCGTGTTCTCTGCTGGTGCTTTCAGTTAAATTACAGTGAACAGCAAGGCAGTGTAGCGCATACTCCCGAGATTATAATTCAATTGCCTGCTACTTTTGTCAATACCCCATCATACTTTCCTACGCGATTGTGATTTTGTTCATTTTGACGTGACAAGTGAATGCGTTGGAACGTATTAGAGTGAAACAACTCATCTCGACAAACATGGAAGTTCATCCACATTATCACAGCGCTATCACCTCGCGCATGAATCAGATGAAGTGCTTTTCTGGCGACAAGATGATAAAGGTTCGAATATCAACACTTTTGCACTTCGGGTCACGGGAAAATGAGCAAAAGATTGGGATATATGGGCAATCAGGGAACGAGTGAGACACACAGAGAGAGAGAGAGAGAGAGAGAGAGAGAGAGAGAGGAAAAGAGTGAAAAGTCCTGTGCGAGCGCAAGTACAAGATAAATTGAGGATATTGTCGGGGAAGAAATATCGAAGCATACAAAACATTCACCGACGTTGGATTCCCGACGGACCGCTGTCCTGGCGACCGGAAAGATTCTTCACTCTCGAGATTTATGTTCCCTCCGGCCGCGTGAAAAATCGCATTTTGTTTCGTTTTTTCTCTCAATATTTGCTCGTATCTCGGCTCTTTTATTTCACAACTCGACAAATTACGGAACATATTAACACGCGTGTGCCGAAGAATTTTTCCTTTTACGATTCACCATGTTGGAATATTTCTCAATCTTTCGGTGTAGTCAAGTCCCGTGTGACTCAGTTCGGCAGCCCCCTTAACTTTCCATGTTGCAAACCACATTAGCGCCGTTTCATACGACTGCCCCGGAAAAAATGGCTTTTCCGCAAGAGACACGGATGCGTGATCCCAGTCATGATATAAAGCCAGGTTACGTTCAATAGGGTATAGTGGCATTACAGTAGTATAGCTTATAATCGACGGTGAAACTTTCTCCAAGCGTAAATTCGCAAAATTTTGAGGCACGGAAATTTCGATACTCTTTGTTTGAGATTTCCTCGTAGGATCGTTTTAGTTGTGATTTCACATGCGTAAATCTCGCGACTCTCTCGAACGTTCTCAAACTCGTGAGGCTTTCTTTCCTTCGTGTATGATAGCCCGAAAGCGGCCTAAATATACGTCTCACGTCTCCACGCGATTAGTGGAAAGCGTTCCTCGACTAGCAACGCCTGCGTAACGAGTGTTTTCGGTTTTTGTTAATTTCCAGCAAGAAGGAGGCCCGAGCGTGCAGTCGAGTGGTCAAAATTGTGCGGGTTGTGGCGGTAGGATAGTCGAGAGATGGCTTTTGCACGCGTTGGATCGCTACTGGCACAATTCCTGTCTCAAGTGTTCGTATTGCGGTGCTGCATTGGCGGACATGGGAACGTCGTGCTACGCCAAGTCCGGACTGATACTCTGCAAGCACGACTACGTAAGGTAAGCACACACAAGACTCATTCATCTGGCAATTTAATTATAAACAGTCTCGTAGATAATCGAACGTCGACAAGGCGACAATCGTAACAAAATATCTGTATTGGCAATGAGTACTTGCCGAGAAGCCAGAACCCGTAGAGATCTCGATCGATCACGGTCTTGCTTTCTTTTTACCGTATCCGCGACTCGCACGCCCTCGCGATCATTACGGTTCCTCGAGAATACACGAATACGATGGAGACCCTCGATGGTAGGTAATCACTGGAGACCGTTCCAAATTTAGAGGATTCGAGGTCAGAGCACAATTTAATGAGAAACAGACGGCGACTCGGTTGGACCCGCTTGCCCGGAATAGATCGACGTGTGTACGACTTTCTCACTCGTTCCGCCTTCCTCTTCGTTCTCCTATCTCTTTCGCTCTCGCCACCGACGCTTCTCGAGATTGAATATAACTATACTGCGCAGCAAGTATGGTATAAGCGTGTTCCCTTCGTTCGTTTGTCCGTCCGTCGGATACTCGCTCACCCGCTCGTCTCTCGTGTGCGATAGTCTACCGACAGAACGCTTTAGCTCCATTTTCAAACGATCCGAAAGATCGAAGGTGGCCGAGTTAATTATCAAAACGCGATCGTCTTTGATTCCGGGAATAGCGCTAGTCAGGTGAATCTTTCTCAAATATATATCCATAGGTTGGGAAAAATGATCAACGGTCAAGAATGTGTCAACGGGTCGGGAATCATCAATCGTAGCTCTCGCGATACAAAGCTGACTTTCATTGATTTTGAGCTTCTCGCCCAGTACGGGGCCTTTTATATAAAATACATATTCGTATTTTATATAAAAATATCACACGTATGGGGAGAAATAGATCAAGTTAGAGAATTGTTCTTATCCGTGATACGAAGAGGCTCGTTGCGAAATATCCGATGCTTCTCTCGAAATCTCTCAAATGTTATCGATGGAACCGTGAGATAGTATTATTTTTTCTTCAATTTCTAATATCGATCGATACGTTATCAATAGTGACGCGAAGCCCGCCGATAGAAATGAAATTGAAATTGATACCGCAAATCATTGCTTATTGAGGAGCTTCCGCTCGGAGTGAATTGACCAACAACCAAACGGAGGTATACGAATGAGATAGGAGAGGTTAAGGGGCGAGATGGAACAACCAGTGGAAATGTTTTACGGACAGAAGCACAACAGCATCGACTCTCGACTATTCTGTGATTCGGTAGGGAAGCCAGAGATAAAGATAGGGAGGAATTGATCGAGGTTGGATAAAGGTGGAACGGAGGAAAGGAGAAAGAGACGAACAGAGCGGCAAGTGGGAGAGGGTGGGTGGCGGCTCGTTTCTTTTGGATTCAAGGAATGTTTCAATCAGTTTGATTGAAGGGCTGAGCCACGGCAAGAGGGTAAACTCGATTTACAGCCGTATAGGGTGACGCGATGCTAGGGATGCCGACGGTAACAGGGTAGCGCCGGTGAAGGCGCGGGGCAAGGGCTGGGCACGGGGATGGGTATAGCTGCGGCGGTGGGAGCGGCGACGTTCGGTTCGGTGGCTCATTGCTGGGACCCAGGGTATACGAAGGGACGGGTGCCACAATCACCGGGATGCGTCCAATCACCCCTTTCCTCTCGACATTTCGGCTGTGCCGGAGACGGCTTGACGAAGTGAGACAACGTCAACTGTATGCGGAAGCCAGAAGAGATGCAGATATATACATCAAAGCGGAGTGGGGATAAGAAGAACGAGGCGAACAAACCGAGGTACCATACGATTTAGACACGTATGATGAAGGGAGAACGTCCAGGGAGGTACACACGGAATGTCACGGATGGAAGGAGACGGAGTACGTTTTCGCGTGTGTTCGCCACGTACGTGTGCTCGAAGGGATGAATAAAAGAGCGAGACAGGAGTATCGCGAAGAGCACACTGTACACGAAGAAGGACTGTGAATATTCTTGCGAGTAGGTCTCTCGTGGTTGGCCACGTTGCAAGGGGGTGAGAATGGGAACCACGAGAAAGTCGTCCGACCAGCCAATCATCGAACGTCTTTCCGGCGGAGCGAGCCAGAACCTCCCGTCGGTACTACATCGCACATGGACCCGGTTTGGCCTAGATGTGCAATCAGACCCCCCTTTTGGCGTGTTCTGTCTCCTTCCTCTTCTCTGCTTCTCTCGTACCCTTTTTCCACGGTGCTACGCCGCAGCAACGGAATCTCCCGGCACCCCATCGAAATCCTACTCTCTCTCTCTCTCTCTCTCTCTCTCTCTCTCTCTCTCTCTCTCTCTCTCTCTCTCTCTCCATCCTTCTTTCTCGCATTCCCCTTACTTCCATACCCCGGACTCTACCGTGCGCCGTTCAGCCTTCTGGCCGAATACCAAATTCCAGCAATTTGGTAGGTGGGTAGGTACTTTGTTGAATCAACATGATTGGGCTTGATGCGCGACCGAGGCGCACGGCGACGGAAACTTGGAACGAACGTTGACGATCACTGTGACACACCGGATGCCGGCGTCGATGAGCAAGGTGGCGGCGCCTTTTCCCGGCTTCTCTCCCTCTCTTTCTCTCTCGGGAACCCAGTGTACGAATACCGCCACGATTGAGATGGCCTCGGCTTTCTTTCCGCTGGTTTCAACTATTATATTCGGATTGAAATATTGCTACCGATAGCTCATCCATCAGCGAGTGAACCAAGTCCCTCTCGCGGCTGCGAATCTTGGAATCCTTGATGGGCATTTAGTTGCGGTATATTGCATAATAATTTGGTGGATTCGCTTGAAAAGTGATTCGACTTTGCAGTAGACTCGGCGAGAGTGCAGCAGTCGGGGCGCAACGGCGCCAATCGAGCCGAATACAAGAGAGCAGGAAGAGCGGCTAGGGTGGTAGGGATTGGCGACTGCTAATAGTGTTCGGTGAATCGAGGGTCGCGTCGCGCCACGGCGCAAGTTCTCTCGGTATACTTGCAACGTATAGAAATAAAGCGGCAATACAAAACGGACCTACGTAAGTGCAGTGTACACACAAGCGCACACATTCCTCGCAGTGTGATGGCCGACTAGGTCGCATACCGGATCGATGTTTTCGAACGTACACGATTCCTTATCTCGAGCGTTCTCGGCACAGTTGTCCCGCTAGATTACGCTGCCAGCTGGTAATACCCTGAAAACATCGGTTGTTTTGAGCGCACTGCGCTACCTTCTTCACCAAACTCTTTTTACTCAACGATCCTGAACCTTGCTTGTGACACCTGCTGAAATAACCGCGCTGCACGCGTATAGGCGCACATCGACGGGGAAAATGGTGAAGGGAAACCTGTCAGGAAATTAGCAGCAGAGCCGGACCCTTGGCAATCCACGTGAGGGAGCTGCGGCGGTAGCTTGGTAAACCGGTACCAGAAAAGTCAACTGCCGAAAAAAATGTTCGGGCTACGTGGATTGGGAGAAACCTAGGAGGGATTGCAGGAATATAGAGGAATCAAGGAAGCACGGGAGACTAAATGAGAAAGAAAGAGCGAGAGAGACAGGACGGCAGGTAGTATGCGACGAAAGGAAAGGGTTGATAGGTGGCGCGAGGCAGGGAATACAGTGCTACAGCGATAAGGGGTTCATTAGAGGCAGTTTATTACCGCCTTTGAAGTCTCTCGCGTGTTGCCGTTAAGTTACTCGATATCTGGTAATATCTCGCTCTAATCTTGCAAGGAGAAGTTAATTGCCAACTTGGTTTCGGAACCACCCACCCGCGCCCTCAGTCACCAGCCCTTGTCCATGCACACAAGTTTGGGTCTATGGCTTTTAACCCATACTGCCCAAAAAAACATTTAACTCAAATAGGATCTATTTAGATAAATTGGGGTTTTTTTTCCTTGTCTCACGGCCTATTATGATCCTATTTGTTCCAAATATATTTTTTTCCAGCTATCCTTTTAAATATTAAATATATTCAATTTAAATAAGTAAACATTTGATTCTAATAAATCTTTATTTTCTTACAATATACACTGAAAATCCAAGTGGATTATATGCATAGAATATTTCATAAATACAAAATAAAATGGAACACTTAATTTAGACTATTTAATACAAATTATTTTAAATTAAATACGTACCTTTAGCGGATTCAACTGAATTGTTTTTGGAACAGATGAAACCGAATCACAAATGTATTAGAAATAAATACAATATTTAGTTGTAAGACGATATTAACCCTTCTTTGACACACTGGGTCATTTTGACCCGGACGAATTCGAACTACAATGCTCACTTTCCTAAAATTGAAAGTTTCCAATATTTTTTTACAACAATACGATTTAAACTTTTCGAATTTTAATGATTCAAACATATTAAGAAAAGTTTAAAGTGTATTCCGGATTTTTTTCAATAAAAACCGATCGAAGGGTTGTTAAGGGCAGGTGGATGTAGTACTATCCGGTTCAAATTGGCCTAGTGTGTCAAAGCCATGGCCAAATATAAGTGTGTCAAGGAAGGGTTAAATAGATTTTTATTGGTATAAATAAATATATATAAAATAAATAATTCCAATAATGGAATGCAATGGGAAAAAGGTCACCTAAAAAAATCTAGTTATCAAAAAAAATCAAGTAGACGCGTTTAGTTAATATCAATAGACTTTTTCTGTCAGAGCAGTCTTTTACGTCCGAAGCCAACCCCGTCGTCGCTTCGCCGTCCACCGGACCTCGTTCCCTCTGGGTGCATAGCACGTGCCAACCGCACCATCTTTGCAAAGGGCAAACAACTCAACCTCCATCAGTAGTAGTAACTCCTATTATTATGGCGATCAGGCGATAACTCGACCAGCAAGCGACACAGTCGATGCACGAATCGGACAAGCTCTTTGCGATACAGAGGTATTTTTCGAACGATAGAGCACGTAGCGACTAGGATACGTCGACGAGTATCATTTTCTCGGAACATTCTGCAGGATAAAATATTTTCGCCCCGTAGCAATTAAGGTTTTGTTTGAACGTAGCCTTCCACGCGCCTCGGGCTGAAATTGGTTAATCTTCTACTCTATCTCATATCTCTCGGGCGATGCACTTGAACGTACGTATAATGTATATATATACAGGAGCGTGTGTAAGTAAGCTAGTACGCGCGTTCAGCCGTTTAATCAAATATCATTAACCGGAGAGTAGCGAACGAGGGATGGCGGAGTAGAGTTTATGGTATGTGTGTGTGTGTGTGTGTGTGTGTGTGTGTATAGCAGTATGTGCTGGAGCGAGTTCGACGTGGTGAGCAAACACCCGCGATATCTGGTAGAGCCCTAGAGATGGTCAAATATCATTCCCGGGAACTAACTCCGGTGCGCCCACCTCATTTCAAACCACCGCTTCTAAATGCTTCGGACGAAATCCAACCCCAAATACACGGATACTCGACCCAAACGCTTGCCAAAATTCAACCTAAATGTATTCAACACTTTTAGAGTATGAACATTTTTTTATCCAACGACACTTTTGCCTCGCCAGTCAGTCGAGCATTGACGGACAACATGGAGTCACAGCGAGCTCGAAAAGATTTGGGGGGGTCGAAATACACTTGACATGTATATTTCGTTTGCGTGCTCCGACACAGGTAGCATGATTCGTGAATTCGTTTACGGATGATATTTCGTCGTTTCGAACGGTCCACAGACGGGTAAAATGAGAAATTATTCTCCAGGCTAATATGTATTCTCGGACTGTTCCGGAACGCATTATTTGCTCGTCAACGCACGGGCAAGTGGCCGCCTTAAAACTGTAAGAGAGTCTTCGCGTGTCCCACAAAAGTGAATCTCCCTGCCTTGTATTCTTCATCGTGATGTCTTTCGGCTCATCTTCCCCTCATTTTCTCGGTTTTGCTTCAAACGTTTGACAAGAAGTCGCGTGAGCAGAGATTTATCCAAGCACACACCAAAGGGGAAGACTGGATATATGCGTGTCACGTTTGTCATCTCCAGGATATTAGGTGACAGCGTTCGTCCCTCTCTCCCTCTCTCGCTCGCTCGCTGTTCTCTCTCCTCACTCCGTCGTTGACAACCGACTCGCGGTGAACTCTTTGAAGGACTAATATTAGACATCTCAGGTCCTGGCTTCGCGCATGACGATTTTTACGCGTGTATACACATGTGTATACGTTCGTACGTGTACAAACGGTGCGTCCCGCAAGGGCAAGGAATAAACACGTTTTCAAAGTTTCCAACACGTTGTATCTCTTGTTGTATCTGTGCCCTCGTTCTTTTTCGCCGTGTGTGCTTTCACCTCGTGAACTGCCTCGTGCGCAGCTGGATATTTTTCATCTGAAAGAAAAAAATACTTTCCAGGTTAAGTAAAAACTTGCTGCTAAAAAAAAAACAATTGGATAGTGACGTGTTACCGTGTTGTGCCAATAACGGACAGCAGCTCTAATACCACCGTGGATTAAGCGCGTAGCGTGGAAGAAGATAGATAGATATATCATGAAGATGAAAGAAGAGGCAGAGACGAGCGTCAAGCTACAAAGGGGGATGATGCGCAGGGGTAGCATCAGCGACGCCACCGATGCCCAGCAATTACTCCGGGGGACTCGCCTCTTTCCCAATCTACCTCTCCCGCCTCCTCTTTTCTCTTTCGTCTCTTGTTTTCGCTTTGTCGCAATTATTGCCGGGAAATCCTTTGTTTTCCGCTAATTGAAAAATACTCAGCCAACATCACCGCCATACCGAAGCTTCTCGGCCAAGCTGGAACGAGCCCGATAGACCGTTCGTCCACCGTGACAATAAAACTTGAAACAAATATTCCAAATAAAAACGAACTTTTGCGAACGTGGAGGCGATACTGTTATCCGTCGAAGACAAACCAACGAATGGGTACGGACGATTCCAGGCTCGAATGTGGAACATGAACAGAGGAAGAGAGAGAGAGAGAGAGAGAGAGAGAGAGAGAGAGAGAGAGAGAGAGAGAGAGAGAGAGGGAGTGAGACCGAGGGATAACGGGAGATAGAGGGAGATAATGGGTCGAGGGAGATGGCCGAGCTATATATTTTTTTTCCTCCATCGAGCAGTTTGGAAATACCTAGCGGTTTGCGCGAAAATCCCATTAATTTTGCCGCTTCGTTTGTCCGTCGGTCCATAGGCGAACGCCGCCACACGTATTTGTTTTCACGCCCCGCGGCCGTGTTACTCCTCTCCCCCGCTTTTCTTCCCTCTACGGCTCCTTCCACATCCCCCTTCTCATCTTTCCCCGATCACGAACTTTTTTTGACCGAACCTACATGCATTTTTCTTTTTTTTCCCCATTTTATTAAATTTACCCCATATCGAAGCACCTGTCTTGGAACATTAACGATTGGGAAATATCATTTTCTCCGCGATCCCCCTTCTGCACATGGTTGAGTCACAGTTTTTTAAATCGGATATTGCCAATTGTCTTACATGACTTGATTTCCTTTTCTTTTAAACCAGCTGAATTAGTTGCTGAAAAGTCGACCAAGTAGGGTTTGCGCAAACAGCATCAATGAGGCAATGTATACGCAGCTAATGAAAAACCCAGCAAATAATGACGCTGAAGTTTGCATCGTTGTCATGCAACGATATTTTCTTTTTCATTTGTATCATTATCCGAAGCCTTTTTTGCAAATTGAGGTCGTAAGTTTTTAATAAGAATACGCAGGAACGTTTGAGCGATATTGACAGCCTGAATCGACAAAAAAATGGAGTAAATGAAGATAATTAATTTCCATTGCATTTCAACGATGCGAACTTCAACGTTATACCAAATAATATAATTAGTCGAAAAGACGACGGCAGCTCTTCCACCTAATGTAAATTCTAGTAAAATACTAGGCTATTAGCGGTGCTTTTACCAACAGGATAACAAGATCATTGATAACACGGTAGCTCTCATCAACCGTACGAAAATACGGTTCTCGGAAATTGCAAAAACTACAGCTCGAACGAAATAGCACTCCGATCACGGTAGACATCTGTCCGAATAATATCCTCCGGTCTCAGTTGGTAACTGGACCGACGGATACATTCTGCAGCGAGCTCTGCTTTTCATCCGCTGGTGACTTTACCGATGTTTCCATCATCCGTTATTTACTACTGCTCTGATATAGCAATTTGTCCTCAATAGCTCCATATTTCTCGTCGTATGATTTTTATTTTCCATCGCCTTGGCCCTTGCAATCATTTAGACAGCCCCCATACGAATTAATACCACATTGAGGCTCATTGGCACTTCCGGTTCCCCAGGGATAGTGGTGGCCTGAAAAAAAAAAAATAAACCTGAGCACAACCTTGTAATGCTTCATTTTTGGATCACTCTTCGTTCGTGCTTTGTTTCAATCGTACCATATTTATAGTGTAGAAGTTTTGCATCGTTGGAGTGCAACGAAAATTCTTCGTTATTTTTTCAGTTTTCATTTTTATTGCTACCTAAATTCTATTTGATGCAACTTTAAGTTATGGATTCCTAATAATTATAACTTTTGCAGCCTAAATGAGTCAAAGAAATTGCCCGAGACGAAAAAAAATCTTTTCGCTTTCTATTCCAACTATGCCAACTTCAATTTCGAATTCCTACTATGCCAACTTCAATACCATACATATTTACATAAATCGTCCATTTTTTATAACGCGGTATGTCTACAGTTCGCAGTATTTCAAGGCCACGTCCTCACTCGAGCAATAAAGTTATCGACCGTTGGTTTTCTGTACCCAAGTTATTGACCATTTGGTGTCAGAGAAAAAATGCTCCAAATTCGTCTTTTGAATTAGGTCCCACGAACATATTTCAAATTCTCGTTAATTCGAATGTTCACACATGATATATACACTCCAAGTGTGGGCACATTTAACTCGTTTCGTGCTGACCCCGGAGATTCAACGTTGAGCAATTATATGGAGCCGTTAGCCACGTAGCAGTAGATGACGAGGAACACGCGAAAATGTTACCGCCGCGCAAAAGTTTCGGTCGTACGTGTATAATAGAGGCTCAAGTGGCTCGGGGTCGCAACCGCGGAGGCAAATAGCTCGCTCTTTCCCCGGCTACTTTGCTAATTATTGATAATAGCCTGGTCCCGACTTCGTAAGCAAGGTAACGGCGCTCTTGACACCTCCTGACGAACGACTCGACGACCCGGCGTAGGATCTCCGTCGTCTTGGCTAAAAATCGCTTTGCCCATTAGCCGATGAGAATACGTAGATATTTATCGCAGAGTTTAGTATCAATGCCATATTAGATCGTACCGTGCCGCGATCTCGGCTATGCGGATCTCTCTTGTCTCCCCCCCCCCCCGCCCTCCCACTTTCCTCCGACTCCTGGATGGCCGGGAAAGGAGCGCGCGGCAATGAGATGTTCGTGCTTGCGTAGTTTCACCGTGAGACAATGCCAAACGGCTACACGTTCATATTCTTTTATTGAATTATTGTGCAATTGGCCAATCGCACGTTTCCGACTCGGCGCGCGATTCGGAGCATACCACGCGACCTTAATGATTCGCGAGCGCCACAATCGAAACAGAAAAAAAACCCAAAGTTGTTTGTTTTTTTATTTTCACCCCTTGGTCTCTCATAGGTGGGATCGAGTCCCCTCTCTCGCCTCAAATCCTCTCGGACACCTCACTCGTTCCTCCTCTCTATTTATCCTTTTGTTTATTTTCTCTATTTTTTTGTTCGTTCTTTCCAACCACCGTTTCAACTTTTAGCGTCCTTTTTCTCCTCGTCCTCTCGCTCCTCTCTCATTCCCCGTGCTGCTTCTCCGGATCCAACGAGTACCCGTTTACCGCCCGCTCTCTCGGCACCGCTCCATGAATTTTAATCCGCGTTCGTCCGCCACAAGAAAAAGTGAAAAAAAGGAAAATCCAGAGAGAGGAAGGGGAGAAGAAAACAGGGGAAAAGAACAAGGCACGTGCTCGTATGACTCATCCTAAATCCCCCCTTTCCCTCTCCGCCGAAGCGTTAATATTTTTTCAAGCGGTTCCCCTTGCGTACCTGTTTCGAGAGCGGAAACTCGCGGCCCGGCTTTACTCATTTGCGATTCCCGTGTGTGACTCTTTCTCTCTCTCTCCGTGAAACTCGCCGGCCGAGAAATAAAGAAAATAAACTTTATCATATGACACGTAAATGCACACACACGGCTCGATATACGAGCTGAGCACGCATGTACCGGACGATAAATATCAAATTCATGGAAATACCTAATGGCTAAATTCCACATTGCTAATATATGGATAGAAAAGACGGTCTCGAATGAATTTCGTATTTTCCAAAAGAAAATAAAAAAAATAAGCGTGCGGGTGAAAAAAGTGCGAAGGGGCAGGGGAGGAGGTAGAAAGAATGACAGTATGTAAAGTATTCTCACACAAAGTCCATTCCCCTCACTGTCGACGAGCACGCAGACATTGGTAAAAACGACATTTATGCATCGAATTTTCGTTTTAATTCTTTTTAATTCTTTATCGTCGACGAAAGCGTCGAAGCGGCTTTCAACGTTTTTTTCCCTCCCTTTCTCCACCCTGTTTTCAGCCCTTCGACGCTTTTCGCCGTCCACACAGTCACACGCGGAAAACCCCTTCAGCTGCATTCTCACCGGTATCACCGACGCCCGAAAAAGTACCGACTGCGAGCCTCCGGCTACGTGTGCATACGTTCGTTCTCCCTTATACATACACGCTCACGTCATTTGCTTGCAAAAATACGCTAGCTAACAGCAATTTGCGAAACTACGCGCGAATTAACGCGTTCCTCTCGCGTCTCTCTTAATCCACGAAAGTGATATATATACAAATGCATTCGAACGAACGAACGAACGAACGAACGAACGAACGAGAGAACCGACAAACTCTCGCATACACAGAGAAAGCACCCGCGTTCTCTCCACTTTTTTTTTCGTCCACTCTCGTCACTCCGTCCCAATTTTTATTTTATTCACTCGCGATCTCTACTTCCATCCTCTTTCGTTTACAAATATTGCGTAGCACTCGGCTCTGTCGTTACACAGTCACCGGGACAACATCGATACCAATTTACGACTTCAGCCGCGCTCTTCCAATCATTCACGTGTATCCGAGATAATTAAATGAATGTTGGTATTCCGATTCTTCCGAATGGTTTTCGATGCAACTCTCAGACTTTTCGCGTAACGCGGAACGTTCAACTCTCCATTCGACCCTTTTGAATCTAACGCCCATTCGATTTTGGGAAAAAATAAACATTTATGATGTCCCAATGAACTCGATGTGACAGAGTAGCGGTAAGCGGGGAAGAACATTTCGAAGGTACAAAATTAGGGTATTTTCGTGATTTTTTTTTTTCGTACAAAGAATGCTCATGGAAATTTGTAACTTTGTGTGTTTTTTATTTGATATTTTGAGTATGCCAAAATATTTGATTATTAAAAAAAAATGTAAATTGCCCGTCGTGTATATTGATGTTCAGACGAAGTCGCTCAAAAAGTTTCCGCACTGCTGGAGTTCTCCCTCGCGCTGTAATTGTCTCCAACAATAAAATCAAAATAATTCTTAAAGGTAACGCCCATACGCTGTCGGTAAAGCAGGATTTTGGAAATTTGTGCAAAATTCTCGAAATGACAGCTTAATAAAGTCAATTTTGTGATTCTTCAGGACATTTTTGCTGTATTTAAGAGCAAAAGTACGTTTCTTTTTTTAAATGAAAATATTATTTAGGTTCACCGACAAACTGATGGTAGAAGGAAGCTGTGTGACAAATGTAATCAAAATCGGTTGAATAGCTTTGAGTAATCACTCCAGCAGTTGGAAAAAATACAGCTTTGAGGAAAACGCGCTCAAAGTTTCAACAAGGGAAAACTTCATTATTTTGATGTCTAACCGGCTAATCCGCGATTCCTTCGGCTTCCTCGTAATAACGATTTTCCTGCTGCTGCTGCTCTCTACGGGTTTGCGACCCGAAATTCAATAAACCGATAGGTCAACAGTGGATTCCAACACACTTCATCAGAGCTCGCACTAAAAAGTTTATTGGCACTGGCACTCTGCTGTCCGTTGTATTCCGTATTGCGATTAATATATTGGTTTCCAAATAATGTTCTCTTCCGTGAAGGTCCCGTAGGTATTGCATGAGAACCTTTTGGGTACGCGGACATTTTGAGAAGCACCAAGTTCACAAGTAACCTAAGGTGAATTTTAAAGTACCTGCGACGGTCCGCATCGACAACGATGGGCGCTACCGCGTACAACTACGAAACATAAAAAATCGGTGCAAGACGAAATATAGTAGGGCGCATGCATCGCCGTCCGCGGCTGCACAGTTGCACAATTCTTGGAATTTTGCTTTAAAAATTGGACACACTATTCTCAAGACATTGTACTATCGATTTATGAAAAGAAAAAAAAATAGATTTTTTTTTCAAATTTGCAAATGGTCTTTCCCTCTTAAGGGGTCTTCTCACTTTAGACGCTAAAAAAGGCTATTTTTTATAGGTTTATATTATAGGTATTGATACAAAAGTTGATATGAGTACACTTTCGAAATACATTTTTTTAAAATGTTTTTCTTTAAGTCACTATTTATAGATGAAAATAGTAGTTAAAAAATTGTAGTTCTGCGTTGTTGATGAAATCTCGGAAATGGACCATCCGGAACCAAAAAACCAAACGGTTTTAGATTCAGTATGGCTATAGCGCATTTTTGATATATGTAAAAATGACAAAATGGCGGACATATTTCGAAAAAAACAATACAAACGTGTTTTTTCACTGTTTTTGACAAAAAAAGTAAATATCAACATTGAAAAAAATCTTTGATATGCGCTATAGCTATAGTTGTAAAGAATATGTGGTTCACATTTCATAAGGATCGGTTCAGTAGTTTCGAAGATTTTATCAACAAGCCGTCGAAAAACGTTGTTTCGAGAAAAACGCGTTTAAAGTTTGTTTGGGCTACATGAATACATTAAAAAGTTTTTTAATGCATTTCGAAAGTTTATTCATCAAGTGTAACAACTTTTATGTCAAAATCTATAATATAAACCTATTAAAAAATTCACGAAAGTAGCCTTTTTTAACGTCTAAAGTAAGAAGACCCCTTAATGTTGATCAAACGTCCGTCGATTGCACCCTCGATTATTGACTGTTTCCAAAGATCATAAACTCTGGAAAAGGAATGTTCGTTCGAGCAATTGCCGAAAGAAAAATGTCCAAAAGACGGAAAAAGCGTACGAGACAAAGCCCTCAATTTGATTTGACCTGTCGAAAGTGAGACATCTCGGACGGTGTCTAAGCTGGACGGATCGCTGTATTTATGGCAGATGTCATAAATATGCAGTCAGGTTTTGTTCACGGTGGTCACACGCAGCTGGCAGTCGCCCACGATTTACTTGTCCCGAGACCGGTGCCATTCTCATGTTTAAATGGACCCTTCGCTGCCCTCTACCGTAATTCGTTGAATATGTTTACGGCACTCTGTCGTATACCTGTACAAGGCTGTGCGACATAAAACGCCGTTGATGCGGTATCCCTGGCAGCGAATTAAATTACGGGAATTACCTTGAGCAGCGAGAAGTTCCTTCTCTAATAACACTCATCCAGCAGCTGGAATCAGCGCTGTGTTCAGCGACTTTCAAGTGAAAGACTTGAGCCCGACGACACGGCAAGTCACGAGGCTAAAAGTTTGCCATTCGGTCAACTTGATAGGATCAACATCCAGCCATTATTCATCAAAGGATTTCAACAAACCTGACCAATCAATGAGTTTAAACATTCCAAATGTCATGGATCACGAGGTAGGAAAGAAACGACGGCGAAGGTCGGAAGGAAGGTTGGGCAAAGGATGGGGGTGTCGCGTATAGAGGGTTATAGTAATAATCGTATTTCGCGAGAACGACCGGCATAGCAACTAGGACGCGAATTCTCGGTTGCAGTGAAAGAAGCCACGTGGAGGGTTCTAAAGGGATGGGGTTGAGAGCCCGAGGCCTGAAGCAGAAGAGGACGAGGAGTCGCGGGTCGTTCCTCAACCTCTCCGTGTCCTTATCGTTGCCATCGTCGTCTCCGTCGTCGTCATTCTCCTCCTCTTCTAGTGGCGGAGGCTGGCGGCGTGTACCCAACCTAATAACCGCGATCAGCCGTCGCTTATGTGTACCTAATATATCAAATTATTCAGCCGTGACGGGAATGACAAAACGCCGGTTCTCGCTGTACCGTCTCGCTCGTACTGTTCCGCGCTCCCATAATGGAACACCCGTCGACGCAGCCCTCACGGCGGAAATGGAAGCCTGCATCAAAAATACACCTAGCTGCGTGAAAAAATGACTGGTGCCTTTTGGGGAGGAAGAATTGTTAAAAGATTCCGTCTTAATAAGCAATTGGATGGGTAACCGCCTGGATGGATTTTTCGAGTGCCGGAATCAGTCGAGTGACACGTGTGGAGCAAGAGTTCGAAAGGACGTACGAAGCAATATTCGAAATTATTATTAAAATTGAAATAATCCAAGACTTCTTTGACGAGAAGTTTTTTGCACTTGGCGCGATTTCGTATTTTGATGTGGAACTTCCTGTACCACGAGCCAACATTGGTTCCTCAGTCGTTGTCTGCTCGTTCCGCTCCTCATAGCTTCGGGTATTACCGCCCAGCTTTTCTCTTCAAAACCCGTGCTTCTGTCTCATTAACGATCCGATTAATAATCTGATTAAAAGTACCGAGATAACGGGGAAACAAAGGCGCTGTCCGACAAGCTCATCCACCTCAAAATCCAACCGCGTCACTGTGCTAATTATTTTCACTTGGTCGCAAACTTCGAGGGATAAAACTGTAGTTTGGAGATTTTTTACTTGAAGTTTCTTACCGCCGTTCTTTCTCTCTGTATTTGAAATGTCTGTGTATAAACCGCCGTTCTTTCTTTCTTCGTTTAAAATGTGTACGCAGGGTGGAATTTCAAATAAAAAAAATTAATCAGCGGCGATTATATAAAGAAACGTCTTTTTGGCCAGGTGCGAAAAAAATTGGATGTTTAATTTTTTTTCTTCTGTATCGACATCATTCATCGCACTCGAAACCCCATATTTTTATAAACAACCGTCAAAAGCGTGAAAAAAATTTGGATTGATATTTTTTTTCTTCTTAATTCACATCATTCATTGCCCCTGAAACCCTCCATTTTTATGAATAACTGGCAAAAGTGTGAAAAAAATTAGGCGACAAAAACTCAGTGACATTCGTAATCGGAGAAAAATTTCCGATCGGATAGAACCTTGAAAGCATTTGAAAAATGAAAAAAACATTCGACTTATTTGGCCATATTTAAAAAAACGTCAAATTCCCGAAATTGCAAACAGCTAAACTTTGAGAATGCTGCTCGATTCCTTCCGATATCTCAATTAGTTCTTCCGAAAAATCCACTTGAAAAATGGGAGAGACAAAGGTGTATGGAATAGTATGTATGAAAAATACATACGGTATGGAATAGTATGTATGGAAAAACCGGCAAAAACCGGTAGATCGAATTTGAAATTCTGGCAAAAATTGAAAAATCAATGGCGCTCAATAATCCAAATGGTACTTTATAGGGAAAACGATAAAGAACAGAATGAGCACAGAGTAGAGTTTCATCAAATCCAAAGGGGAAAAAAATTATTAACGATTTAGTGTAAATACTTTTTTTCTTGGTCAAGGTGCAAAAAAATGTTTGATTTTTGATATATTTAACGGTTCATTTCTACGGATTTTTTCCCCCTTCAACACGAATTTACCATTTACAGATTCCCCCTAAACCCTTCATTCCCATGAGAAATCGTCAAAAATGTATCGGAACGCGTTTTCGAGTTTTCTCGGCGCAATTTTCAGCTTTTCGGCAAAAACTCGGGCATGTTCGTGATCGGCCGAAAATTTGCCAATAGATAGACGCTTGAAATGATTTTAAAAAATTGTCGACTGTTTTGGCTATTTTTTTTTTTGGAATTGCCTAAATCGCAAAATTTCAAACAAGCCGTAGCATCGGTTGTATTTGAGACACGAAGATTTATTGGGGAGGTTTGAAAAGGATTTGGACAGACCACGATAATGGCGTTAGACTCATCCCGATATCTCAATTTTTTTCCCCAGAGAGCCCACTTGAAAAAATGGGCGGAAAAGACTCATGCCAAAGGGCATGCAAAAGATGGTAAAAATCTTCGACTTTGAAATTCTGCTCAAAATAAAAAATTATCGAAACTACATCAATCAAACGACATTTATAAGAAAGAAACGATCACGCAGAGAAGCCGTATAAGGCGGAGTACTGCCAAATCCAAACCGAAAATAAATTATTTCCGAAAACAAATGTAGTAAAAAAAAAATCAGTAAATAAATACGTTAAAAAAATTTTTTTTTGCCCGAGATCAGAAAAAAGTTGTATTTTTTATATTTTTTCTTTAACCCTATATAGACTTCTTTTCACCCTTCGGAACACGAATTCGACGTTATCTACTTTCCCCCGAAAACCAAAATTTGGTGATATTCGTAATCGGTGGAACTTTTTCCATTAGGTAGTCCCTTGGAATGGTTTAAAATCTGAAAAAAAAATTGTTTTCAAGTCTTTTGGACACTTGTCCGGAACCGGCAAATTCAAAAAATTGCAATCTTGATCTTCTTGATCTTGATCTCGATCTTAGTAACTGCAGGGAGAGGGCAAACGTGCCGAAATGGCCGCTCGGAAGTTGGAGGACTGCCCCAACAGTTCCGATAATGTTGCGCCCTAGGAAACCCAAACAAACTCACATGTAGATGAATACGTAATGTAGATATGAATATAGAGGTATGCTGGTGAAGGAGCGGACGCGAGAGAGAGAGAGAGAGGGTGAGAGAGAGAGGAAGAAATGAAGAGAGATTAGTGACGAAAACGTGAGTGAGTATCGCGCAACTGGGTACACAATATTTCCAATAAATTATGTTTACCCAGCTCGATTTGCTCGTCCCGCCGCCGTCGGTCCCGCGCTCCCATGCAGCCGAGAACACACAGCACCTCCGTTTGTACCCCCTCGTCTTTCTCCTCGAACCGTTCGCGTGATTTTCCTTCCAACCCCCTTTTCTCCGTATCAGCTGCAATGCTCAAGCGATAGACTTACCTATTGCGCAAACGAAAAGCGTAACGCTCGATGACGCGCGATTAGAAATATCCTCTCGATACACTCGTTTTTCCTTTTCTTTCCTCCCAATTCTAATAATTAATTCGTAAAATCCACGAGAAAAGGAAACATCACGTTTAAGTTTGCATCGTTGAAATGGAATGATTTTTTCTCTTCATGTTTCATGCGATGAGCTTCCCTTTGCAAACTGAGGTCATAAATCTCTAATAAGAATTCGTGAAAACGTTTTAGCGATTTTCACAACGAAAATCGGCCAAAAAAGAATTGACCAATGAAAAAGAGTGAATGTTCGTTGCATTCCAACGATTTCTTCAACGTCATAAGAAAACACTATTCCTTGATATCGTGGATACTAGCAGCGAATGAGATTTCGATATCGTGGGCGGATGAAAAACCGATCGAATCAAATGGAAAGGCGCGAAGCGGCGTTTCCGTGGATCGTTCGGATTAAAGCGTAATTATAGAGTCGAGGGTACAGGTGATGTATACACGTATATACCGTATTGCCTATAGGCCCGTGGAAGACTATCTTTATTACACAATGATGGATTCTGGACTCTGCTTGTGTGTGCGACTACATGTGCGCACCGGGAGAGATAACTTTGGTGGGCGAATGAGAGGAACGGCAGCTCGAGTGTGCACACTGTACACACACAACATTTATGGATGTGTGTGTGTGTGTGTGTGTGTGTGTAGAGGTAGAGCGAGAGCGCAAAGAGGCGAGGAGGGGTAGCGAGATAGAGCGGCTAGGTGAAAAGGCATTAACGGCCTCTTAACATGCAGATTGCCCTCTAAAGACTTTGGAGTTCCCCGAACGTTGATTGGACGATTATTTAATGCCTCGACGAGAGTCCGGGCACCGTGTTACGGCATCGTACATTCACGCACTCTCGCTTCTATACCCACATATCCTTGTCCATAGGAGTCCATATAATATGTTTTATAACACGTGAATAGCTGCCCGTGTGTGCGCACGTAAAAAGTTCATCTCGTTCGATTCGACGATGCGATCGGCGGTGCATCGAGGGGGGATCGGCTACACACGCGTTATGTATCAAAATTAATACACACTCGAAGATGCCGATATACCAACAGAAAAAAGTGAGGGATCCGTGCTACGCTGCGTACGCGCCGTATTAAACACTGGAAGAGTCAAGGGGGAAGAAAAAAAAATCGGCAGTAACGTCGCGTCGGTAACCAGTAGCGGGATAACGCGATGAGATGAGAGAAAAGTAAAAGGAAAAAGTGATTAATAGTGCGCGCCAGGTCCGAGGCTGCGAGCTCACAGTCTGCGAAGGAGATTAAGAGCAGCGAATATTTTTCTTTTTCTTCTTTACTTTTATTCTTTATTTTTCTCACTCTCTCCCTGGGGCTCACGTGACACACGAAAGACGAAGATGGAACGGGATGAGCGATCTAAGAGAGAGAGAGAGAGAGGGACGACCAATCGCATTTAATAGCACGAAATTACACCGAAATTGGATTTTAATTTACCTACCGGGTGAATGTATTCAAATTAGCCGGCGAACGGGTGGAAGAGAGAGCGATATAACGAGAGAGCGCACGTCCTTTACGCCCCCAAGGGTTAAATAAATTCCCTTTCTGTTAATGATTATGTAGATTGAACGACATCTCTTCCTGTACGCTGTGTGATGCTGCTCTTTCTCGCTTGTGCTCAACGTCGCCCACTCGTTCTTCCTTTCTCGACGCCCTCATCGTCTCGTCGTCTACTTGGAATCGTTTTTCTTGATCGTCCACGTCTTCTCTCAATCTTCCCCCCGTACTCTTTCCTTTCATTCCACCGTTTTACGATCCGGCCTGTCGCCGCAAAGACACCCCTGTCCGTCCTCATAATCCCGGTAAATACGATTCTTTTTATTGGGTCGACAAACGTTGAGAGAGCGAGAGAGAAAACGGCTATTTTAACAAGTGCGACACTGGTCTTTTCGACGAACGTTTGTGTCTAAATCTTCAACGTGATCGGAGAGCGCGTTTGTTCGAAATTTTTTTTTTTCCTTTTTCAAAATAATCCCGGATTGTTCACTAAATATTAGAGAAAATAGAATGGTACCGGATGTCATACGATTGTATCGGATGTACTGCGTATACGAGGAATATGGCATGTTGCTTATGCGTTTTTCGCACAATCCTATTATCATTGTTCTTATTATTATGACATTGAAGTTTGCAACGTTGGGGTGCAAAGAATTTTTTTTCGAATTGCCCTATTTTTGGCACATTCAAACGACCAAAATAACTGAAACATTTTTCAAGATCCTTATCAGGGTTCCGTAATCTAAAATTGGAAGAAACAAAGATTAGAATGGTAATAAAAATAAAGAAATGAAAGAATAAAGAAGAATTTTCGTTGCGTTCCAACGATGCAAGCTTCACCGCCATTAATTTGTTGAATCCAAATAATCCGCAGACTCGACGTATCAATATGATTATCGTATTGAAAACGTGACTTTTGATTTCGATTTTCACACATGACGGTCTCTGACGATCGGAACCCCCTGGTACCAAAAGAGCCACGGTATATCACTCGAGAATTGTCACAACCACTTTAATGGCCGAACATATTTTTCTTCCCTTATCTTTTCTGTCTGTGGTGCGTGGTGTACACCGTCCACTGGTCGTGCGCTATCTTTCACACATCCCCACGACCAGTTTATCTGTCTCCCTCCCTCTCTTTGTCTCTCCCGACCGCGCGAGGGTTGACCGAGGGATGACCACCGGTTCAAATTCCCACTGCCATCATTTGTGAGGCAGGTAAGGTGCGTGTATGTGTGTACACGCCACACGATAACGCGATAACCGATTCTCTTTACTATCGGGAGTCTGGCGGCGGGGAGGGGGCTAATTCAACCTATCCAATCCCTCCCCCGTAGTGCCAACACAATTTGCGATATCGAATGATCAAAAAAACGTATACGTCGAATCTATATATACGTCGAGTATTTATGCAAGTGTATATTCGTACTACTGCGCAAAGGCGATTGACGAAAAGATCGTTTTGTCGGATATCTGGCAAAGTTTTGCCAAAATTTCGAAGTAATTTTCAGCATTATCATTGTATTTTACAGTAATATATATATATATATATACACACACACACCACGGGCGACAATTATCCGGACAAAAATTCCAAAAAACGGAACGATTTTTCATGCCATTTCGCCGATAGTTGAAATAAATTAATTTAGTAAACGCCATTCTGAAGGGGAGGAATTCACCTTCATTCCGTTTTTTTTTAATTTTTTACTTTTTTTTCCGACTAGTACCCTTTTTCGAAACCGCCCATTTTTCGCCTTTTTGTTCCTTTTCTGGTGGACTCCGTTTATGGACAACATATTTTCAATGCATTTCTTTGGCCCGAATCATGAAAGAGAGAGAGAGAGAGAGAGAGAGAGAGAGAGAGAGAGAGAGAGCTCAAGCTTCAATTTTGTTTTTTTTTAAAGCTTCGTACAATTTTTTTTCTACAGATATTTTTATTTAAGAAAAAGAGACAATTTGAAAAATAACGCGTAACGCGCAAATGACAAGGATCCAAAGAAAAATTCAAGATAGTAAAAAGTTGAATCGGTTTACGTTGAGTTCGCGAGAATTTTTTCAAATTTTTTTGGGAAATTTTTTGTTTACCTACTTTCCGGTAAAAAATCAGATGATTTAATTACCGTAACTCGAGAAATAAGGGGTTTGTGGTAAAATTTACAGAGAGGAAAAAATTGCATTTTTCTATTTTCAATGCAATAGAATTCGTTGAAATCAATCGATTGACGTGACTAGAAAACTATAAAAAATATACGGGGAAAAATGTCGAAAAAAAATCGGAAATAATTATATTGCGTTGAAAATAGAAAATACAATTTTTTCTTCTCTCGAAATTTTACCACAAACCCCTTAATTCTCGAATTACGGTAATTAAATAATTTGATTTCTACCGAAAGTAGGTGAAAAATAATATGAATAATCGGAAAAAATTCTCGCGATCTCAACGAAAACCTATTCAACTTTTTAGTATCTTGAGGTTTTCCTTGAATCCTTGTCGTTTGTGCGTTACATGTTATTTTTCAAATTGTCTCTTTTTTTTAAGCAAAATATTTTTAGAAAAAAATCATACGAAACTTTGAAAAAAAAAGTCGAAGCTTGAGCTTTTCCTTTATGATGATATTATGATTTATGATTCTGGTCAAAGAAATGCATGTTTAATAACTTTGTCAGTAAACGGATTTTACCAGAAAAGGAACAAAAAAGGCGAAAAATGGTCGTTTTCGAAAAAGGGTACTAGAAGTAAAAAAAAATTGGTTAAATAATTTTTAAAAAACGGAAGGAAGGTGAATTTTTCCCCTTCCAAATGCCGTTTGTTCAGTTCATTTAGCTCAACTATCGGTGAAATGGCAAAAAATATCGTTCCGGAACTTTTTTGAATTTTTGTCCGGAAACTTTTCGCCGGTAGTGTGCATATATAATGATAATGACAATTATTGATAATTATGATTATTGCTCGCGGGTAACGCATTTCCTCAGTTTGCACTGGAAAACATTTACCCACCCCCCCCGGAAGTCAGGCTCGATCTCGATCTCGACCGGAACAATAATGCTGGGTAGCATTCAAGGGCTCCGGACACCAGGTCGGATATCATCCGGTAAAAAAAAATTGGCCTATTTGTAAATAGAAAATATAATTATTATATCTTTTGTCTGTATAAAAATGAATAATTACTAGTTGTTTTATATAAACGATAATTATTATTATTACAATTGTAAAATAATAATAATAGTGGAAATCGGTACGTCTCTTTGCGGCCCAATCATGTCTCTATAATGGAACGGATTTGGATGACATTTTATATGCGAATAGATTATGAGCCAGCGTAACACATAGACAACTTTTCATGTCGATCGATCAGGCAGTTCCTGCGCGATGCTACAAACTCAATGTGGCTATGTGTGTGTATGCTTTTAGTCGTGGCGTCGCTCGTCTGGAAATAGAATTTGCCGTTAATTTCCTCCAAAACTTTCAATTGTCATTAAAAATCGCCGTAAATGTACGAGAAAATGGCGAAAATCAATAGATGGACTTGAAAATTCTGCAAAAAAACGGAGAAAAAAATCGTAACCCGATGCGCCAAGCGGCAATTCAACGAGAAAATGATTGCACGGAGAATGCACACAAGGGGACGATTTAAATCGAAAAAGAAAATAAATGACCGACGATTCAAAATATGCTGCAGCATTCTCACATAATATTATTGTTATCACTATTATCGACTTGTAAATGCATAATAATAACATACAAAAGCATATAAAGCAAAAAACTGATTCAATATAAAACATCGACGATCAATAATAGTAATAAATAATAGCACTCGTTTTTATCTTGCTAATAATGGATATAAACCGTACCTACGTCCGCGGTGAATATAATACATAGAACTTCGTTAGCCTACACCCGTGAGACCATTTGTGCCTCTTATTAATGCCATCGAGATTATGCGCGCTTACGTGTAAAGCCCTGACCGAGTTAGGCCAAGTGTCGTGACGTTTTATCGACGAAGAAATCGCTGTAAGTCCGGGAACAGGGGTGAGAGCTTACTTTGATTTTAGTTTTTTTTCCTCTTTTATTTCTTTACTTCACACGTGCGCGCGCGCGCTCGCGGAAAAGAGAGCGAGAGCTTTCGTTGTCCCAATGCGTGTCGACTCGCTCGATGTAGAGTGCTCGAGTCACCGAAGGCCAAGGTTGCACGTACTCTTGCAAACTCTAGGATCTTAGCTGCATTGCTACGGGGAATATATTATCCGCTCGGGAATACAGATAGATAGAGAAAGAGAGTGGACGAAGAAGAGAAGGGGACTTATTCCTTACCAGTTCATGGCGGATCGATAAATCGAAATCCAACTCACGCTCCTTCGCTCTCTGTTTTTTTTTCTCTCTCTCGTTCGGACAAAGTAATTTCGTGGCGAGTGAACGTGCGGCACGCGTCAAGATCTCGCTGACTCAATCCCGATGCTCTTTGCCGTCATGACTCTATCTCGACTGCCACGGCCAAGGAAAGGTTGCGCCCTTTTCTCTGCGGCATTCGAATGACGACGTACGCTCGATGTTGCTTGCTATCGCCTAGACGCGAACCCAAACAAAATCCAAGCAATTATCCTCATTGGAGCAGCCGATGGATTTTTCGTGACACGCGAACGGACCCACATTAACGAGGGAAAAATTAACGGCTCACTAGGAACCGTTTTGTGAGACTGCGAGAAAACGAAGCGTCGTATGAAAAATTAAAAGACACAACTCGAGGAGAAGGAAGAAGGAAGAGTCATACGCCGGGTCGTCCAGATCCGTGTGAATGTGACAAGAAAATAAAAAGACCTTGCAAGGAGAGAGCGTACGAAGAGGGGGACCGGGGCGAATGCCGCTGAGAAAGAGGATAAATGCGAAGGGGCAACTCTTACCGGTAATGCACCCTGGCATAGCCAAGGCTGGTGGTCCACCGCGAGACGAGCTCACCTAAGCGCGGATATATGTACACGAGCCAAGCGGAGAAAAGCCCCTTTTCACCGCTACCCTCTGCTTTTCTTCGCGAGGAGCCTACTCGAGAGCGAGAGGGAGTGAGAGAGAAAACTCATCCCATTCCTTCGCGAGCTCGTTTGCAGGAAGAATCGAGGGTAAAACATAGCTGACCAACGACATCCCCTCTTTCTTCCGGCAAATTGCGATTTTCTTGTGAGATCATTATAAAACACACAATGCTCACCCTCTCACTCTTTATAACGGTTTTCCTCAGAGCACGAGGCAGAGAAAGAGAGGGACAGAGTATGGCCCCTCGTTACGTATAGTCGTTTCATATATACGCGCCTCTTCTGTTGCCACTTTTTCTACCGCCCCTACGATCCCGCCATCACCCTTCTCCTTACCGCCCTTCGCTCACTCTCTGTCCTTCTCGTAATACGTATGCCCGTGACATAAATGCCCCGCGTGTATATACGTATACGTGCGTACAATTATATTATAGACATTCTACTATATCTATAGGTATATCCTCACTGACACCCCCCCCCACTCTGTCGTTCCGCGGACGGGGAAAGTGCCGGGGTCTCGTTAAAAGTTTCTAGCGACGCGTATTCTTAATAGTCTGCGCGCGCGGACGCGCCGTCATTAAAATTATATCCAACCCTCCCGGCTCGCGTCCGCACCTTCGTCCCTTACAAATTCTCTCCTGCACTCTCTCTCTCTCTCGCTCTCTCTCTCTCTCTCTCTCTCTCTCTCTCTCTCTCTCTCTCTCTCTCTCTCTCTCTCTCTCTCTCTCTCCTCTCTCTCTCTCTCTCTCTCTCTCTCTCTCTCTCTCTCTCTCTCTCTCTCTCTCTCTCTCTCTCTCTCTCTCTCTCTCTCTCTCGTTACCTTTTCACCCACTCTCTGCTCCGACAACAGGGACAGGCGTTTCCAACCCTCCTTCCTTCACCCGCTCCTCCCTCGATCCCGGTGGATATAAAGCACTGCTCGATTAAAGTATCCGTTTAGGCCTCATCGGTGTTGCGCACAATATAACGATCAAGGTGAAAAACGAACATCGTTATCGTTAAACAAGAATCCACGTAGGGGATAATTACCGTAAAAAATATCGGCACCTCCCCGTGCAAAAATTGTCGTGGGACCCAATTTGATTCCCATACTTTTCTACATTTCCCGATAGAGATCCAATGGGTCATCGCGTTGGACAAATCCAATTCGAATCCTAAATAATTGCCACACTATCCAACAAAATCCCATATGATTCTCAATGGATCATCGCATTCTGTACGTTGAATTTTCTGAGCAAAATATCTGGATGAACGAGGGAGTGAATCTTAAATATGTATAAATCTTATCGAAAAGGAAGTATAAATCACTCAAAAAGTATATCTTTAAAATCACACTGTGGCATAATATCACCACACACGCTCACGAAGCGCACAACTTATTTTTCAACCCGCCAATTTTGTTCTCTCGAGTTTTCGCATATTTGTGATTCGAACGTGGTGAGAATTCTCAAACGGCGCTGATCGGGGAACAGTGCAAAATCCAATTGGATCCCAATGAGGACTCCTTATGCGCGGTGACCCTGATAAATTTGTGCACGGCATCACGAAAGAATATTTTTGTTTGGGCGATCCAACAAATTCGGGTTGAGAATTTCGAATAAAAAATTGTCAAACGACGTGAATCGGAAAATACCACGGTATCCACTTGGATTCCAATGAGAACTCTCTACGTGCGGCGTTTATGTCAAATTCCTATACGGTTCGTGGTAGGATCAGGGGACTCTGCGACAAATCTCTGCACGGATCGCGATTGACAGTCTCCCAAACCGTACGAATGGTTCGTGTTGTGACGTAATTGTGCTCGGCTTGTTACAAGTCTGCCGAGCTTGCTCCGCGCAGTGACAATGGGAAGAAAGCCGGTCAATGACGGGCTTTTTCCCCTTTTTTCCACGGACAAGCGACCAAGTTGGAGAAGTAACAGTAATAAAGTCGAGAAATAAGTGCCGAGGAGAGCCACTCCCGTCTCGCTCTCATTTGCTCCTCTTATTTGTCTGTTTGTGTACAGAGAAGGGAGGAAAGTTTAGCGAGAAAGTTTGGAGGCTACGTAAATATATGCACGCGAGATAAAAAGTATGGGAGCTTCAACTGCTGTTGGCTTTCGAGGATACAGTGCTGCATGTTATTAATACATTCTCTATATACTGTTTCGCGAAATGTTCTGTATACGAAAATACGCAAAAATGCAACGCAAATGGCCATAGAGTAACTGAATTTAAAGTCGATGACGATCAATCCGATTGGCAGGAGAATCCTCTAGAGGATAAGCTCGGCAAGAGGCGTCTTCCTCATTTCCCTCGCGGTAGATAGTAATCGCCCGTTGTTTAAGTTGCGTATTTTACGTACACTCGGTATATTCAAACGCAGCTCGCTTATTATCATATAAATACAAGTTGGACGTTCAATTTACGCTATGGAAGAGAGAAACCGCTATATACGTATAGCTTCGTCTGATACGGCTCGGCGTCGTTCAGTCTCTCCATTTCACACACATATGCACATACACGTATGCGTACACGCTTTCGTACGCACATGCACACCATTTGTATTTGTATATATTCTGAGGTGCTTATACGCGTGTATTAGATGCTATACCCGTCTGTACATGCATTGGAGAGAGCGCGAGCCTCTTGCTCGCTTGCTCGCTCGCTCGCTCGACAACGGAGAGTTACAAAAGTTATTATTGTTATTACCGTACCGTTTAGAAACTTTTGTCGGCCGGCCGATGGATACGTATAGGCGCACAGTTCTATCCTGGCGTACACGCGAAACGAGCCCATTCTCAGCATCGGCCGATTTACGTTGACTGCATTTGGCAAAGCCCTTAAACACGATCCTGGAAAGTGCACTCCCGCGCGTTTTATACCGATATTGCGAAAACGTATAAGGGCGTAAAGTTGCGAAAAAAAAATCGCTTTCGTATAACTTTTCAATTATTTTTCGCTTCAAAGTTATTGCTGCCTGCTAAAGGCATTTGTGTGGGTTTGTTTGCGAAAGCGTATACGGCGTTGAAGTAAACAAACAAAATTAAGTATTTGTACAACTTGGCGATTATAATTCGTTGAAAAGTCATTGCTGCCGGGCCATGGTATTTGTTTGGCTTTGTTTGCAACAGAACCGTTAACGGGGTTGAAGTCGGAGAAAAAAAATTGGGTCTCCGTAAAACTTTGCAATTGCTCTTCGTTCCCGACTCACGGCATTTGTCGCGTTGATTTTCATCGGGTTCGCCATAATACGTGCTCAGTCGGATCCATGAGACTTTGTCAAATTCAGTTGTCAAAATACGAAATTTTCCATTCAGCAACTCCGTCCGACGATAGAAATAGTTCCGATCAGACGGTTCTCTTCCAGCATCGGCAATGAACTTCTGAAAATATAACCGCCCATTCATCCCGAAAGTCACGAGAGCGACGTCTGGACGTCGTTTTCATTCTAAACTATACGTGAATATGCTGTATCTATTATCGATTATCTTGCTTACTACCCCTGCTCGCTCATGAAATCCGATATTGTTTTAGCGCTAGTGGTGGTGCATTGACTGATTGAAACACACACGAGCTGATATCGAGGAAAAATTGTCGAAAGAACTCCCTCTACCCCCCCTCCCCCCGCTATGCCCCCAGCGATCCTACCCATTGGAGCTTTTTCCAAATGAAAAACCTTTCGTTTTGCCGAATTTCGGGGGAACGATTTCATTTACGAGAGTGGAACGAGACTACAGCGACTTCGAAGAGTCCCGAGACGACGAATACGCTGTAACGTACACGTACACGCGCGCGCGCGCGCGCGCGTGTGTGTGTGTGTGTGTCTGTGTCTGTGTCTATCTATATACGTATATGTGTCGTCGCGTATAAATATCACCTATCGGAGCATGTAACATTCGCTTTGGATTAAATCCACCTACGAGAGTAACCTACATCCCGAGAGAAGGGGGGGGGGGGGGGAGACGTGTAATTTGCAGCTGAAATTTCGTGAACGAGCACGACGAGTAAAACCCACGGAATAAAGGACAATCAGTATTTGTAGGTACACGCACACACGAATACACAGACGCGAGAACATGTTCGATGTGTCCTCCCGCGTTCCTCAGCGAAATCCCAGAAACAATTCACTTAATACGAAACGGCGTGGGCGAGAAATAACGAGATAGATATAGGAAAGCGGAGAGCGCACACGCGAGCCCCTCTACGCCTGTATACGTATATACGGGAACAATATCAACTGTGTACAGGCTTATTCAGAATAAAGGCTATGCGATATATGTACGTAGGCAGCATCGTGCGCTATCGACATTGTTCAGCAACAAGATCAGTTGCATATTGCCTGATTAGTAATTAAAATGGGGTTAAAATTTGCATCGGCGAAATGCATCCAGCGTTTCTTTTTCTCAATATTTCATTTTTCCTATATTTATTGTTATCCGACACGGTGGTGCATAGATTCAGATTTAAGATCTACAAATGAGGATTCCAACAAATGTTTCGGTGCATTTCCGAACCTCAAGTGCGTAATTAAAAATGGGGCATTTGAAAAGAAAAACCTAATTTTCATTGTATTCCAATGATGCAAACTTCAACCCACGAATTGGAACACTATAGGACAATCTAATAATTCTTTTTCGCGAATATGCAAAAGTTTTCAGTCTCCGTCCTCCACAAAAAAGATAATGGTATTGATGTTGGCATCGTTGGACTCCAACGGATGTATATTTTCTTCATATTGCCGATTTTTATTGGCGCATTTGGACTACGAAAATTATTATTACTACGAACCTTATTAAAAATATATAACCAAAACGTGCAAAATAAAATATTCCAGATCATAATTAAAATACAGAAATGAAAGAAATCATGGAGAATTTTCGTTGCATTCCGACGATGCAAACTTCAGTACCACAACATGTACGTCACCATGCTCGCAAATTGCTCCAACTTTTTCAGGGCTTTAGTCCAGCTCACGATTCAATCAAGATTTAAAAACTTATAAACCAGACCCCTATCTCTTTGTCTCAGAAAATGAGGTTTTGGTACTCCATTCCTGGAGGACGATCCGCCGTTGCATGTTCTGAAACGGCCGATACGATATGCGCCGCGTTCCCCTCCTTCCTTCGTCTCGTAATGTTCAACGAAAAGCGAATGAGCCGAGGGAAAGATTCCAAGGCCGTTGGTGGTGGTGGTGGTGGTGGTAGTGGTGAAAAGCGCTCAAGAAGATTGGTCCCGGTTCATCGTTTCCTTTCTTGGCACGCCGGCCATCGGCTCTGATGAAATTGCAAAGCAACTAAGTTTTAATTTGTCCTTGCGTGACGTGGATTAGGTCCGGTTGGTCCTATCGACCCTACGCGTTCTTCGCGCTATCAAGCATGCCCTTTTTTCGCTCATAGGCAATATCCTCTGCCTCTCTCTCTCTCTCTCTCTCTATATATATAATATATATATATATATATATATATATATATATATATATATATATATATATATATCTCGCCTCGCAACGTCTCCCTCATCCGGCCTCTTTTTCTTCACCGCCATCTCGCCATCGTTTCATGTCTCTTCTCTCGTCATTTACAAACGTTACACCGGTCGCCCATAAGCCAACGGACACACTCGTTACACGGACTGCTACATAATTTACATAGATTTTAGATCCAAAAACTTCAGAATAAATAAGAATATTTATGAATACCATTGAAATATGAACGAATAAAATGTAATTAGCATTTACAATTTTGAGCACAAACGAATCTTTCAGAAAGGTTAATTAACTTCCGGCAAGGTGTTCTTATCGTTAGACAACGTTCAACGAAACGAACGTAAATCTCTCAAATGTATGACGTTGGAATCTGCAACGTTGGAATGCAACAATAGCTTTTTCATTTTTTATTCCATCATTCTTATCATTATCCAAAGCGTTTTTTTTTCACAAACTGAGGTTGCGAATTTCTAATGAGAATACGTGGGAATGTTTTAGCGATTTTCACAGCCCAAATCGTCTAAAAACCATTGAGTAATTGAAAATAGTTAATTTTCATTGCATTCCAACCACGTATAATCGTACCTTCTATTGTCAATGGTGGATCTTACCACAATTTTTAGAACAAAAAATCATCATCAATGTTATGTACTTTTTTCGATTGTGATTAAAATTCCAATACATCATGGTACCTTTAGAAAATGAAGAAGCCATGATAAACAAATAATATCTCTTAACTCAACGTATTATAATGTCATAATGCATACAATACAACAATACACTACTACATATAATACAATACCAAATTATGATATATATACCAATAAAAATAGAAATCGTCTTGACGTCCGAATCATACCAGCCTCAAACGACCGAGCTCATTTCGATTGATCGGAAAATTGCGCGTGAATTGCTACTTTTGCAGCTTATTTTCACCTGGACAAAAGTCCCTCCTGATAGATAGACAATGGAGCTCTATACATCGAGCGGGACAATTACGGAACTCGGACATATACACACACATACACCGATATCGTTTATGATAGCCCGAGTGTGTTACGAAAGCCTCGAGGTATAAAGTAATTAAGCCGAGCGCCTTGCACACACACACACACACACACACACGTGGCCTGAAAGCTCTTAGCCTGTCTGACAAATACGAGAACGTAGATCGCTCATCCGTGTAGCCTGTGTTATACCGCTCGATGCATCGGAGTGCTCGCTCGAAAGGAAAAAGTCAAGGCAGACACGCAGCGAGAATGATCGAAAGACCGAGATAGAGATACGTTGATGCGGGGATGAGGAAAAGGATCCTCAACGTCGTCGCGAACAACAGATGGCCACACGAGCCGGGACACAACGCCG
The DNA here is from genome assembly GCA_944452715.1 of Ophion slaviceki. NCBI lineage: Eukaryota > Metazoa > Arthropoda > Insecta > Hymenoptera > Ichneumonidae > Ophion > Ophion slaviceki. The sequence goes on along the minus strand of OX101788.1, from coordinate 679,897 downwards.
TTGCATCGTTAATATATACATTTATAACCATATACATATATATGATCGCATACGCTATTATATTTCAGTATATCTTTCCCAGCTGTTTCAAATAATTGCATATTAATTACGTCTTCGTCGTGGAGAGACGGAGATCTTATCCGGATATACATACATGTACCGGGTGCCCCATTTTAATCTTACACCCGATTTATCTCGACGAATACTGCTCCGATCAAGTATTGAGTATAATCAAACTTTTAAGGTTCAAAGGGGGCCGTTAAAAAAAATAGCGACGTCAATTAAGATGGTCTATGTGTTTAAAAAAAATAGCAACACGACTTTTTTCCACCTACAAAGTTGTCGGGCCAAAACTAACAACTTTTTTAGGACATATTGTTTTATATCGTTCATCGTTTTTAGGTTGGAACACCACAAAAGTGCAAAGAAAAGCCATGTTCCCATTTCTTTTTAATTTCGGTCATTTTAACGTCGCCATTTTGAATTTTGAACCAAAAAAGAATTTTTTAACGCCCCCCCCCTTTGAACCCCAACATTTTTATTATACTCAATACTTGATCGGCGCAGTATTTTTCGAGATAAATGAGGTGCACGATAAAAATAGGACACCCGGTATATATGGGGTATTCCAGCTCAATTTAGACAACTATTTCCCTCGCCATTGTTGATTTAGATTTCCATAGGGGAAAACCTCACTCCTGCTCTCAAAAAACTCTAAAAATTTACACACGTTTTTGACCTATTTTGTGCTTTTTTTAATCAAAGCTCAATTTGTGCTTTCGATATTTCATATTATTTTCTTTTTGTAAAACCGATTTTGGCGATGATTACTCGACAGTTTGAAAGACAGAAGAATTCTTTTTCGGCCTACATATACGTCCCACTCGAACTGAATTTAATCGGAAACTATATGTTTAAAGTTTTTTTTTGTTACTTGCAAGACCGAGCAAGTATTCTTTTGACTTCCAAACTATTGAATAATCATTGGCAAAATCCAAATGTCTAAAAAAAACGTAATTATCGGAAGCACAATTTGAGCTTTGGTGAAAAATACACAAAACGTAAATAATTATTTCGAGAATAAAAAAAATTAGGTGAAATAGTTCTCTGATTGTGAGTTGTCCTGGAATATCCCCCACACACATATGTATATACATATATCTGTGATTTGTCATAACTCACACCCGTGTATCTGAAAAAAGTTTTACGGTGCCCCCCTCCCCCAACGGCGACCATTGATCATGGCTACGAGATAGGGAGAGGGTCAACTGTTCCAGGTTTTTCGAGCACGCAATCCGTACTTTCCTTTGGTTACGGAAATAAGCTGGGAATAATTCCTCAGTACATATATTTGTACAAGACAAAGCGAAGAAAAAATCGTTTTCGTCAGTTGCACAACACAGAATTGTTATGCAAATGACTCACTGCCGTAAGACCAAAGGGAACGTGATGAACTTTTTTCCCCTTTTTTCTCTCCGACAATGAATTCATTGATCTCAAGGTATAATTATGTCTCGGGCATCGAGTTACGACAGAGCAGCCCAACTCAGACTACGAGACAGGAAGTCGCCGTTCGTTTTTTTAAATCTTAAGTTGATTTTTAATAACAATTATCTTTGGGTCTCATCGAAGTGGCAATCGGAATACTTTTTTCCTCGAGACTTCTTGGCTGACAAGTGTTTTATTTTTAATTTTTTTGTTGGACAAAATTCAAACCGTCACCGTCTCGTTAGAGAAATGCAGACAGGCAGGTCGAACACTCGGTCCTTTTCGCGGCGAGACTTAAAGAACGCATTTGCAAAATTCGCCAAGACTGACCTGAATAGTTGGCCGTAATCAGACACCCGTATCGAATTGATCGAAGCAGGGTCGTTGTTTTTTTTTCTCATACGCATGCATACATTGAGGTTGAACTTCGGCCGAGGCGCCTACAGGGAATTGAAAGTAATTATGTCGTTTCTACCGTTCTGTATCGATTCTGTATACAAGTCGAGGCCATGTGGGATTAACCGTGAATGCGAAACGCGCCTCTCGCGTAATCGACTGCGTGACCGTTTTCGCGATCAATTCGAGCTGTGTTAACTGACTCATTTGCGGACCAAGTATATATATTTCGCACGATGGAGAAATCGCTCTTACGTACTGTATTACGTGATTACGTATCGAGTCGTTTTTATGAATTCGGTGCAGAAACAATAGGACACCAGGAGAAAAGGAACAAAGTCTCATTGTTTCTCAATACACTGTTTCGAAGGTCTCATTAGCCGTATCAATAGTGTCTTTCTCGTTTGAATAGTGAATAGTGTATCGCTTATTCGCACCAATTGTACATTGCCATTACTACCGCCGACTTGCCTCGTCCTCAGATTCGGCAATATCGTCCAAACGCTGAAATTATCGAAGAGTGATTGAGAAAAAAAACTTCACTTTCGCACAACTGCAACCCATAGAAAGCCTGGTAAATGAACAAAAATAAACCCAAATGGAGCCAAGCACAAAATCGAAGAAAACCCAAAAAAGGCAAGCAAATCCAAAGAAAGTGGAATTCTCGCACCTCCCACTGTACTCAATCGGTATCGTTCCGTGCGTGGGAGAACGAGGAAGTGAAGCATCTCTCGCGTCTACACGTTCTCTCTACAATTGCACAACGTGTTCCGTTTCGTCACATAGACACACGCAGCCACACGGTAAAATCGCGAAAGATATACGACTCGAAGGACGACGGAAGGCGCTCCGGTAATAAGCTGGATGATAAAAAGCCGCGCGATTAAACGTAACGGTCACTTTATCGAAGAGTTTTCCTGTTCCACCGCCTCGGTGATATGATTATTTTTCATCCGCGGCGCGTTGCCGCGCGACTGAAACGTTTAAGCTCTAGGCGCAGCGCTCTATCGAGTTATTCGCGGGACCTTGGAGACGAGAACGCAGGTCTTGGAGGGCTCAAAATATAGCTTGGATTTTATCCAAGTCTGTTCATGCGCGAGCTAGGAACACACGCACATCACGTATATATAGGTATATCGCGGATACACGTGTACGTAATAACATTACTACTGATTCACAGCTCGCTGAGCATACTGTAATTCCATGAGCACCGTTTCTCCGCCAACCACCTTTACATTCGTCTATACGTATATGCGCTTAATAATTGTATACAGCCTGTTCTCGCCTTCGTACATACAGTTATCCATCCACAGCCCTGACATTGGTGACGCGATCGAATCACGTAACGAATTAAAGTTCACTCGTTCAAGTTAGAATTCGAATTTAGCTCGGCAGTATCCGCGCGAACCTTATCATCCCCCCTCCCCCTCTCTCTCTCTCTCTCTCTCTCTCTCTCTCTCTGTCTTGAATGAAGAACGTGCGAGATCTCGTCGTCCGTGTACGCGCCGTCTCAATTTACGGCAAATACATGTCGCATCCTGGATAATTTATAGGAGACAATTCTTCATGGCTATCTCCTGCGAAAGCACATGTGCGAATGTGAAAAGGAAAAGCGATACTTCTTTATCATCGGGTTATTTCGCATATGCTTGGCAACAAAAAAAGTATATCGCACGACGTTGATGAAACGCGGTGCTTCATCCCTCCACTTTTCCTCTCAGAGTTGACGTGCAGTTTGTGTAATTAATTAGTCATTATAAGAAGGAAATATACGTACTCTTCGAGAAAGTAAAGAAAAGAAAAACAGAAAGTATTGTACCGTGCACAATTTTGATCAGGAATACGCTCTTACGTACGCGCTCGCATACATGACTGGTTCGTGTGTATGTAAATACATACACACACACACACACATATATATATATATATATATTGATTGTAGAGGAAGAGAACAGTCTGCAAGAGGTTGCAATATTTCTTCATTGACCTCGCGAGCGACCCAGCCAGAGAACTTTAAAGATACGATCGCAGGGGAAGGGGAAGGGGAGGTGGGCATGTAATTGTTGATGAAGAGTGTAAAAATCGTAATTAGGTTTCTCGCCCGTCGAGAAGTTAAAGATTGCGAGAGGGAGGAGAGAGATAAGGAGTATATTGGATGACTCCGTGTAGCGTCGAGGATACAAGAGCGAGAGAGGAAGGAAAAGAGATGTGTGTACTTGTAGATGGAAAGCGCGCAAGTGCTCCAACACTCCGGTGGAGTTCCACCTGGCGGCGCCGTCGGGGATGTAAAAAAATGAGAACCCCCGCTTTGCGCTCTCAGGCTGCAGAACAATATAATTACTTATTGGCAATAACTAAATGGAAGAGGCACGATGAACGCTCGGGAGAGGGAACGCGAACAGGGAGGGGGGGGGGATGAAGAGGAAAGAGTTGGGGACGAAGATGGAGGCAAGAAAGACAGCTGCGAGAAAGAGAGAGAGGGAAAGAGAGAGACGGCGCGAGATCCAACAGACCGTGAGCAAAACAAGGTAACTCTGTTGAAAACTAATCAAGATATATTAATTGCAGTGTACTTCACTCATATTGCTTTGGAGGGAGAACGCTATGCTCTACGGATATCGCTCGATACACACACGCGAGAACACTCACATGCTCCCACGGAATGCCGCTTAATATTATTGCATATTACCGTACACGAGAGAGAGTGAGAGAGAGAGAGAAAGAGAGAGAGAGAGTCAGAGAGTGGGGTAACGATTATATGCGGGGGCGTATTAATATCTTGCCTTCTCGGTAATTTCAGACGAGCAACTTGCGTATCGAGAAATACTTCGATGATGTGTGAAATATCAGTTTACTTCCCGATAATTCGAGGACTTCCCCCCCCCCCTCTCTCTCTCTCACACACACACACACACACACACACACACACACACACACACACACACACACACACACACACACACACACACACACACACACACACACACTCTCCCTCTTTCTCGCCGAGCCTCGTAAATTATTCAAAATGGACCTGCATAGAAAAAAGTCGATTGAATAAAATTCGCATGATATAAGAGCACTGCCTTTAACATTGGGATTTTTCGTTATCGATTGGGTTTATTTTACATACATATAATCATTGTACTTGATAATAGCGGTGTACGACACGACATTGGCAATTATCTTGCCCGAAGAGGTCAATGCAAATATCTCACCATGAAAATCACGGTGTTCCGGTAAAACGACGAACGTTGTTCTTGTTGGGGGGGGGGGGGGCACAAAACTGTCCCATTTAACTTAATTAATCCATTTCAAATTAGTCGTTTCTTTCGGTTGGGAATTGGATTCGCGTGTACCTAAAAACGAGTCGTATGAAATGGTATAGAAAGAGAGGGGGGGAGGGGGGGCAGGGAAACAGCGAGGATAGAGAGAAAGTACGATGTGGAACTGATGATGAAAGGATAGACAGAAAGATAGCAATAAAACAGGTCACCGATTTATGCAATGCCTCACTGGCGTGAGCAGCTAAAACGAATACTTTGAATAAGCCACTAGTTTTTGGTTGCAACAGATCGATTCGCTTGCCATTACGTACACCCCTCCATCTTCTCGAGGTCTCTTCCACCAGTCCATGCTAGGTAACTATCCGCAACGGATTCCCAAGGACGATGAGAAACGCCGACTTAGACGTGGAAACAAAGCTTGCAATCAAAACGTTAATTACATTAAAATGAGTCAAAGATCGGGTCAATCGAAGGCCCGAGTCGCGATGGCTTCGAACAGTCCACCAAGTCGTTCCACTCCTTGCACAAGCTTCCTCTCGTGCCTTTATTTCCATCAACCCCTCAAAATGCAATCCAATTTGGATAGATTCCCAAAATAATTCATAGTTTCAACGAGGAGTCAAATGCTTCGTTCTTTCTTTTTCCCTTGAAATTTATAATAAAGCGTACTTCCGGTAAAATTGGATGATGATCGTTTTTTAATCTAAAAGGCAGTGCGCGATCCGAATAAGGAAAGAGCCAACGGGAAGAGACGAAAGCCCCTTGATCGTGCGGTTTTGGGTTCGACGTTGGTTCGTTTTCGTCGCTTTCCGCAGCTTGGGCCAATATATACAAGCAAACTTCTAATATGAGAGAGAGCGAGAGAGAGAGAGAGAGCCCGCTATGTCCGATATATCCGCAGCCAAATTGAACTCGGGCAGCTAATAGGAATTTTGATTGACTGAATTAAATGGTTATTGGAAAGGCGCTGGCTTGCGAAAGCGAACACGAGATCGTGTGGCTCTTTAAATCGATTAGGTTTATTAGGTCTTGTATCGCTGATCTCACATGTACCGTGTCTATATATCCTTAGCTATACGAATACCCAGACGGCGCGCGCGTGCGTGCGCCTGTGTGTGTGTGTGTGTGTGTGTGTGTGTGTGTGTGTGTGTGTGTGTGTGTGTGTGTGTGTGTGTGTGTGTGTGTGTGTGTGTGTGTGTGTGTGTGTGTGTGTGTGTGTGTGTGTGTGTGTGTGTGTGTGTGTGTGTGTGTGTGTGTGTGTGTGTGTGTGTGTGTGTGTGTGTGTGTGTGTGTGTGTGTGTGTGCCTGTACGTGTGTATGGACGCGTAGAGAGCACAGGTACGAGGAGTCGAGTGAAGGGGAAGCGAATGTCCAAGACGCGAAAACGACTCATTGATGACGATCGCGAGCTATGAGGAATAAGACACGAAGAGGGCACGATAGGATGATGTCGTGTTGGGGGTCCAGACGTGAGGAATCCGAACCCTTCTACCGCGAGGCAATTTGTCGTTGACTCGGCACTCATTTTCTCGAGGCCAACCACACATTGATATACACGCCGTAGACGAGAACGACGCCAGACCATCTCATTATGTACCGGAGCCACACTAAACTTAAATTTCATCCAATACCCCCCGCATCTCGTCATCTTCCCTCTTATGATTCTAGACGAAAAATAAACACCGAGACATCGCGTATCACTCGCGATGTCCTTGAGCATGCAGATAGATAAATCAGAGCCACTAATAATTATATTCCCGAGCTTGGGACATCATCATCATCGTTATCCTCGACCAGACCTTCAATCAATTCAATTCAATTATTTATTCGCCTTAACATATAGGAACAATTATTTATCGTTTTTATTTTTCTCTCGCCTAAATTCGCAGAGAGTTGGGTTTTTATTCGAGGGACGCGAGCATTTTTTGCAGAAATTTCACGATCCAGAGTTCATTGATTGATAAATCGGGGCAGAGGGGAGGGGGGGGGGGGTAATTGGAATATTTAAACTTTAGCAATCACCAATAATTTGGCTACATCTTGTAACGTCTTCTCGGCGGTGTCTGCGGTCTCTTCAAGGAGGGATCGCGCGACGTTTGCCAGCCAAAAAAGCCCGTACACATACGTTCGCATACTGACGCACGTGTGCAATTCACACAAGGAAGTACACACATAACGGCCAGGGGGTAGCACAAGAGAGCAGGCGCTGCTAATGAGTGAGTCCGTATCTCGTTCTCGGTTCCTTTCTCTCTTTCTCTCTTGCTGTCTCGCCTTCTCCGCCGCCGCCTCCTCCCACCGTCTGCGAGCCATTTTAATTGTCCCAAGCGCAAATTGGGCGGCTTTAATTAGCGTAATTATTTTGGCTCTGCGCTCGCGTCCGTTTTCGAGAACTCTCCGCGAATCGACCAGAGTATTAATACAACCTTAAAATCAGCGTACAGATATAGAACGCTCAGATTTATTTGTCGGAAAGCATACGCGATACGAAGCGGAAGATATGAATTTGCCGACAAGAGCCTTTGCTCTTTTACAATAGCCGCAATCAACGATCGATCGACAGGCTGCGGAGGACTGTTTGTTTTTCTCGCACTTAGCCCTCGCGAAAGTCTGATAAAGTACAATATTTTCCTTGAGTTTGACGCTATAATTATTAGATAAAGTGGAAGAAAAAAATGATAGTTCAACGAATTGATATAAGAAAATAAAATATAAGCGAAAATTGGACGTCGCCCTAAGTAGTGAAGAAATTTTTAATTCGCGAAAATTAAATCCAACCGATGATCAAGCTGGTACCTTAGATAGCCCTCTATCCCTGGCTCAGGTAGCTCATTAGCCAATTAACGAGCGTGATCGAATCGCTGTGTTCACTCGCGCTGAATACGAAACAGAATCGCAATGAGGATGAGAAATGCTTTCCTTGCAAGAATACACACGCAGAGTCCCATGCAGTTGCGATTTATTGAGTCAACGAGAGATGCTAAAAAATGAGAGAAGGGCATAGCCGATCGTTACTACCGAGCCGACTCGTCCGCGGCTGGACGATTTCTCTAACGATCCTGACATCTACGACGCGCACGATGATACCGCGAGAGACATGGTAATAGCGAAAATCATTAGCGCGGCGAATGCTCGATGAGTTTTATCTTTCTTTATCGTTTTATCATGAGCGGAGCGATCTTGTGGTGATAGATACCGATCAGGCATTCGGCATCAATGATTAGCCTGATATCGATACTAAAGATTTTTGCACCGCCTTCCACATTCACCGGTCCAACGTATATATAGTTGTGATCATAATTATTATTGTATTCAATTATCTTTCTTTAGGTCCCTTCAACCTTCTCCGTCCAATCAGTCGGAGCGTGGTCCGTTCCGTTGCAAAAATATATTTCTTTGCCGTCGACAAAAACGGGTCCTTCGTACTTGTCTTGGTAAAACGAACGATTGGACACGGGCAAAGGAATCTAGTAGAGCGCGACAATAAAATACGTATACCTTTGTACCGAAATACCCCATTGATCACTGACAAACTTAAGGACGTAACCTACGCGACTCGATCTTTCGGACCTCATGGATTTTGCCCTTTTCCTTGTCGACTCATCGGACACGTGTAGACTCTTACCGTGTACCGATATCGTCACAGAGAAGCACACGTTGGTGCGCGCGGATGTTCTTCGAAATTCTCTATTTTCGATGTCTTCGTAATTACTAATTAGAAGCCGACGTCTCGCCGATGAAGTAGAACGGTTGGAACAGATGGTCCTTCGTAATTGCACGAAGCTATCTCTCTCTCTCTCTCTCTCTCTCTCTCTCTCTCTCTCTCTCTCTCTCTCTCTCTCTCTCTCTCTCTCTCTCTCTCTCTTGTGTCCTCCCTCTCCTCTCTGTGTATCCCAACATCGTCCTTTCCCACTTGATTATTCGGGTCTATGAAGCAACGTGGAATTATGCCACCCGATAAACCCAATATGTTTACACGTACAAGCGCATTTCCCTCCCATAAGGGAGGAAAAGAAAGGCATCCTAATGTCTCATATTGCAAGATTTACGTGATCTACGCATGATCATCTGTATCATACGAAAACAATTTGGTCGAAGGCTCCAGAATATATAAAGCTAAAATAACTAACATTGATACATTTTTACCTCTCTCATCGGCCTTAAAATTTACACCCAGTTAAACTTTTTGAAAATTTCGATTTTTCGTTTTCGACGGATTCGCAAAATATAGCACTTGAAAAATATTCTTCGAACATTTCGCGTCGATCCGTTCAAAATTGAGGGAGTTATGAGCGTTTGTAGGTAGGTTCCGAGAACGCCCAAACCTTAAACGCGGTTTTTTTCTTCAAAATTACGTTTTCAAAATCGGTCAACATGATTGGTCTAAAATCACTGCACCGATCGACTTCGAATTTTGCAAGCCTCTTTAACATATCAATAAGCAGTGCTTGAACGAAGAAATTTCTTTTTTCGATGCATAGTTTTTTCTTTTCACCAACGACAATAGAACGTTTTTTTCACTGAAAATGGATACCTTCACTCACTTAGGACTGCGGCGATCTTTTAAAAAATTAACGCTTTATCAAATCCTTCGTCCAAACACTAGGTAATTTTATGCTAAAGCTAAGTGGGTTTGGTTTTTTTATTTCGAATGATTTGTCTCCAAGGAGCAGTGGTGACCACGAAGGACCTTCTTTGAACAGTGTTCTGCATAAACCACACTTATAAATATTTTTCAACAACAAATTGTGAGACGTACCTAAAACCATACCCTTTAAAGTGAAAAAAATAATAATTTGAAAAACTGCACACGTTTTGCCAAAAAAAATTGACGAAATTTCAATTAAACTAAAGTTAAATTCGACAATTTCCTGAGTGAAAATAAAACGTATACTCGGAAAAGAACGAATGTCATGTATCGTCTCGTTCTCGTTAGGGCTGTAAATCATTGCTCAATGAACATCGCGAGTAAAATTGAAACCTCAGGTAATCGATGGAACAAGGATAATCTTTTGGCGAGCTATACTGTCGTCATATGGATAAAGGCGGCATCTGCAAGAAAAATTGAAAATGCGTTTTTGGTATCGTTGGGATCGGTACAAAATTTCCCATCGCTCTGTATAGTAAAACGCATTTTCGATTTTTTTTTTTTTACAGATGCCGCTTTCTTCCATATGACGGCAGTATAGAATACTCGTGGTCCCGGTCGCGTTGTACACGGAGCAGCCCAGCCCGTTCACCGCAGACGCGCGAACACGGCTACGCGCTCAGTTCGCTGTTCTCGTCGTCCCGGGCACCCCGGATAAATTAGCAATTTAATTATACAACTGTCAGACTCGGTTATTGAATTAATAACGAGAGAGGTGGGCGCCTTAGGAGAGTTCCAATCGAATCCGTCATCCCAACGGTTCGCGCCTTCTATTCAAACTTCTCGACGTTCAATTTATATTCATTTGCTTCCTTCCAACGTATTTTCCACTCTCCGAGATTTTAACGAGTATTCACCGATAAATGAGTTTCGCAACAGCAGTCTCAATTTGTAGTATTTAATACTTTTCATGAAGGGGCAGGGGGTTATATCCATTGGACATTTGTGCAATATTTACCTCTGGTCAATAAGGACGCTTCACAATAAAGTTGGGTCGCAATGCTGTTCAATTATGCGTTAATTCTTGCTGATTACTTCGTTCCGCTTATTCAAAATTGACACAACGATAATGAATTTTTCAATTCCCGTCCGCTGAAAAATGCTGCCCTCTCTCGGATACGTACTTTTAAAATTGGTCAGGCTTCGGATTGAGTGATTATTCATTGTCTTTTTTTTTCAATAATCGCATATTACAGGACTCATTACGTTCAGTCGTTCATTTGCGGTGCAGTACCCGTCGCGTTTATCAGATAAATATTCACCAATTTCTCCGAATGTACTCGACGGAAGTGCTTGATTCAATACGTATCGCATGACCATTGCTGCATAACACATCGAACAGTTTACAAGGCGTACTTGGCCGCTCGGCATTGCGCATCGTTTCGCAAACATGAGTTTTGCCGTTACGCTAAAAACGCGGTACTTTGCACATCTCGACCGGAACAAGCGATCCAAATATACACGATGTGCAACACGTGTAGACTCAACACGAACGATCTTACGGGTGTGTGTATATGCGTTCTTTTCCCCGGGACGTAAACCTCCCTCCACCGGAAGCTTCTATCTATTTGTGCTGATTACGAAAACGTGAATCTTGGAAGCATCAACCTGCGGGCTGCCGACTCGTTCATTATTGGTTGCGTGAAAAACGATTGTTGGCCTGTGATGTCGGTGTGACGTGTTCACCTCCATCTGCTCATCTGTACGTATCGACCTGCGGATGAGGAGTGAAACAAGATCCTCGGAATATTGATCGCGAAGAATCGTGTACCATTCTAATGGCCTCGAATCGAGGAGAAGCGAAGCAAGACATATCCCGCGGCTCATCGTTCACTGGGGCTGTCGCAATAAAAATTGTATCTTATGGGAGAAATTGCAGGGAAACAATCATCGTGTGCAGAGAAATGGGATCGCTAGTGAGAGTTTGATAAAACTGAACGAATAATGGCGGCTTTTAGCTGGAGCGCGGTTACGCTAGAAGGATATTCCGATTCTAGATATACATACTTATACACGCGCATGCCTATCGATACTCCTCTCAGGCGGACTTAATTGGAAACGCGTCATATTTATCGCCACTTTAGCATTGTAAGGAGCCCCGAGGAGAAACGTCAACCGTACCGTGATATCGCTTGACGGAGATACAGGCATTTCAGACAAGGTGTTTTAGATGAGGAACGAGCCTTGGAGAAGAGAGAAACTTTCCGCGTGTTAATCGACGTCGATAGAGAGAGAGAGCGAGAGAGAGAGAGAGAGCGAGAGAGAGAGAGAGAGAGGCAGCGCGGAAGAATGAACAAACGGCACTGCGCTCTAATTGGCGCACTTTTCTCTGCGACAGATGTGATCGTGACTCAACCACGTACGCGTTTCCTGTATATTATATCGGGCACGAATCCTGTGACTAGATAGTCCCGAATAAGCATGCGGTAATCGGCAAGTTATTACCTGTGCAGAAGTTTGTCGGCAAGTCCCCAGAACCTAACACATTCGATAAGAACACCACGCGTAGAGAGTCCACATCGGAATCCAAGTGGATTCCGCGCTGTTTCCCGATACGCGTTGTTACAGAATTTTTTATTAATAACTCTCAGCCGGAATTTGTTGGATTGACCAAAAAAACAAAGCCTTTCGTGATCCCGTGCACACATTTGTTGGGGTCCAAAGATGCACGCACATTGATATAAGGATTTGTCAGGGACACCGCACATAAGGAATCCTCATTGGGATCCAATTGGATTCTGCACTGTGCCCCAATAAACGCCGTTTGAGAATTCTTACCCCGTTTGAACCGAAAATATGTAAAAAAAAAACACGAAAAAATGCTCGGCATAACGAAACATAACCTTCACGCTTCGAGAGCGTGTACATGTGTGGCGATATTATGTCAAAGTGGAGTAAAATAAAGTCTCTCGAAAACATTATCGCTTGTTTTACCTTGTAAAAAAATTCTGATTTACCTTATAATATTTTTTTATTTAAATTCAAGCACTGGTTTCATTATATTTTTCAAACGATTTAAATGTAAAAATGTAAGAAATGCTGTACACAAAATTGTTAAACCTTTGGAATAATATTTTTTCAAATATTGTATTTTCATTTAAAAAACTCTTATTACTGCCATAACATAAAATTTATATCACCGTCATATAACAGTACAACGTATGTTCCGGACAAGTACACTGGAAATGCTGTGCATCGACTTGGCGTGCATGGTTGAGAAAAAAAACGCTCGGGAAGACATACAAATTTCCGGTTTTATCACCTGCATAAATGACTTTTACGATAGTATATGTACATTATTTAAGAAATGTCTGCGTCGCGTCAACCGCCGGGGTTATTAGCAATGGCATCTACTGTCTCTTGCGCTAGTGTGATTCGGATAGAGTAACATTCATATACATATAGTGGTGTCGGTGTGTACATCGAACCACTCAATTCGCGTCACGGTGCCGGAGTTGTTATATCTTCTGCCGATAAATATTCGACTGTATTCGTTTCAAACCATCGCATACAACGCGATGGATGTCAGTAGTCAGTGTCAAACCGAAATATTTATTTCTTTGCTAGCAAGACGACGGCTAAAGTCTGTGTAACTAAATACATTTCAGGCAATGTGTAATGGTTGTGCTATCAGCTTTATATTTTTATATAACTTTCTCAATTATGCATTTAAAATAAGATTTCAAGTATCGTATGGTCTAGGAGTACATCACTGATCTGATCTCTACTTCGCAAAATTGTGAAATTTATGTCCACTTACATAACAAATTGAGGGTAACAAATGGTTATCCGAGGAAATTGTAGATAATATTACTTGCTTGGAAGCCAATCATGGAAAACACACTTCTGAAAAATTCATTTTCTAGACCAATAAAATTGCGCCGATCTATGTACTATAAAGAATTACTACTATCTGATCAACTCGTATTCCTAAGATCACGACATGGGGAAATTTAATCTTTTTTAACCTGACAGTTGAGTAGGAGAGAACAAGATCCTTCGCCGAGTTTTTTTTCTTCACCGTGCACGCCAAGTAGTTGCACAGCATTTCCAGCGTACTTGTGTAGTACATACTTTGTACTGTTATATATATTGGTGATCAATGTTATGTTATAATAGTAATTTTTTTTAAATAAAATAAAATGTTTGGAAAAATATTTCGCAGGTTTAAGAATTTTGTGTACAACATTTGTAGTAAACTGGCCTGTCTAGTTTAAAAAACATTACTTCACATTTTGTGTACATTTGATTGATTCAAAAAAATTAATAAAAACATTGCTTGAATTAGAATCAAAAGAATTATACGGTAAATCAGCATTTTTTGGTAAAGTAAAACAAGCAATAACCTGTATGAAAAATGTATATCCGGAGAGATATACATTTTTCATTGCCTTCCATTGATATGAGAAAAAATCTTAAATTGGCTCCTGTATACCGAGAAATGGAAATTTTTCAATGTCTGATGGCTGCGAAGAAATTCATGTTTTTCGCTTTGCAGTCTTTGCAAATATGAAATGTTGATTGTTTTTGATTAATGTGAGACGAACAATGCATTGTTCATGGCACTGAAAAGCCAAAAATATATATTTGTCTTATATTAACCATCACCATTTTTTATCTTCAGAGACTGCCAAAATCATGGACTTTTTCGCAGCGATCGGGGAAATCGAAAACCTCAAACTTATCGATATAGAGAAGACAATCTATGAATTTTCCTCACATCAACCGAAGGCAATAAAAAAATTATTTGCTCTTGTGTACCGAGAAATATGAACTCCTCGATGTGTCCGAACGCTGCGAAAAAATCTATGTTTTTGGGAAAAAGGCAAAATATGTTTCTTGGGTTTTTTTTTTTTTTTCAAAATATCAGCCATGCTAAAAAATCTCCAAATCAGCTATCTCTTTGCACCTCAAGACACCCTCGTATTCATTTCCTTTCACCCGATGCCTGATGCGCTAAGAATTTCCCTTTGCGTATGTTCGACGGCATACAAATTTATATTTGGGCCTCGCGATATCTAAAATTATTCGTACTTTCCGTCATCGAGCAAACAAATCCGTATTTGGGATTGCAATATATACCTGCAGACTTTTTTCGGTCGCGCTTGAGGCTAGGCAAATCGATATTTTCAGCGCCTCGATACATACGGGTATACGTTTTTCGTTGTGTTTAAACAATGAAAAGTTTATTTTTATCGCTGACACTCTTCATAACGTAAAAATTAGTTTCAGTTTCTGAAACAGTACCTGAAAGCGACTTTTCATACCTGAAAATATAAATTTCCTTCATGCCTACCTTCAATGCCAGACAATTTCATGTTTCGGCAGTTTCATTCTTTCCAGTGTAAAGTGTGAGCCCAATGTACCGCTTGCCGTCCTATTCCCAATGGCAAAGCATTTCTCGAGGTTTGAATATGACACAGACAGAAGCTTTGCCAAATTTGTTTGGCCCTAAAAAGGGCTTTTTGTTCTCCGTATTCGATTAATTCTTTGAAGCATGAATTTGCGACACGGCAAACGTTCGTTGAATTTTTTATCCGCCCTCAAAATGGCTATTTGTTTCAGGCGTAGAAAGGCTCTAACCATAAACAGAGCTTAGAGCTGTTAAAACTCCTCCCTTTGAAATACATTCTATTGTATGTATGTATAGTCGGTAAGATAGCAGTCACCTGTCGAGCTGCGCGAGACGAATCTAAAACGCGTCTCTCTTTGCGCCGTTAACCGATTTGTTAATCAACCCTTAAAAGGGCGTATGTACTATGTTTACGACATGACGGATTTACTTTGTTCGATTCAACTAAGCCGCGATTGTGGAGTTATTTTTTGGGGGACAAAAATAGCTCGGAAATTCGGCCGAAAAATTATGAGATCTTGGGATTGAGTGCATGGATCGAAAAATATCGTGAACCAAACGACAAGGGAAAAATCACATTACACTTGTAAAATGTCATCAGATTATCAATTCGTCTACGCGTTTTCACGTGGCGTCGATTCAAAGTTAAAAAATAACAGAAACAATTCCATTGAGTTTATAGAGAACACGTGGCGGGTTTGTCATTGGGGCACTCGTCACAGGGGGCGACATTAATGGGGTTAACGTTTTCTTTTTTATTACTTGACGTCAAGACGCTGCCGCGTCTCTCGATAACAAACGAGAATTACAGTGGATTTTCAGTGATGTGATTCAAATCCATTTTTCAGATATAATTTTTTTTACGACAGGATTTACATATTTTTCGGCTACTTGGTCGACTCGAAATAAAATTCTATCGCAACTTCCAATGACTTCCTCTCGGTGAATGTTCTTGAAAAATATATCCATTTGCCTGTTATGCTTGCAGGATGTTCGGTGGTACGTGTTCGGGATGCGGTCAGCTGATACCCGCGAACGAACTGGTTACGAGGGCCGGTGGTGCAGTTTTTCACGTAAAGTGTTTCAGGTGCAGCAAGTGCGCTGGAGAACTCGTCTCCGGTGACAAGTAAGTTGAAAATATTTGTGATCGCTTGGGTTCCGTAAATCGTTTAAGCAAAATGCACAATGGAACCCGATTATCCAAAGAGTCACAGGGACATACTAATCACGGTAGTCTTTCTCTCTTTCTCCGCTCTATCAGATACTTCCTGGTGGGAGGTTCACCGGTTTGCGAGGCGGACTATCTGAAGATCGCAAAGTCGTCGGGCGCAACGGCGGTCGCGAGCGCGGCATCGGCGGCGGGCAACGGTGGCGCACCGGTGCGGAAGGGCAAGGTGGGACGGCCGAGGAGGAGCCGTGAATGAGGTGGCAACCCGGTCGGTCGCCCGAAGAAGGTACAACCAACGACGTCGCAGTTAACAGCAGCAGCAGCAGCTTCGTCGCCGGCAGCAACCTCGTCGTCGTCCACGGCACCGCTGGTACATAGCCAGACGGGATCGATGACGCAATCGCCTGGTACGACGGTCGTCGGTATGCAACAATCGTCGAGTCAGGTCGACGTTGTGGACGTTGCAGTCGGGGGTGATCCCTATTCGCCGCCGCCACCGGGTCATCCGCACTACCAAAATAATCATCATCATCATCATCACCATCACCATCATCATCATCAGCAGCACCAGCAGCAGCAGCAGCATCTGCAAACCCACCATCATCATCCGCAGTTGGGCGTTGTTCACCAACAGCCGGGCCTCCCCGTCAATCCGCACAACCAACAACCATCCTATCAGGAATGGTCGCACTGGGGCGAACCTTGCGATTGAATCGCCGCTGAAACGACGCGAATTTGACCGATTCGCCGAACTAGTTTTCTGTGACTGTGACGACGCGTTCTCTCCTCGTGTTGATGATTCGAAAACATTGGTAGGGATATTACGCGAGAACATTTTTCAAGGACTCTCGAGCTACGAAAGTATCCGAGAGCGTGGTGATCAACTTTGTTGAATGACACGTAAATATCGCGAGAATATATATATATATATATATTATATATCTAACATTGCATGATTGCTGAAGTGGAATGAGACTCGCGAGTCCTCACTCGGGGGTGTCGAGGTGTCCCACCAAAAGAAACGACGGAGGCACCGATGCGACGGCAATTTTTCCATTCGCGGTGTCCCGTTCTCTTCCGATAGCTCGAGGACACCTTTCGACGCACTTGCTACAGCAGGACCGTCGAAATGTACTCAAGTAAGCAAGAATATATATATATATTCAAGCGAATTGTGTACCACGAGAAGAGCCACGAACCCGCGAGTACGGCGCAACGACGTACGAACAAAGAGATCATTGCGTAAGCAGGTTCGTGCGGTAAAAGCGTACGCGAGAAGGCGGTTCGACGTAACGCAAAGTGACGACGAAGCGAGAGCGAAAGGGAAAAAAATCCGGATTTCCGCCCTCGTAATTGTCGCGTGCACCCATCTATTGCTCAATGTGTAAGAAAAGGAAACGGATTATCGGCGGTAGGACAAAATCGTGGACGCTTAGATCCTCCGCGAACAAGCGCGCTCGTAATTATTGGGGTGATCGGCTTGTCCGTTCTTTCCAAAGTTTGCTCATCTCTTTCTGTTTTTGCCCTCACTTCCTCTTGAATGCGGCGTAAATTCGGCTGAGCGCCCAAATCACGAAGACGCAACTTGATCGAGAATTTGCGCGTCATGCACGGGCTTTGAAAAATTCGAGGATTCCAAGATGATTCTTCGAGACACCTTTGAGGCCGAGATTCGCCTTCTCCTCTGCTTCTTCTGCTTCTTCTTCTTCTTCGTCTGTCTCGTTTCCATTCCCATCCCGAAAAGCCAGACTCCGGTAGTTTGAAAAGTTTTATCGAGAGGAGCAAAGTCCCCGGCGCTCGCTACGGGGGTGAATGTTAACGAGCGAGTATACACGAAGTGAAGCGTGAGAGAGTTGCTCGGAGCGGGGAAGGGCAGGTGGAGAAACACGAGCCCTTCCCAACCCCTCGGATGCTATTACCATTTCAAATTGGAGAACCCGAGCAGGTGCCATTTCCACTGTACTTGACGTTTTCGAACTAGAAAATTCTATGTCGTTCGAGAGTTGGCAAGGTTGCCACACCAAAATCTCCCTCGAGTGTCATATTTTCCCGAAGGGTTTATCGAGGAGACCCGTGAAGAAACGAAAGAACGCGTTACGGCGGCTTGTGGAAGAGAAGAGGGTGATTTGGTTGCGCGGCAATCAGCCGCGACGACAAAATTCTCGTTCGATCGATCATTCAACGTTATCGAGGCCATTTCCAATTTCAGTAAGGATCCAATCGTTTTTTTTTTCTTTTCAATGACCGTCGATCGGTTCGGGGCCAAGGGCGAATGATTGCGGAACAATGACTTCCGGCTTCCCAAAGATTCCAGTCGGGGAGGCTGGCTACCTCTTCCGGATGAGAAAAATAAGCGCGTCCAAGGACAAACGAGTGGAATCGAAAATGCTGTGAAAGGAATCACCGGAGGGCACCACGGTTGGCCTCTTTTAGAAAATTATTTTTCTTTCAGAATCATCGGGTCCTTTCACCTCGTCGAACAGGCGCGGAAGGCACACCGCGTTTAAGTTCGTTAGGAGCTCCTTGTTTCCCTCGAGCGGCGACAGAATCGTCGAGGCCGCTAACCGTTCTGTACAATTTAATGCCCTTTTACCTTTCCTCTCCCTCTCTCCCGTTGGACCTTTTCACGCTGTCAATTCTCCGTGCGTTTCTGCTCGCCACCCGACCAAACGAAACGAAACGTTCCCGGTCAGATCCCCGAATGTCGACACCTGTTTTTGCTTCTTTTTACTCACGTTCTTCAAGTTTTCCAGCATTCGCGATTGGCTCTTCCTTCGATGCCTCTCATCGCTGCCAACAAACGAAAATGAACGAAAAATCCTTTTCGTTCCGATGCCCGACGTACTCGTACTCAAATTTCAATCGATCGGGGGCTATTCACTCCACGTTTGGCAAGGATCCCAACGAGGCTTCGTGTCCTCAGCGATAAATGTACCATCTTTTATTACGCGACGAAACGTCACCAAATAATATTTACATTTATCGCGTTTGAGCGTCCAGTCTCTCTGCTCATTACCCTCAATTCACGCAAGAGTACACGCAGCTCGATTGCGAAAGAAAAAAAAACGAATAACCCGTATCGATCTTGTTGGGCACCGCCGTCGCCGTAAATGGCTCAAGCACCTTCGAAGCTCAATAACGATAAAGACGTGTAACAAAATAATTCAAAATGACAAAACGAAAACGATCCTTGAATGTTGAGTCTGCACGGCGATACGCCGGGAAGAGAAATGCTGAAGAAGGAAACTAAATGACAACAACTCAAAAATAACCACAGACAAAAGCGACGGTTATGCGTTTACTCGTTTCGTTTTTTAGCGAAAAGTTGTTTCGTCCTCGAGAAAAGAGAGGTGGGTGAAGAATAATGAAGCTCGGTTCTTCGAGAAACTTTGGACGAGAGAGGGGGGGGGAGAAGAGAATGGAAGCAGAAGGAGATGGAACGATGACGTTCACCGGAGTGTCCGGAAGTCCCACGACGAAGTCGCCGAGATTTTTCAGGTGTTTTCAGATTAACGATGATTTTTTTTTCCTTTTATTTTTTCAATTGCACGTGACAAACTTAAAATATTCGCGATCTCAATTATTTCCGAAACTTTGAGAAAATACGTAGAGCTGGCGTTAATGGAGATACGCGAAACTCTCGCGACCTCGTCGACATGGACCAATTGCGAATCGTGAGAAAAATGATATATATATATATATATATATATATATATATATATATATATATATATATATATAAATGAATAAATAGCCGCAGCTAAGAAAGATGTGTAATTTAAAATTGTATATAGGTACATTTTGTATATTGTTAAAGATTTGTGTGATATAAATGGTTATTTACTACTTACGGGAGGGGAAAAAGAAATATTTAGAGTCGTCGGGGTCGCGATCGTGAGTCCGCTGTGAGACGAGTGTTCGTCAACGATGACGACGACGACGATCGAAGCCCGCAGCCCAAACAAGAGCACAACGCGCGATGTCCTCGAGAATTTGGTTTTTCCGACACCAAGCGCCGGTGGATTTTCGTTCGATCGATTTGATTTAAATAGCCGAGGTGAAAAGAAAAAACTTTGTTAGCATCGACGAAAGCTTCGTTCGAAAAATTTGCAAGAAATAATATCAACATACGCGTAGATATGTACATATGTGGTCACGCTCGAGGACGTCGCGCTTATCAGGCAAGGCAATAACGACGAGTGAAACGACGGAAATAAAACGCGGCGATCGACGGATTGAAGAAAAGAAAAATGATTCAAAAATCCATCTATTCGCGTTTAGTTAATTTTGTTATTTGATTTATCTCAACTTTTGAGCCGGGACCGAGGTCTCTAGTCGGCTTCCCGGACTCTTGTAAGATATTGCGGCACAAAAAAACACGTACACACACGACCACCCACACACACAACCACCCAGCCACCCCCCACACACATACACACACCTTTATTAATTAATTAAACAATAAAGAAGAGAAAAACATTACAAGTTTTTAGAAAATTGGCCTAACTCGTTACTTCATTGCGATCCCTTTATCATCCTCGCTCCGTTCCTTCGCCCGTCGTCTACTCTGCCAAGAATTCGAACGAGACAATTCGACAACGATCAGCTGACGAAGACCCGAAAGGTATTTCCATTCGATATCTTATTTAATTGTAGATCGCAGATTTCGCAGCTCCGGAATTCTTCCCTTGGTTCATCGAGGAATAATCTTGCGATGAAAAAGAGCAATCCCGTACAGCATCAACAAACGAGGCTCACACATACAAAATTCAAACATACTTTCGTTCGTGTTGTACTCGACTCGATTTCGTTTCGATTTCACAAGGATCGAAGCTAGAAATATGAATTTGTTTATACGTCCCGAGTCGAAATGTTCAGCCTATTGTGACCCTGCAGTTACTCACAATGCTGAAAGGTAGTAAAGTAGCTTCGAATTAAGTGGAAAATTGATTCCTACTTGACGTGTGAAACGGCAACAAATTTCCATTTTCTCCACTTTTACGCGCTGAGTAGGTTATCGATATACCGTTCGTCAATGTCACACCCACACGACAACACGCTCATTACGCATACAGACATACGTAAGTATGCAGAAATTTTATATCACTGGGACAAAGATAGACCAAGAGGATGCACTATTGTCATTATTTATTATATATCAATAAAATTGAACACTCATTTCGAGAGTATATTTCTAATTCAAACTTGGAAATTTTGTTATGAAATAAGTATCAATGAGACCTTCGATATTACTTCACATTTTCAAACTCGGCTGTAAATTTGTTCATCTTTTCACTTTGACAATGAAAAACCGAAATTATTCATAACGCTGCACTGATGTCGTAAAACTTGCAGTATGGTAGTTGTCGATCCAAAAAATATTTGCATTATCAAAAATAGAATTTTTAAACCAATAATTTCTTCATCCAATGTACGAAAAAAAAACGTAAATAAAATGGCCATGCTAGGAGTACCTATAAGGAGGTTTTGTGCACGTGGTAGGCCTCATCAGCAGCGAAGGAGGAGCAGAATGGTTGATGTGGGTGACATTCTGCAGCTCATAATAGGTCTTGTACCATTGAGTAGCCTCAAGTGAGGCTCAAATGGAATCAAAGGCCTTCAAAATAGGCTGAACATGTTGATTCAGGGTTATGGATGGAATAAAATTGTCCGTCTGACCATGTGTGGTGGCTACGAAAATAAGTGTGACAACCTAGAGTCAATATTCGAGCATATTTTGGCCGCAAAACGAAAAAATACTAGATATTATAAATATTGATATATAAAATCTTCAACCTTCCATCCACACACTTATCTCTGGCCACGGTTTTTAACCTACTGGGTAAAATTTACTCGTATAATACTTTATCCACCTGCCATGAACAAATATTCGGTCGGTTTTTTTTTCATCAGGAATACAGTTTCAACATTTCTTAATATGTCTGCTTAAACGAAATGCGACGAATATTTAGGTAAACTGTTGTAAACAAATTATTGAACATCTTCAGTTTTCGGAAAACGAGAATTCCATTTTAAATGCGTCCGGGTCAAAATCACCCAGTGTCCCAATGGGGTGTTAAAATTCCTGTTCATCGCACACACCTTGCAGTACTCCGTACAAAAGCCATAATTCCTGTAGTCACCGATTTCAAGGTGAAGTTCGAAGATTGCGTTCATGGAGCTCCGTTTTTTCCGCTAATTTCAAACTTATTGGTCTCGGTCGGACAATTTTGAAATTTGTAGAAAATATTTGCCCGCAGCGATTCTCGCCTCAAACCTGATGTAGTAAGAACTTTCTCTCATATCCCTCCCCCCTCTCTCTCTGCTGTACTTGGTTGAGATTTTTCGATTATCCCAACCTTTGCTTCAGCTGGCTCGACGAACTGCCATGAATACCTTACGTCTACGTTTAGAAACTCATTTGTGCTAATAGCTGAGTACTTCTAGCACTCGTCACCTAGCCTTGCTGTATTCAAGAGCAGACTTTTTGTGCATGTCTTTGAGCATTATGTGAATAGCCACTGAGTCTCTATTTAACTTTTTGATTTAAATAGCTCTTCTGCCTATGTTTTGTTGTTATGTTATTTTCTATTTCATTTATATGGCTTTTCTTTTTATGTTTCGTTGTATCATTTTCTTTACTTACTTATTTGTGTAGCTTCTTTCTCAATGCTTTTCCATCCTTTCTTATTTACTTTTATTTAAGTATTGCTTATTTTTATACTTTCATTCTTGTTCTTTAGATGTATCTTGTTGCCCAAACGTTTAGCCGACACAAAAATTCTATTCATATTCAATAAATGCGTCTATTTGAATTTTGAAAAATTGAATTAAGGCGGAATATAGAATTACAACGATAAAAAGATCGATTTTTTCCCCTTCAAACGACAGAACTATATATGTAGAATATGTTCCCAAAGTTTCAAAGCGAAATTCGAAAAACTTCAAACGTCACAGCCCGTTAACGCTGTGCCTCACCGCTCGGATTCGGAGCAGGCGTGAACTTTAACGCGTTTTTCTCGAAACTGCATTATCAAAACTGGGGTGCAGAATTACTCAAAAACTATTGAGCCAATTGAGTTGAAACTTGGTAGAAATATTGATAATATTGGTACCTTCTACTCGACTAGAATTGTTTTTGAAAAATTGGAAAAAAACTATTTTTTTAATCCTTATTTTACAGAAATGTTGCGTGAAATGTTGATTTTCTTTGTAAATGTGTGCCACTTTCTTAAATTGGCATTTCATTCATTTTAATTACCGTCACATAGAAACTATACATATTTTAACTGAAAAAATGTTCAAACTTTTTCGCAAATCAAAGTCTACGGGAAGCTAGGCTGTACGCCGATTCGCAACTCCCGCGGCGACCTTGCTGTAACACTCTGCCCCAGCTCCGTCATTTTGATGATGGATTAATTAAAGAAAATTGTTTTGTATACTTAAATATACTATTAAAGTATGACTAAAGTTTCATAATCGTAGATTGACTATTTCTTACTTTAAAAATGCCTCAATGTTGCTCATGTTTTTGCTGTATAAATGTATATCCCGCCTTAACTAGTTTTATCATATTTTGCTATTGCTTTTTTTATTGGAATTATTTATTTTGAATACAGTTATTTATTTAAATCAATATCTATTTAATATCGTCTCATAACAAAATATTTTATTTGTTCCTAATAAATCTGTGATCCGGTTTCATTTACTTAAAAACGAGTTAGTTTAAGGGGTAAGGCCACAGTCGAATTTAAAAAAAAATATTTTTTTTCTCGCAAAACGATGCTTTATCATCATAAGAATAAGTTGCTATTCGATTTATAACAAGAAAAAAAATGTTCACCGACTTTGAGCGTATAACGTGAGGCATAACCTCTGGCACGGCCAGAGACATATGTAAAACTTTAAACGCGTTTTTCTCGACACAGCTTTTCTCCAATTGGCGTGGCAAATAACTTCAACAATTTTCACTCGATTTACTTCAAATTTAAAAGTTATGTTCCTAATTGCATTTCGCAGAGAAGTACATACAGAATTTCATTTTTCATTTTATGAGCAGTTTTATACGAAATTTTTCACTGAAAATTCATTTCTACAACTACAACAACATTCAAAAACCTACAACTTCTGAATAAAACAATATTTTTTAAATTCCGTACGTTCTTCTAGGTATTCTAATGTAGATTGACGAGAATTTTTGTTTTTTGTTCTAGGTAAAAATTGTGAATGGTAAATGTCACGCCGCGGAAAAAACGATAAAAGAAAATATTAGTAGGCGGCCATTTTGTACATCGAAAAAAAAGATATATTTTCTAATAGCTTGATATTCATACTAAATAGATGTGTAATTAAAATTATGAGTGAATCACTATTTCATACAAAAAAAGGTCAAATTCATTCGCGAACTCTTTAGGTAAATTCATACAATTTTCGTTCAAATGGGGACGTTGTATCCATTGAAAAGACGCGTCAATCGAGTATTTGATCATCCCTCTCCAATAATATCTTCACCCCCAAAAACTTGAAGTATAAAAAAATTGTTTTTTGAATAACTAAGAAACAATCGATTTTTCGGGGCTGGTTTAAACGTAGATTGAAATGTACAGAATAATTTTCTCTATATTTTCGACCCTATGGACCATCCTTGAATTTTGCTTTTTTCGAACCCCTCTCAGGGGTTGAACATTCTAAATGAAATTCTGGGAAAACTGTTAACCGAAAATAAAGAGATATGAGTTTGGGGCTGTGGACAAAAATGTAGTTGGGGGTTCGAGCTACAAATTCTTCCACGGCGGCGAATTCGTGCGGTCAATAGTTTTCCCAGAATTCCATTTTGAATTTTCAACCCCCGAGAGGGGTTGGAAAATCAAAATTCAAGGGTGGTCCATAGAAATGAAAATATAAAGAAAATCATTCACCACATTTCCTACATTTGAACCATACCCGAAAAATCGATTGTTTTTGAGTTATTCAATAAACATTTTAACCATTTCAACCATTTTTTTGTGGGTGAAGCTATTATCGAAGAGTTGTGATCAAACACTCGATCGACGCGTCTTTTCAAGGGCTACATTACTACGTTCCCATTCGGACAAAAAGTGTACGAATTTTTTAAAAAGAGTTTTTGAATTAAAACTCACTTTTCAAAATTTCACCCAACTTTTTCACCCCCAAAATGAACTTTCACGACTTCGGCGCTGTGGACAAAACTAAAGCCCGAATTTTTCTGCGCATTTTCTCTCACGGCGCCGACCTCGTGGGGGTTGT
Source organism: Ophion slaviceki (assembly GCA_944452715.1). Lineage (NCBI taxonomy): Eukaryota > Metazoa > Arthropoda > Insecta > Hymenoptera > Ichneumonidae > Ophion > Ophion slaviceki. The sequence continues at coordinate 654,296 of OX101788.1, read as the reverse complement.
AGTTTGGCATTAATCCACCCCCATCCCCTTTCGTCCCCTAAAAAAACCCTACACCCCGATTTTTAGGCAAACTTGGATTTAGCATCCGCGGCATCTACAAAATCACCTGTCAAAAAACTAGCCTTCTAATTTTTTCCGAATATGGGGGTTTTCAGCAACAGCACGACTGTACTACTATCCAACTTGATTTTTTTTTAAGTAAATAGAATTTTCGTCGCGTCAAACATTGTTCTATTTGGTTGAACTTTGGTTCTATTTGGTCTGTATTTTTTGTAACAAATATTTACTTTGATCAAGTGATTGACTCATGTTTGGTCATGACACTTTTTATTTAATCCTACAAATGTATTCGCTAGTAATCATACTGCTACCACACGCATTATCCATGTATACGTGCTATACAAAAATGTAAAATAAAAAATTCTTATAATTCACGTACACCTTCCATATGATGACCACTTCAATCTATTTGCGTTAAATATACATTTGCTACATGCAAATCGAAATATCGACGATTGAAATATGTTTTTCTTACGTTCGAAGTGAAAATATATTTCAATGAAAGAGACATACACTGCAAATTCGTGTGTATTATTTGTTACACGCAAGGTGTGTAATTTTAGAAATTAACACGTGTAAACGTCATATACAACTTAAGTGCTTACGTACACCTGGATAGGTAAAAAAAATCGATTTTTCGAAAAGGTGCCCATTCGAAAGTACTGAGTGTCTACCCTGAAAATTTCATAAGAAAATTCGCAGTAATTACGAAATTATAGCGTTTTGTAACTGACCGGATGAGCAACGACTAACGGCCCGAGCCAACTTTAAACGTGTTTTACTCGAAACAGTGTTTTCAAAGTCGGTACCAGAAATATCTCCGCAACTACTGGACCGATCGGGGTCAAGTTTTGCACAGTTATGTTTCACACAATAATCTAGTACTTATCGAGCCCTTTTTCCGGTGCCTGGCATAGCTTTTTTTCGTCATAAGTACTGAACAATTTTGAGGCGAAAAATCGCCTGTTTTATTCCAGTGACAGCCATGCCCTGAAAAAATAAAAAATTTTAACTCTGGCTCGATCAGTACTAGTTTTAACTATCTACTTGAAGAAAAAATTTTTTTTTTGATAAAACATGCCAGAGGCACGTCTGGTACCGCAGGAAAACGAATGTAACTTTTGTACCGTTTGAAATTTAACCAAATTTTAACCAAATGTTCACACAATGTAGATAAAATGCCATACTTTGAAATGTATATCATGGTTGTTCGATAAAATTCAGTTTTATACACAAAAAAATTCTCAAACATAACCTTACTTGTAGCCGTCTCAGGTGTATGTAAGCCCTTAAAATAATGCGGTTTTGTATGTTACAAAAAATTCAAACACTTTTGATGTGTATTTTGAATCACTTGAACCGCATTCAATTTTGACATGTTATTAATGTGCTATTCAAAGTGTGTGCGTCCATCTATGTGAATACATACACACACGCGCGCACACACACCCACACATATATAAATATACATCGAGAGGGAGAGGTGGAATTATGTATATATACACTAGTCACAAAAATTAAAGGATACAGAAGAATGTTTTAATTTTTAGGTGATTTTCAAAAGGCTATAATTTGACGAAAAATGGCCGTAGAGCAATACAAAACAGTAAATTCAACCTTGAAGTATCTATTTCTGAGATCCGGAAGTCAGATATTTTGATCGTTGACCGTTCCTGCGTGAGCTTGAAGAAATCAACAGAAAAAAATGTCTACATTTTGACTTGCCTTACAAAAGATCCACAGGCTTGAATAAATTTTCTTTCAGCAATTTCATCTTGAAGCTCTCTTACAAGGAACATCATTTAGGGCATATGCACACGGCGTATTTTCTATGCGCAGACTACGCGATACAAACGTGATGCAAACGCGATCTACACGCTTTTTGGACTGAAAAACGCGCCGTAAACGCGCGTTCTTGAGACGTGCGTGGAAACTACACCGTGGGCACAAGCGCTTAAGTGCCCGCCTTCGATTTTGTTGAAACTCATATATGTGACAAAGCATTGAAAACTATTAGACACGTATTTTGTTTACCTGCGGAAAGATGTTTTAAAGGGGGGGGGGGGGGGGTGACCTCTCAAAGGAAGGCGTGTCACCGCTTAATTTAATTTTTTTCAATTACTCTATAGTGGATTTTTTCTCGCTTTACATTCGAAGAATTTTGGTTTTTGTTTCATTAAGATCGGTGGATTGCTTGTGGGTGAAACTACAAAACCATCCTTCGACACGTCTTTCTTTGAGGGGTGGTTTACCCCTTAAAATCGTTTTTCCACCGATAAGAAAAATACGTGTCTAATAGTTTTCAATGCTTTATCACATATATATGTTTCGACAAAATCGAAGGCGGACACGTAAGTTATGTTCCTTGCTAGTTTGATTTTTCCTCTTTAATTTGAGCGGTTAATGAGCTTCGTACGATAATTTTTCGCTGAGTTATCAGCGTTCAAAGCAAAAAACCTTTTTGGCTTTCATAATGAATTACTCGGAAACTAATGATCGTATACAAAATCAAGGCAGGGTTTTTAAAACTTCAAAGTATCCTCTATGAGGCGTAATTATTGTTTTTTGGTTTTTTTTTAAATTTCGATGCACGAACCAATATTCCAAAAAAGCTGAAAGTAAAGAGTTTCAAGGGATTTTTGCTGAATTTGAGAAAACTTTACAAATAACAGATAGACTAAGGATATTTTTGGTTTGATCTAGCATCGCGATCCGAATCATTGAAATTGTCACTCGATAAACATAAATTAGAGGATAAAATTTGCACCGTTTATTCATTTTTTTAATTGACATTTTTTCGCAAAAATCAATATTTTTTTCATAAAAGAATGTTAAATATCGAAAAAAATGTCAAATACATTTTTTTTAACAATATTCACAATGCTACACAGTCATTAAAAAAATTGTTCGTTTTTTCTGACGACGCTGTTCTTTTTTTTCACCACCAACATTAGCGATACCCAAAACGTACCACGTGGAGGTTGAGCGGATTTACGAAATAAAATACAGCGATTGATTGGGGGGGGGGGGGGGGGAGTATACAACTTTTGCAATTAATTTTTCAATTGACAATTGAAAACAAGGTCGAAACAGCCGTAAAAAAACGAATGCTTTTTTTTCGATTGTGTAGCATTGTGTATATACTTAAAAAAAATCGAATTTTGTTTCTTTCATTTTTTTCGATATTTAACTTTTTTTATGAAAAAATTGATTTTTGCGAAAAAAAAAAACATTTTTTATTTTCAAAAAATTAATAAAAGATGCAAAAATAGTGTAAAATAAAAATAAAATGATTAAAAGATGCAAAAAAGTGACAACTTGAATCATTCGGATCACAATGAAAAATAAAAAATATCCTTAATCTATCCATTTCTAAAGTTATCTCAAGTTCAGCAAAAATGCCTGAAAACCCAAGTTTTGACCTTTTTGGAATTAAGTTTCTTGCATCGATTTTTTTTAATTAAAAAACAATGAATACGCCTTATAGGGGATACTTTGACGTTTTCGAAACCCTGCTGTGAATTTCTATACAATCATTAGTTCGCGAGTAATTGATTATCAATGCCAAAAAGGTAATTTTTGGTTTGAACGACAATAACTCACCGAAAAATCATTGTTCAAAGCCCATGCACCGCTCAAATTAAAGAGGAAGAATTAAACTAAAAGTACTTCAAGCGTAAATTGCTGAAAAAGTTTATGTAAGCCCGTGGACCTTTTGAAAGGCAAAAAAAAATGTTTACATTTTATTCCGCTGATTTATTTAAGATCACTGTAAAGCGGTGAACGACAAAAATATTTGACCTCCGGATCTCAAAACGAGATACTTCAAGCTTGAATTTGCTGTTTTTTATTGCTCTACGATTACTTTTCGCCAAAATAGAGCTATTTGCAAATCACCTAATAATGAAGAAAATTTTTCTGAATCCTTTAATTTTCGTGATCAATATATATATGAGGTATTCCAGCCCAAGTGTGTAAACCCGTGACCCTGAACCTCTCGGATTTCTTTGATTTTTTTTCATATGATCGCATTGAGTCAAAAATACACCCTCATATTTTTTTAGATTTTTCCAAACATCCCTGATTTAAAAAAATTGAAAAAAACGCCGTTTTTTTAAAAACTAAAAAAATTCTGAAAAAAAACCGTGATAATATATAAAAATTTTCAAACCATCACCCGCAGATTTTTTTTTCTGCGTTTTACAAGCTCTTAACGTTCTCAGAATTCCAAAAAAATCACAAATAGTTCACCTTGAGCAGATACTGAATTATTTTGGTACTCAAATTAATTTGGTTGATGATTTTCGAATAATGAAATAGGAATTACCGGTCTTAAATTGAAAACATTACCAGTATTTTTATTAACCGATTGAAAAATGATTTAGCTATAAATAAACTTAGTGCAAATAAGGTTATGTTAATCTTTTTTGTAGGCTTACTTACAAGCATTGGCCAAGGACTCAGTACACCCTTTGGAACATTATACCGATTGTTTGGCCTTAATAATATGTACCGATCGAACTCCAGAGTGCTACAGTGGAACATGTACAAGTCGCCCAGGAATAGAAACACTACACGACTTCCTTAATCATGTTTTGGAAGAAAAGGACTCTATTAAAGGACTCTATTACTTATAAACATTGGATATCAACGCCACGTACGAATCTCGAAAAAACGATCAAAAACGCTCAAAAAATTCTAAAAAATGTATTCTTGTAGGAAATTGATTTGTTTTCAAAGCTGCCCTTCAATTCCCTGTGCCATCATTGGTTGCTGAGATATCGATGATCAAAGACAAAAATATCCTTTTTCATTCAAAGTCGGATATCTCAGCAAAAAATTGTTGTAGAGAGACAAAAAAAACAAATTGAAGCTGAATAAACAAGCTAACCGACCTATGCATTCATTGAACTGAAAAAAAATTCTGAGTCAGTGGACCCTTGAAAAAGAAAACAAACAAATTTGGAAAAAAAATTCTCGCGGTATTTCTTATGTCTGTGCGACATTTTTTTGCCAAAAGATCTCGAAACTTACAGCTTTAAAATGCTTTTTTTCATCCCGATACGACCATTTTCCACATAGATACAGCGCTTGAAAAAACCTCAAAAACTTTCAGAAATGTTCTGTTCCTTTAATTTTTTGAAGTAGTGTATATTGCAACACATACATTGAATGGCTGCGGGCCGGAAGGGGGAGAGAGAAGAATTTTATATATACAGTGGGTAAAAACGTAATTGTACATCTCACACGAAACTATTGTTAATTTGACTTTATTTGTTTGTTCGTGTTGTCCCAAGATTTTTGTAAACAAACACCATGTATATTTAGGATAAGCTATTGAAGACAGAAACTCAATAAAGCATTTAATTTTTTTCGTGTGATAATTTGAAAAAAAAACGACGTGTACAAATACTTTTTTTAGGTTATGTTTGAAAAATCTATAGCATGATATTCGATAAAACTCTTTAATTATTACGACGATTTTAACTTATTGATATAGTTTATGTCATTTAACAAATAGTTATAGGAATGAATTTGGTCTGGTATGCCATATCTGCGACTAAGATGCTACAAACACTCGGTAGTGTAGGAGCAGCGTGCGTAGCTATAGGTAGGGTAGGTTGTAGGTTCGATTCAATATGTAGGCAAAATATTTTCTTCGATTAAAATCGATGCACAAGACCAGGGAATGACGAATAATTATGCAAAATCATTCTGGTAGAACCCTAAATTGTGTATTTCATTTTATTTTGGATTAATAAAATATCTCATGTACATAGTACACTTGGATTTGTGGTGTATATTGTAAGCGAAGAAAGAATTATTCGAATCGAATCTTCATTTATTTCATTTGAATATATTTAATATTCAACAAAAATAACTGGAACAAATAAAAACATAAAGTGGGTAAAAAAAGTATTTGCACACGTCGTTCTTTTCTCCAAATTATCTTTCGAAAAAAATAAAATGCTTTATTAAGTTTCTGTGTTCAATAGCTTATCCTAAATATACGTTTACAAAATATGCTTATCCTAAATATACTGTTTACAAAAATCTTGGGAAAACACGAACAAAAAAAGCCAAATTAACAACAGTGTCGTGTGAGATGTACCAACACTTTTTTTACTCACTGCATATTACAACCAAATAAGATCATAATAGGCCATGAGACAAAGAAAAGAAACCATTTGATTTAAATAGATCTTATTTAAACACAATATTTTTTTGGCAGTGTACCAATTGATCAATAAATCTATCGCCAATTGCTATAGTAAAACCCCGTAGTATCGAAAAAGTTTATTCCAGCTAATCCCGGTGTTTCACTTTTACCCTCCCCTTTCCCTGGGAATCGAAACAGCGAGAGAGTGCGAGAGAGAGGGGGAGAAAGAGGAGAGAGAGAATTTCGGTCGCTCGAGGCACGCGAACCGACAGCGTAACGTTCGGGAACGGCCAAACTCGTAAGAACATTCGCAAAAAGCGTTTCTGTCTTCGCACCGCATTCGAAATATTTTAAGAGCGCGTTTCGCTATATACGCACCGTTCGTAGATCTCTCCGTTGGATCCGGAGAAAGAACATTTTGCCATCTGCGTGTCTTTTTTTCTCTGCTAATTGTCAGGCGTATAAATCGGCGGGCCGAAGGAACAGCGCTGCGCCTCGTCTCTCCAGATGCGGAGGAACAGGATGCGGCCACAAGAGAGAGCAAGAAAGAGAGAGAGAGAGAGAGAGAGAGAGAGAGAGAGAGAGAGAGAGAGAGAGAGAGAGAGAGAGAGAGCGACGGTAAGATCACGCGGGTGTCGCTAGCGTCGCGACCTTCTCCGATCGGCTACAATATATGTATACAAGTACATACATGTGTGTGTGTGTAGTGGTATAGGCGAATCTCGCGATCTCTTCCGTTAATTGGGCGATATAGAAACGGATTCCGAGAGACCGAAGGACTTTGGGTGACTCTCTCTCTATCCTTCGAGATCCTCGAGATTCACTCTACCACCGTACAGTAATATCGCGTTTCGGTGAGAAATGCGCGCGAGAGGCTAACGCGTATTCGCCCTCTTCGGCGGAGTCCCGAGAGATCGGCCTCCTTTTCACAGATCGGTGCTTCTCCGCCGGGCGCACTACGACCCCGCGGCCCGCCGGTTTTTGCCCCCCCCCCCCCCCCCCCCCCCCCCCCACCGGCCCCTCTCTCACTGTTCTCGGTATACTTTTCAGTCCCATCGCTAGTCTACGTAAATCTCATTCTTTATTACGATCCTCCTCTCTGTCTCGTTTACGATGCAAAACGCAAACTTGGCTCAGCTAAAATTCGGTGTTCGACTTTACGACGGATTTTTTCGGACGGATCTTGCTCGCGGTGTCGGATTACCCAGACAACGATGAGGAATAATCGATCGAGGGGACTTTGGTTGAGATGCGAACGTTCATACAATCGATCCCTGTAACTCGAGTTATCCCTGCTTAGCCGACGTACGGAGAATTGTGTGCAGCTGGAACTGGGAGAAAGCTCACCGGAAAGCTCGTTTTACCGCGGGCGTTGCGGAAAGTTCGCTCGATGTGAATTAATCATTTTTCATTTTAGTAATTTTCGAAGTAAATTTGAAAAAAAAACACGACAAAATAATGAAAAAATTATACGTCGAGAGAGGAGGCGAAAGAAAAAGAATAGATAAATGACGTTACGCTTCGGGGGATTTGGAAGGATCGTAACAGCCAATTTGCCGACGCGCTTCTTACTGCTCCACGCGAATCACTTCTAGAAAGTCCATCGTTTCTCTTCCCACTGGACACTCCAATTTACAAGATATATATTTCCGAGTAAGAACGAGAGGAAAACGAGCGTAAATCGGTCGCGGTTTTTCCAATCGGACGATCCGTGGGATAAGAGAAAAGACTTTTTGCGGAAGCAGTTCGCGAAGAATATTCGCTTCCTAGCTGCTCCAACGCTCGTATCCAATCGGAAGGCACTGTTTACCGCATTTTCGATTACGACGATTGAAATTCAGTGAGAATATAGTATCGACACCGGTTTCAAGCAGTTTCCTTCCGCCCTCGTGAACATTCGACGCAGCCGTGCATTAGGAAAGAGGAACTACGGGCAACGACGGGGGGTTGGGCAAGGGGTACATTAAAAAATTCGGAATAACCCAAGTTCGTGGTCACGCCGGTGCAAAAAGTGTCGTAGGGATCCAATTAGATTCCCATGCTTGTTTCCACTTCCCGATAGGGATCCAGTGGCTGATCGCATTGATTCTCTATAGATACTAAAATGTCACGCTCGTACACTGAGAAAACAGTTTATTTATAGTAAAGAAATACATTTAGTTGGCACTTTTATTTAAATATTCATTAACTGTTACAAAATTAGTTAGTCGTAAAAAAATATTCGTGTTCTCATGACAAAATTGTATAACCATAGTATTGCTTTGAAAAAAATGATTTATTTGATAACTTTTATTTCTCTGAACTCCGTAAATGTTTATGGTTATCAAATAATGAGTTGAAATTGTGATACGATAATACAGTTCAATGGAGCGGAGATTTGTTCTGAATCGATATACTTAGATTTGGGGCCTTTAACGTATAGTTGCCGCGACTATCCCGTGTTCAATGCAAATGAACATATGTCACCACAATTAAGGAGTAAGGCCACTGTAGCGGGGAAAAAATAAGTCTATTTTCGGATTTTTTTTGCGGGACAATGAAATAACTCAAAATTCTGAAAACGGTCCTTCATTGCACATATCATAAGTTGTGTAAAGTATTTTTTTCAAAGTAATAGGTATAAAACATAATGGCGGCTGCATTTCTTCGACGAAGCCTTCTTTCATATGCGCGCGGCCGGACCAACGGCACCCGCAATTTTTAATTTACAGCGACTGAAATATTTTCTTTCAATTGCACATGTGAATAGCTACAGAAGTACGTGGGATTTTTTCGATTTATCGATTTTTGCAAAAACAGCGCGTTTTTTAAATGAAAGTTTAAAATTCTCAAAAAAACATCGTCCGAAAATTGTTTATAAAAAAAACTATGCAATATATCGAGAAAATCCTACGTACTTCTATACAGAATGTAATTGTGAATATACAGTTGAAATTTCAAGTCACTCGGTCGAGATTTGTTCGAGTTATGAGTCCGGCCGACTTGAAAAATGTAGTTTCGAGAAAAACGCGTTTAAATTTTTCGGTACGGATTGCATCGGACTGAGAGAGGCTGCGCCAAAATTCAAAATAGAAGTATTTAAACATTTTTCCCACCTTAATCCTTTGAGTATGTCATTTTTAAGATATTAAGGCATCTTTAAAAAAAATCGATTTTTTGAAATTTCTACATAAGCCTTCCCCTTAACTGATTTGCATTCACAACGACTATCTCGGCCGCATTTGAGGCAGAAGTCACACAGTAGACGCGACAACGTCTCTATTTAAGGCAAATAAGGATTTATTAACTATTAATGGGTCCCCTCACTTTAGTCGCTAAAAAAAGCTATTTTCATGAATCTTTTTGATGGGTTTATATTATAGATATTGATATAAAAGTTATTACACTTAACACATACACTTTCAAAATAAATGTTAAAAAATTATTCATTCATTCAAGTCACAATTCATAGACGAAAATGGTATAGTTAAAAAAAATGTCCTAAAAAAATTTTAGGTCTGCGCTGTTGATGACATCTTGGAGATGGATCATCCGAAACGAAGGGTCATACGGTTTTAGATTCAGTATGTTAATGACTATAGCGCATATCATACGATTTTTTATATATGCCAAAATAACAAAATGGCGGACATTTTTCGAAAAAACATCAAAAAACGTGTTTTTTCACCGTTTTTGGCAAAAAATTTAGAAAATAACAAAATTTAAAAAAAATCCTCAATATGCGCTATAGCTATAGTTATAAAGAATATGTGGTTAAAATTTCATAAGGGTCGGCTCCGCAGGTTCGAAGATTTTATCAACAAGCCGTTGGAAAACGTTGTTTCGAGAAAAACGCGTTTAGACCGATGACACACACAGCGATTTGTGCCGACTCGCCGATCGAGTCGGCTGCCGCTCGCGTTTCTTCGCATAGACGACGTGTCGAGGGGGCTCTCCAGCCGCTAGGCAACGCTTGCCGCAGTGTGTGTTTTGCATCATTTGAAAACACAGAAATATGCGAGTCGATCGCCGAGTCGGCACAAAACGCTGCGTGTGTCATCGCTCTTAAAGTTTGTTCGGGTTACATAAATACATACATTTTTTTGAATGTATTTCGAAAGTGTATTTATTAAGTGTAACAACCTTTATATCAATATCTATAATATAAACAGATCAAAGAAATTCATGAAAATAGCCTTTTTTAGCGTTTAAAGTAAGAAGACGCCTCAATGGATCTGTGTTTAAGATGTTGGCCCAGTAATTCTTTGAGACAATAGTCTTGCACTTATTACAAAATGACTATTTGGTGATAATTAAAAAATCTTCAGTTGAATCAAATATAGCTCCGTTAATAGTAAATAAATCTGTACTTGAGATAAGTATCGTACATTCGGCAAGATCGTTTACTTTGTGCACTACCATGGCCCTTTATCGCACAAGCCCGTTCGTGCGCAGACGCGACGCAGAGACGATCGAGGTACACTGGAAACTGTGCGTGACCGCATGTCTATTTACCTAGAGGATATCAGTTTGTTAAAGTGGAAACGTGCATTTTTTCTCTGCGCCGATGACATCAATGAACGATTTGCTTGTTTTGTGGGACCTGTCAAATCTTTAGGAAACTTTCGAAAGTATACCCAGATAAACAGTCATGATCATCAGACCGTGCATACAATTGATGAAGCAAATTTTACAGCATATTGACTACATGTCGTGATGCAAAGCCGTGAACTCATTTAGTATAGTGAATGTGCAAAGCATTTTGATCTCAATATGTCGATTACAAATGCATCGTACGTTTGGAGCACGTTCAACTCATATCGTTGTGCTCAAGTGTCCACAATTAATATCTGCAAATTTTACGTCATATGGAAGTCATCCAATGACTTGTGTTGATGAATTCACTGGGTTAGCACTGGTAAGTAGACATGCCATGCAAGCCATATGACGGCGATATGCATGTTTGTCAGTGATACATCATATGGCGGCGATATGCATGTTTCTCAGTAATACATTCCATGACGGCAATATGCATATTTCAGTGATACATTCGATGAGCGCAATATGACGGCGATATGCATACAAATCCAGAATGATACAAATAGGCAGACACAAAGAAAGTTTGCACAAGTGTAAGAATGGCTAGGTAGGTAGCGCGCTCAACTCTCAATTTAGAAGATGTAGGTTCAAACCGTAAGTAGGTACAAAATTTAACCAGGCAGGATACGTTTTAATCCATTTATCATATAGGCAGGAACATAAATAAAGCATATGCGGATATAAAAATCCTATCAGAATTTTTTTATCAACATTTTCGGATTTTTATATTTTTCACGCTATGACACTCATATGAGCTCCATATGAGCACAGCATAATTACGTCATGCCATGCCGCTAATATGAGCTCCGTATGAGCACTACAATTTCTTCACTCCGTGACACCCATATGAGCCCCATATGCACTCACTTATTGTTAGATATTCGGGAGCCCAATTTGCCAGTCTGATGAATTCACTGCATGCATATTCGCGTGAGAACAACTTTGCTTCATTTGGATGTATTATTGTGAATCATCATGTGATGCAAATATGACTTCAACGGGAGCACTCATAAGGGATATACAGCTGTGAAACTTTCTATGCCGCAGTGATGATATACACATGATGCCAATATGAGGTACATCCGTTTATCTGGGTATGTGGAGAATATAAAACTATGCATTAGAGTAGGGGTAGCCAAGACAAGGGGTGGCCAAGACCGGTCAACCGCCTATTTTCTATGAGAGTTGTTCCTTGCTCTACGACGTATTGATGCTACCATCTTTCTTGTCCTCCGATTAACGGAATTGCTACTTGTAGAGAACAAATTGTTAGACAACGACTTGTCTTCTACAAGTAGCTAGTAACAACTCTCTTTTTCTAGGAGATGTTCTACACTGCCAAAAAAAATATTTAATTTAAATAGGATCTATTTAAATAAATAGTTTTTTTACTTACTACGATCTCATTTGTTTCAAAGATATTTTTTATTGGTTTCAGCTATTCGTTTTAAATATTAAATATGTTCAAATTGAATAAATAAATATTCGATTCAACTAAATCTCTATTTGCTTACAACGTACACTGTAAATCTAAGTGTACTATATACATAAAATATTTCATAAATCCAAAATAAAATGATATACTTAAGGCCTTATATACGCGATTTCGCCGATTTTCGAAGGTACTTTTCTAGACGCGGTTAAAAAAATGACGCATATATTGACAACATTTTTCATACAGATCATTTATGCATATGGTTAAGTATATGTAAAAAAAATCAGAAATATTAAACAATGGCGGAGATATAACATAATAAAGCAATGTATTTTTTTGCGCGCGCGTTGATGGTGAAAGTTCTCGGCATCGATGTGGGTGTCTGAAAAAAAATGAGCATATTTATAATTGCATAATGAATGTATCTTCAGTGTGAACCAACAATATTATTTTTAAAAAATTATTATTATAAAAATTCGAAACTTAACATTTTTTTACTCTATTATCTGTCGGTATTCTATTTTTTATATTTTTTAGTGTCATTGAAAAAAAAAAATCTGTGGTTCACACGATAGGTGATGATACTAAGAATATGTTGTACAAATTTCAAAGCGATCTGAACCTTCGTTCAAGAGTTAGAACTTTTACAAGGTTCAAAAAAGTGAATCGTGGAAAAACGGCTTTGAAGTTGGCGGTCGGGCGCGCCGCGCGCCTTACGCTCGGGCGCGCCTTACGCTCTAAATACTGTGACTTTAACAATTTTTGGAATTTATCAATTCTGTAAAGCTTAAGATATTTCTAACCGTTCAATTAAATGGAATTAAAAATGGAAAAAAGGAAATTTTTTGAAATTTCTAGCGTATAAAGGCCTTAATTGAGGCCTTAATTATCGTTTTACGACAACGATTTTGCATCGTAATTCGTCATTTCCTGGCCTTTTGAGATGATTTCTATCGAAGAAAACATTTCACCTATATGGGAATCGAACCTAGAACCTACCTACTCATAGCTACGCACGCTGCCCCCATGCTACCGAGTGCTTATATCATCTTAGTCGCAGATATGGCTAAGAGACCAAATGAATTCCTATAATTAATTGCTGTATTACATAATCTATATCAATTAGTTAATATCATTATGATAATTTGAGCGTTTAATCGAATAACATGCTATATATATTTCTAACATAATCCATATATATATATATATATGTATAGAGATTTTTAATTGACCAGCTGATCAATTAAAACATCTGATTGGCTGGTGCAGTGATCTGGAACGATGACTGCAACTATATAAGGAATACCTGAGACACGAGAGCTTCAGTATCGGAGCTCTCAGCCCTGATGATGCAGACTGTAACGTTCGCGAAACGTCGGCACAACGCTGATCCTCAACACGGCCTCCATCCGGAAGCCACAAACTCTTCTCATTACATAAAGAGCCGTGAAAGCCTTAAAACTAAAAAAGATACTACTAGAATTTTTATATTCATAATTTGTCAATTTTTTGTTTTTCTTTTCCGGCAGAAGATCCGGCAGCCGTTGCTGGGCCAATATGGGCGTATGATAGTTGGCCAAGTCTTAGCAGCCATTCATGGTTTACCATTACCAACCATGCATGGTGCGGATCTGGCCCGTTTGTATAGCCATTACCGCGCCATCGTTTGTTCTCTGGCAACCAGTCGTGGGCCATTACTGTGCCGATTGTAAAACCCTATTTGGGTGTACGATAATTTGTTCGTGAGATATTGATGATGTACGAAAAAGCTCCTTTTTTCTTTAAACGCCGATATCTCAGCGGCAAATGGTCGTACAGAGGTAAAAAACCTATCGTTTTGAAGCTGAAGAATCAGGCTAAATGATCCCAGTATTGAGCAAGCTCAAAATTTTTGTTTTAATCCCGTGGACGATTTTGAAGAAAAAAAAAGAAAATGTTTGCCTCGCGCTATTTCTTAGACTCACGCCGAGCGTGTTGCTTACAAAAAATTTTACCGGTGAGATTCGTAAGCTAGAGATTTCAAGCTTTAAATCCCCTTTTTTACGATACGACCATTTTTCACGAAATTATAGCTATTCAAAAATCAATGAAATTTTTGAAATTTCACTGTTCCCTTAATTTTTGTAATGAGTGTATATTGTTTTCTCAGTGTATATCGGAATAAAATCGGGGTTCCCCATTGGAATGTGCGAATCCAATTTGAGTCCTAAAGCATTCCCACATTATCGAACAGAATTCGATATGATTCTTCATGGATTCCATCGCATTTTGTACGTTGAATTTTTCAAACAAAATATATAGATCTACAAAATGAGTGGTTTTGAAAAAAGTACAAGTCGTAAGTAGAGGAGCTAGGGGGATTCTAACCCAAGGGGAGGTGGTGTGTCAAGAGTGGTGAAGCCAAGGTGGCGCCACCGTCGAGGGGAGGTCGCCGGGCGTGACGTCACAGAGAGGCCTATGTGGAGGGGGGGTCATGTGGTCCGTGCAGCGACTGGGGGGGGGGGGGTCGATGAGTATTTTGTGTGTATGTGCGTGCGTGCATGTAGGGAAGCCAAGGTGGCGCTACGGTCGTGGGGAGGTCGGCGTGTGTGCGTGCGTGTAGGCAAGCCAAAGTGGCGCTACGGTCGTGGGGAGGTCGGCGTGCGTGTGTGCGTGCATGCGTGTAGGGAAGCCAAGGTGGCGCTACGGTCGTGGGGAGGTCGGCGTGCGTGCGTGCGTGCGTGCGTGCGTGCGTGCGTGCGTGCGTGCGTGCGTGCGTGCGTGCGTGCGTGCGTGCGTGCGTGTAGGGAAGCCAAGGTGGCGCTACGGTCGTGGGGAGGTCGGCGTGGGTGTCGCCGGGCGGGTGTGACGTCACAGGGGGGCCTCGGTGGAGGGGGTACCCATGTGGTTCGAAGACTACTGGGAGAAGGAAGCCGCCGTCGGGGGGGGGGGGTCCAGCGCGGGAAAGCCAAGTGCGGGGATACGGCGGAGGGGGGTCGCCGGGCGCGTGTGACGTCACAGAGGGGGCCTCTTTAGGGGGCCATGTGGTCCGTGGAGCGTCTGGCGGGGAAGCCGCCGTCGATGAGTGTTGTGTGTGTGTGTGGGGGGGGGGGGGCGGCCTTTCAAAGCCCAATATTTATGACATGCAGCTGGTTCCATTCCGAAAGACAATGTATATGGCATCCGCCTCGTCTCCAAGCTCGTCGACACTCGAAACAGGTTCTGACAGGTTCCTCGGGAAAAATCTTTAGGGATCAAAGGGACTGCGGATAGACCACTTGAGCGCAGCTTTTGAAAAGTCGCGCTCTCCATTCCAAAATATAACGTCAAGATGTTCGCATGTGCGAGTGTGTACGCAGTGCATCCAGCCAAGCACCCCCTGGACTTGACCAAAAACGAGCTCGAACAGGTTCCAAAGGTCTTGCTCCTAAAATATTGGGGTAAATATGTTGGCTTATTGTGGGATCGTTTGCCAGAACATCATCGAAAAGACAGTGAAGTGATATCATATCTTCCATGCTTGGAGCATTATAATACGCCGCAGATGAAAGATCACATCGATGGCCCTCCACCTCAACGTCGGGAGTGTACAAAATGCTGTGAAAATTCTCCACGTACGAGGTTCTTCGAACGTGTTTGAACCTGTTTTTCGGGAGCGTGAAAAAATGTCTGGGGGGAAAATTCTCCACGGTTCTTCGAACGTGTTCGAACCGGTTTTTGACGATTGGAAGGGGAGGGGGGGGGGGATTTGAGTGGGAGGCTTACGAGGGAGCTTATAATTTCGTGGACCACGCTCAGACTGCACGATTCCACTGCACCATCAACATCTAAAAAGAACTTTGAAAGTGCGCGGAAAATGGATCTCTCGAGTATCAACAAAGTCGGCCGGATGGCAGAATTCCTCCCAACGAAGAAGCTGTCAGAACTCTCCGTTAAGTCGGAACGACTAATCTCCGACATAAGGGCCGTACAAACCAAATTTGGGAAACGCTACATCGCAGACATCGCGGATGAGTTCTCCGTCTTCTTACCAGCGCGACTTGTGAAGGCCTTCGACCAAGATCCAACAATGTTCGAGAGTATGCTGCAACTGGCGCGCAACGGTCAACTCTGCATGCAGTATATTGGTGGAAAATACAACAGTGTTGAGTTCCGTCGTCTCTGAACATGGTGGACGGGGAAAAAAATTCGTTGGAACACCATCGTCAAACGGCTGGCCGCATCATCGAGCGTATGCTGCAACTGGCGCACAAATGGGTACATGCAGTTGCGGGGACTACAACAGCGTTCCATCGTCTCTGAGGCGAAAAAAAAGACTCAATTCGTTGGGACACCATCATCGAACTGTTAGCACCACAGTCGTCTTACCATCATTTTCGACGCTTAGTGTTGACTATGAAAAAAATGTATATGTTTGATCGAATTGTAAATGATGGATGTTTTCACCGTAGAATAAAGAATACAAATCATATATATTTTCATCGAAATGTGTTTTATTCATTCAAAAGAATCCCTCGCTTACGCTTCGTGTACGCTCAACCAGCTTTTCACCGATTTTACATTCTCATGGGCGCAGTTCGTGTTGAAGGGATGATGGGGACACTTGGAGTTTATGATTTTCGGCAGCCTCTGCAGCGATGGACAGTCCAGAGTCTCAAAGTCGATGACGTTTGTCGCAGGATCTGTGAATCGTGATAGCTATACGCATTTCTCAAATCCCTTAGCATAGATCGTAGGAGCTCTTTCCAAGATTCCTCGAATTGTTGTTCTAGCTGCCTCGTACGGTATGCCGCTGTGATCCCATCGTATTCCATGATAATTGCATTCCAGCCACTTGTTTGTCATTTTGTACTTGGCCGGTAAAGCGTCCCAGGCCAATGGTACATCGAAGAAGAATGTCAGCGGTTCAGCATTCTTCTCATGGAGTTTGACGATGGACATCTCCTTCAGGACAAATTCGTTGACGGGTCTCTTGAAGCCCTTCACATCGACGATAAGCTCCATGTTGACCGAAGTGGATGAGAATCACCGGCATGATTTTATACCATTCTTTTTAACTCCATCACTGATTGGATTGTACTCTTGGTGAGACGTTCCAGAGACTTCCGAAGACATTCATAAGACATTCAAAGACATTCAAGAGACGTTCGAAAACATTCATAAGGCGTTTGAAGACATGCATGAGGGGTTCAAAGAGTTTCAAAAGACATTCTACAACGTCATGAGACGTTTGAAGATGTTCGTGAGACCTTCAAGAGACTTTCGAAAACGTTTAAAGACTTTCATGAGAGGTTCGAAGACGTTCAAAATATCTGTGACGGTATTCATAATATGTTTGAAGACGTCGATGAGGGGATTGAAGACGTTTAAGAGACTTTCAAAGACATTCACGCGGGGGTTGAAAGATGTTCAAAAAACTTTCGAATTCGTTCAACAGACATTTGACGACATTCATAATACGTTTGAAGACATTCATGAGGGGTTCGAAGATGCTTAAGAGAGACTTTCAAAGACATTCACGAGGGGTTTGTCCGAAGACATATATAAGACGTTTGAAGACATTCAAGAGACGTTCGAAAACATTCATATGGCGTTTGAAGACATGCATGAGGGGTTCAAAGAGTTTCAAGAGACTTTCTACGATGTTCATGAGACGCTTGAAGATGTTCGTGAGACATTCAAGAGATCTTTAACAATATTCATAATACGTTTGAAGCCATCGATGAGGGGTTCGAAGATGTTTTAGAGACTTTCAAAGACATTCACGAGGGGTTTGAAGACGTTCAAGAAACTTTCGAATCCGTTCAAGAGCCTTTTGACGACATTCATAATACGTTTGAAGACAATCTTGTGGGGTTCGAAGACGCTTGAGAGACTTTCAAAGGCATCCACGAGGGTTTCGAATACGTCCAAGAGACTTTCGAATACGTTCAAGAGACTTTCAGAGACATTCGCGAGAGGTGGGAAGACGTTCAGAGACTTTCGAAGACATTCAAGAGATCTTTGACAATATTCATAATACGTTTGAAGACATCGATGAGGGGTTCGACGACGTTTTAGAGACTTTAAAAGACATTCACGAGGGGCTTAAAGACCTTCAAGTGACATTCGACGACATTCATGATACGTTTGAAGACATTCATAAGGGGTTCCAAGACGCTTGAGAGACTTTCAAAGATATTCATGAGGCGTTCGAAGACGTTCAAGAGAATTTCGATAGCATTCATAATACGGTTGAAGACATTCATAAGGGGTTCGAAGACACTTAAGAGAGACTTTCAAAGACATTCACGAGGGGTTCGAAAACGTTTAAAAGACTTTCGACGACACTCATAATACGTTTGAAGACGTTAAAGAGACTTTCGAATACGTTCAAGAGACTTTCAGAGACATTCGCGAGAGGTGCGAGACGTTCAGAGACCTTCGAAAACATTCAAGAGCTCTTTGACAATATTCATAATACGTTTGAAGACATCGATGAGGGGTTCGAAGACGCTTGAGAGACTTTCAAAGGCATTCACGAGAGTTTCGAAGACGTTCAAGAGACTTTCGACGATTTTCATAATACGTTTGAAGACATTCATGAGGGATTCGAAGACGCTTGAGAGACTTTCAAAGACATTCACGAGGGGTTTGAAGACGTTTAAAAGACTTTCGAATACGTTCGAGAGACTTTCAGAGACATTCGCGAGAGGTGCGAAGACATTCAGAGACTTCCGAAGACATTCACAAGACTTTCGAATACGTTCAAGAGACTTTCAGAGACATTCATGAGCGGTTCGATAACGCTTGAGAGACTTTCAAAAGCATTCACGAGGGTTTCGAAGACGTTCAAGAGACTTTCAGAGACATTCGGGAGAGATGCGAAGACGTTCAGAGACTTTCGACGACATTCATGATGCGTTTGAGTACATTCATGAGGGGTTCGAAAACGCTTAAGAGAGACTTTCAAAGACATTCAGGAGTGGTTTTAAGACGTTTAGAGGACTTCTGACGACTCTCATAATACGTTTGAAGACGTTCAAGAGACTTTCGAATGTGTTCAAGAGACTTTGAGAGACATTCATGAGGGGTTCGAAGACGCTTGAGAGACTTTCAAAGGCATTCACGAGGGTTTCGAATATGTTCAAGAGACTTTCAGAGACATTTGCGAGAGGTTCGAAGACGTTCAAGAGATCTGTGACGATATTCGGAATGTGTTTGAACACATCGATGAGGGGTTCGAATACGTGTAAGAGACTTTCAAAGACATTCACGAGGGGTTGGAAGATGTTCACAAACTTTCGAATTCGTTCATAATACGTTTGAAGACATTCATGAGGGGTTCGAAGACGCTTAAGAGATTTTCAAAGACATTCACGAGAGGTGCGAAGACGTTCAGAGACCTTCGAAGACATTGAAGAGATCTTTGACAATATTCATAATACGTTCGAAGACTTGGATGAGAGGTTCCACGATGTTATAGAGACTTTCAAAGACATTCACGAAGAGTTTGAAGACGTTCAGAGACTTTCGAAGACATTCAAGAGATCTTTGACAATGATCATAATACGTTTGAAGACATCGATGAGGGGTTCGAAGACGTTTGAGAGACTTTCAAAAGCATTCACGAGAGTTTCGAAGACGTTCAAGAGACTTTCGACGATTTTCATGATACGTTTAAAGACATTCAAGAGGGGTTCGAAGACGTTCAAGATACTTTCAACACCATTCATAATACGTTTGAAGACAATCATGAGGGGTTCAAAGACAAGTGTCTTTGAAGACTTGAGAGACTTTCAAAGACATTGACGAGGGGTTCGAAGACGTTTAAAGGACTTTCGACGACACTCATAATACGTTTGAAGGCATTCATGAGGGGTTCGACGATGTTTTAGAGACTTTCAAAGACATTCACGAGGGGTTTGAAGACGTTCGGAGACTTTCGAAGACATTCAAGAGATCTTTGACAATATTCATAATACGTTTGAAGACATCGATGTGGGGTTCGACGACGTTTTAGAGACGTTCAAAAGACTTTCGACGACATTCATGATACGTTTGAAGACATTCATGAGGGGTTCGAAGAAGCTTAAGCGAGATTTTCAAAGACATTCACGAGGGGTTCGAAGACGTTCAAAAGACTCGACGACACTCATAATACGTTTGAAGACATTCATGAGGGGTTCGAAGACGCTTGAGAGACTTTCAAAGACATTCACGAGTGGTTCGAAGACCTTCAGAGACCTTCGAAGACATTCAAGAGATCTTTGACCATATTCATAATACGTTCGAACACATCGATGAGGGGTTCGACGATGTTTTAGAGACTTTCAAAGACATTCACGAGGGGTTTGAAAACGTTCAGAGACTTTCGAAGACATTCAAGAGATCTTTGGCAATACACATAATACGTTTGAAGACATTCATGAGGGGTTCGAAGACGCTTGGGAGACTTTCAAAAGCATTCGCGAGGGTTTCGAAGACGTTCGAGAGACTTTCGCATGCGTTCAAGAGACTTTCAGAGACATTCGCGCGAGGTGCGAAGACGTTCAGAGACTTTCGAAGACATTGAAGAGATCTTTGACAATATTCATAATACGTTTGAAGACATTCATGAGGGGTTCGAAGACGCTCGAGAGACTTTCAAAGGCATTCACGAGGGTTTCGAAGACGTTCAAGTGACTTTCGAATACGTTCAAGAGACTTTCATAGACATTCGCGAGAGGTGCGAAGACACTCACAGACTTTCGAAGACAAGCAAGAGATCTTTGAAAATATTCATAATACGTTTGAAGACATCGATGAGTGGTTCAACGATGTTTTAGAGACATTCGACGACATTCATAAAACGTTTGAAGACATTCATGCGCGTTTCGAAGACGCTTAACAGACTTTCAAAGACATTCGCGAGCGGTTTGAAGACGTTCACGAGACTTTTGACGACATTCATAATACGATATTCGACAACATCCATAAACTAAAGATATTCATGACGTTTGAGTTTCGCTGGAATTGTTTGGGTTTGTTTGGGATTTCACAGTTTTGGTAAAATGTGTTTGGGTTTGTTTGGGATTTTCACAGTTTTGGTAAAATGTGTTTGGGTATGTGTTTTGGGCATTCACGAGGGTTTCGTGAAACCCAAACACATTTTACCAAAACTGTGAAAATCCCAAACAAACCCAAACACATTTTACCAAAACTGTGAAAATCCCAAACAAACCCAAACAATTCCAGCGAAACTCAAACGTCATGAATATCTTTAGTTTATGGATGTTGTCGAATATCGTATTATGAATGTCGTCAAAAGTCTCGTGAACGTCTTCAAACCGCTCGCGAATGTCTTTGAAAGTCTGTTAAGCGTCTTCGAAACGCGCATGAATGTCTTCAAACGTTTTATGAATGTCGTCGAATGTCTCTAAAACATCGTTGAACCACTCATCGATGTCTTCAAACGTATTATGAATATTTTCAAAGATCTCTTGCTTGTCTTCGAAAGTCTGTGAGTGTCTTCGCACCTCTCGCGAATGTCTATGAAAGTCTCTTGAACGTATTCGAAAGTCACTTGAACGTCTTCGAAACCCTCGTGAATGCCTTTGAAAGTCTCTCGAGCGTCTTCGAACCCCTCATGAATGTCTTCAAACGTATTATGAATATTGTCAAAGATCTCTTCAATGTCTTCGAAAGTCTCTGAACGTCTTCGCACCTCGCGCGAATGTCTCTGAAAGTCTCTTGAACGCATGCGAAAGTCTCTCGAACGTCTTCGAAACCCTCGCGAATGCTTTTGAAAGTCTCCCAAGCGTCTTCGAACCCCTCATGAATGTCTTCAAACGTATTATGTGTATTGCCAAAGATCTCTTGAATGTCTTCGAAAGTCTCTGAACGTTTTCAAACCCCTCGTGAATGTCTTTGAAAGTCTCTAAAACATCGTCGAACCCCTCATCGATGTGTTCGAACGTATTATGAATATGGTCAAAGATCTCTTGAATGTCTTCGAAGGTCTCTGAAGGTCTTCGAACCACTCGTGAATGTCTTTGAAAGTCTCTCAAGCGTCTTCGAACCCCTCATGAATGTCTTCAAACGTATTATGAGTGTCGTCGAAAGTCTTTTGAACGTCTTCGAACCCCTCGTGAATGTCTTTGAAAATCTCGCTTAAGCTTCTTCGAACCCCTCATGAATGTCTTCAAACGTATCATGAATGTCGTCGAAAGTCTTTTGAACGTCTCTAAAACGTCGTCGAACCCCACATCGATGTCTTCAAACGTATTATGAATATTGTCAAAGATCTCTTGAATGTCTTCGAAAGTCTCCGAACGTCTTCAAACCCCTCGTGAATGTCTTTGAAAGTCTCTAAAACATCGTCGAACCCCTCATGAATGCCTTCAAACGTATTATGAGTGTCGTCGAAAGTCCTTTAAACGTCTTCGAACCCCTCGTCAATGTCTTTGAAAGTCTCTCAAGTCTTCAAAGACACTTGTCTTTGAACCCCTCATGATTGTCTTCAAACGTATTATGAATGGTGTTGAAAGTATCTTGAACGTCTTCGAACCCCTCTTGAATGTCTTTAAACGTATCATGAAAATCGTCGAAAGTCTCTTGAACGTCTTCGAAACTCTCGTGAATGCTTTTGAAAGTCTCTCAAACGTCTTCGAACCCCTCATCGATGTCTTCAAACGTATTATGATCATTGTCAAAGATCTCTTGAATGTCTTCGAAAGTCTCTGAACGTCTTCAAACTCTTCGTGAATGTCTTTGAAAGTCTCTATAACATCGTGGAACCTCTCATCCATGTCTTCGAACGTATTATGAATATTGTCAAAGATCTCTTCAATGTCTTCGAAGGTCTCTGAACGTCTTCGCACCTCTCGTGAATGTCTTTGAAAATCTCTTAAGCGTCTTCGAACCCCTCATGAATGTCTTCAAACGTATTATGAACGAATTCGAAAGTTTGTGAACATCTTCCAACCCCTCGTGAATGTCTTTGAAAGTCTCTTACACGTATTCGAACCCCTCATCGATGTGTTCAAACACATTCCGAATATCGTCACAGATCTCTTGAACGTCTTCGAACCTCTCGCAAATGTCTCTGAAAGTCTCTTGAACATATTCGAAACCCTCGTGAATGCCTTTGAAAGTCTCTCAAGCGTCTTCGAACCCCTCATGAATGTCTCTCAAAGTCTCTTGAACACATTCGAAAGTCTCTTGAACGTCTTCAAACGTATTATGAGAGTCGTCAGAAGTCCTCTAAACGTCTTAAAACCACTCCTGAATGTCTTTGAAAGTCTCTCTTAAGCGTTTTCGAACCCCTCATGAATGTACTCAAACGCATCATGAATGTCGTCGAAAGTCTCTGAACGTCTTCGCATCTCTCCCGAATGTCTCTGAAAGTCTCTTGAACGTCTTCGAAACCCTCGTGAATGCTTTTGAAAGTCTCTCAAGCGTTATCGAACCGCTCATGAATGTCTCTGAAAGTCTCTTGAACGTATTCGAAAGTCTTGTGAATGTCTTCGGAAGTCTCTGAATGTCTTCGCACCTCTCGCGAATGTCTCTGAAAGTCTCTCGAACGTATTCGAAAGTCTTTTAAACGTCTTCAAACCCCTCGTGAATGTCTTTGAAAGTCTCTCAAGCGTCTTCGAATCCCTCATGAATGTCTTCAAACGTATTATGAAAATCGTCGAAAGTCTCTTGAACGTCTTCGAAACTCTCGTGAATGCCTTTGAAAGTCTCTCAAGCGTCTTCGAACCCCTCATCGATGTCTTCAAACGTATTATGAATATTGTCAAAGAGCTCTTGAATGTTTTCGAAGGTCTCTGAACGTCTCGCACCTCTCGCGAATGTCTCTGAAAGTCTCTTGAACGTATTCGAAAGTCTCTTTAACGTCTTCAAACGTATTATGAGTGTCGTCGAAAGTCTTTTAAACGTTTTCGAACCCCTCGTGAATGTCTTTGAAAGTCTCTCTTAAGTGTCTTCGAACCCCTTATGAATGTCTTCAACCGTATTATGAATGCTATCGAAATTCTCTTGAACGTCTTCGAACGCCTCATGAATATCTTTGAAAGTCTCTCAAGCGTCTTGGAACCCCTTATGAATGTCTTCAAACGTATCATGAATGTCGTCGAATGTCACTTGAAGGTCTTTAAGCCCCTCGTGAATGTCTTTTAAAGTCTCTAAAACGTCGTCGAACCCCTCATCGATGTCTTCAAACGTATTATGAATATTGTCAAAGATCTCTTGAATGTCTTCGAAAGTCTCTGAACGTCTTCCCACCTCTCGCGAATGTCTCTGAAAGTCTCTTGAACGTATTCGAAAGTCTCTTGGACGTATTCGAAACCCTCGTGGATGCCTTTGAAAGTCTCTCAAGCGTCTTCGAACCCCACAAGATTGTCTTCAAACGTATTATGAATGTCGTCAAAAGGCTCTTGAACGGATTCGAAAGTTTCTTGAACGTCTTCAAACCCCTCGTGAATGTCTTTGAAAGTCTCTAAAACATCTTCGAACCCCTCATCGATGGCTTCAAACGTATTATGAATATTGTTAAAGATCTCTTGAATGTCTCACGAACATCTTCAAGCGTCTCATGAACATCGTAGAAAGTCTCTTGAAACTCTTTGAACCCCTCATGCATGTCTTCAAACGCCATATGAATGTTTTCGAACGTCTCTTGAATGTCTTCAAACGTCTTATATATGTCTTCGGACAAACCCCTCGTGAATGTCTTTGAAAGTCTCTAAAACATCTTCGAACCCCTCATCGATGGCTTCAAACGTATTATGAATATTGTTAAAGATCTCTTGAATGTCTCACGAACATCTTCAAGCGTCTCATGAACATCGTAGAAAGTCTCTTGAAACTCTTTGAACCCCTCATGCATGTCTTCAAACGCCATATGAATGTTTTCGAACGTCTCTTGAATGTCTTCAAACGTCTTATATATGTCTTCGGACAAACCCCTCGTGAATGTCTTTGAAAGTCTCTCTTAAGCATCTTCGAACCCCTCATGAATGTCTTCAAACGTATTATGAATGTCGTCAAATGTCTGTTGAACGAATTCGAAAGTTTTTTGAACATCTTTCAACCCCCGCGTGAATGTCTTTGAAAGTCTCTTAAACGTCTTCAATCCCCTCATCGACGTCTTCAAACATATTATGAATACCGTCACAGATATTTTGAACGTCTTCGAACCTCTCATGAAAGTCTTTAAACGTTTTCGAAAGTCTCTTGAAGGTCTCACGAACATCTTCAAACGTCTCATGACGTTGTAGAATGTCTTTTGAAACTCTTTGAACCCCTCATGCATGTCTTCAAACGCCTTATGAATGTTTTCGAACGTCTCTTGAATGTCTTTGAATGTCTTATGAATGTCTTCGGAAGTCTCTGGAACGTCTCACCAAGAGTACAATCCAATCAGTGATGGAGTTAAAAAGAATGGTATAAAATCATGCCGGTGATTCTCATCCACTTCGGTCAACATGGAGCTTATCGTCGATGTGAAGGGCTTCAAGAGACCCGTCAACGAATTTGTCCTGAAGGAGATGTCCATCGTCAAACTCCATGAGAAGAATGCTGAACCGCTGACATTCTTCTTCGATGTACCATTGGCCTGGGACGCTTTACCGGCCAAGTACAAAATGACAAACAAGTGGCTGGAATGCAATTATCATGGAATACGATGGGATCACAGCGGCATACCGTACGAGGCAGCTAGAACAACAATTCGAGGAATCTTGGAAAGAGCTCCTACGATCTATGCTAAGGGATTTGAGAAATGCGTATAGCTATCACGATTCACAGATCCTGCGACAAACGTCATCGACTTTGAGACTCTGGACTGTCCATCGCTGCAGAGGCTGCCGAAAATCATAAACTCCAAGTGTCCCCATCATCCCTTCAACACGAACTGCGCCCATGAGAATGTAAAATCGGTGAAAAGCTGGTTGAGCGTACACGAAGCGTAAGCGAGGGATTCTTTTGAATGAATAAAACACATTTCGATGAAAATATATATGATTTGTATTCTTTATTCTACGGTGAAAACATCCATCATTTACAATTCGATCAAACATATACATTTTTTTCATAGTCAACACTAAGCGTCGAAAATGATGGTAAGACGACTGTGGTGCTAACAGTTCGATGATGGTGTCCCAACGAATTGAGTCTTTTTTTTCGCCTCAGAGACGATGGAACGCTGTTGTAGTCCCCGCAACTGCATGTACCCATTTGTGCGCCAGTTGCAGCATACGCTCGATGATGCGGCCAGCCGTTTGACGATGGTGTTCCAACGAATTTTTTTCCCCGTCCACCATGTTCAGAGACGACGGAACTCAACACTGTTGTATTTTCCACCAATATACTGCATGCAGAGTTGACCGTTGCGCGCCAGTTGCAGCATACTCTCGAACATTGTTGGATCTTGGTCGAAGGCCTTCACAAGTCGCGCTGGTAAGAAGACGGAGAACTCATCCGCGATGTCTGCGATGTAGCGTTTCCCAAATTTGGTTTGTACGGCCCTTATGTCGGAGATTAGTCGTTCCGACTTAACGGAGAGTTCTGACAGCTTCTTCGTTGGGAGGAATTCTGCCATCCGGCCGACTTTGTTGATACTCGAGAGATCCATTTTCCGCGCACTTTCAAAGTTCTTTTTAGATGTTGATGGTGCAGTGGAATCGTGCAGTCTGAGCGTGGTCCACGAAATTATAAGCTCCCTCGTAAGCCTCCCACTCAAATCCCCCCCCCCTCCCCTTCCAATCGTCAAAAACCGGTTCGAACACGTTCGAAGAACCGTGGAGAATTTTCCCCCCAGACATTTTTTCACGCTCCCGAAAAACAGGTTCAAACACGTTCGAAGAACCTCGTACGTGGAGAATTTTCACAGCATTTTGTACACTCCCGACGTTGAGGTGGAGGGCCATCGATGTGATCTTTCATCTGCGGCGTATTATAATGCTCCAAGCATGGAAGATATGATATCACTTCACTGTCTTTTCGATGATGTTCTGGCAAACGATCCCACAATAAGCCAACATATTTACCCCAATATTTTAGGAGCAAGACCTTTGGAACCTGTTCGAGCTCGTTTTTGGTCAAGTCCAGGGGGTGCTTGGCTGGATGCACTGCGTACACACTCGCACATGCGAACATCTTGACGTTATATTTTGGAATGGAGAGCGCGACTTTTCAAAAGCTGCGCTCAAGTGGTCTATCCGCAGTCCCTTTGATCCCTAAAGATTTTTCCCGAGGAACCTGTCAGAACCTGTTTCGAGTGTCGACGAGCTTGGAGACGAGGCGGATGCCATATACATTGTCTTTCGGAATGGAACCAGCTGCATGTCATAAATATTGGGCTTTGAAAGGCCGCCCCCCCCCACACACACACACACAACACTCATCGACGGCGGCTTCCCCGCCAGACGCTCCACGGACCACATGGCCCCCTAAAGAGGCCCTCTGTGACGTCACACGCGCCCGGCGACCCCCCTCCGCCGTATCCCCGCACTTGGCTTTCCCGCGCTGGACCCCCCCCCCCCGACGGCGGCTTCCTTCTCCCAGTAGTCTTCGAACCACATGGGTACCCCCTCCACCGAGGCCCCCCTGTGACGTCACACACGCCCGGCGACACCCACGCCGACCTCCCCACGACCGTAGCGCCACCTTGGCTTCCCTACACGCACGCACGCACGCACGCACGCACGCACGCACGCACGCACGCACGCCGACCTCCCCATGACCGTAGCGCCACCTTGGCTTCCCTACACGCATGCACGCACACACGCACGCCGACCTCCCCACGACCGTAGCGCCACCTTGGCTTGCCTACACGCACGCACACACGCCGACCTCCCCACGACCGTAGCGCCACCTTGGCTTCCCTACACGCACGCACGCACATACACACAAAATACTCATCGACCCCCCCCCCCCCCCAGTCGCTGCACGGACCACATGACCCCCCCTCCACATAGGCCTCTCTGTGACGTCACGCCCGGCGACCTCCCCTCGACGGTGGCGCCACCTTGGCTTCACCACTCTTGACACACCACCTCCCCTTGGGTTAGAATCCCCCTAGCTCCTCTACTGTCGTATCTTGAAAAAGTATATCTTAAAATTGTCATTATCGCTTTTTATTTACTTTATTGCACGTTGACATAGTATCACCACCCACGTTGATGCTCACGAAGCATGCAGGTTACGTTTGCAACACGCCGAGCTTTCTTCCCATCACTTTTCTCATATTTTCGATTCGAACGTGGCAAGAATTCTGAAAAAGTATTCATCGGTGAACAGTGCAGAATCCAATTAGATCCCAGTGAGGACTCCCTATGTGCGATATCTCTGACACAGCCCTATAGAGATGTAGATGCATGTTGGGAATCTTTCAAAAGGAGGGAGAATTTTAAAAGAAAAATTTTCCAACCCCGTGAATCGGGAATTAGCGGGGAAATTCACTTCGCTTCCGATGTGGTAGGATCTGGGGGACTCCTCAACGAATTTCTGCACAGGCATGGCCACAAGTAATAAACCCATACACACCCAAACAAACTGCAGTTTGTTTGCAAATTGGCTCATTACGGTAAAAATTTATAATATTCATTGTACGATGATTGCAAAAATTCCTTCACGTTGTGTGTATCTTGCGTTGGACCGAAGTCGTTCGAACGAAGCGTAAGATTTGCAGGGTGAGTGAACGTCATCGTTTCGACCCAACAACGAGAAACGCAACTGCGACTCAATCGTTAGAACGCTTCGGTGCAAAATATAATTTACCTTCAAGTCCAGAATCCACTTCGTATTTGTAATTGGCAGTGGAACATCCCGAGTCCGTCCGCCTTCTCTCATTTCTCTCTCTCTCTCTCTCTCTCTCTCTCTCTCTCTCTCTCTCTCTCTCTCAGCCTCCTCCTTCCTCTTGTATAGACCGGGACGGGGCGGAGGGGATCGCGAGAGAACGCGAGAAAACAGAAGACGATCGAGGGAGAGAGAGAGAGCGAGAGAGAGGCCAGAAGGGATGAGAGCGAAAGGGAAGCGAGCGTCTCTCGCGGACGATTCCGCAGTAACGAGAAAGAGTGGAGAAGTCCAATCGTCCGGGTCGGTGTGTTCCCTCGGAGAACGCGTATACCGTCTGCGTTTTCTCATTCTCTTTCGCTCTCGCCGAAGCGCGCGGGCATTTTGCCTATAACGTAGGAAGGCGAACGACCGAGGGAGAGTGAGAGAAAGAGAGAGAGAGAGAGAGAGAGAGAGAGAGAGAGAGAGAAGCCGAGCGCCCGGCCAATCAAAATGCCTCTATACTATATCGCCGTCAGCCCCGCTAATTAGACGCCACGTAAATCAGTCCCGAAGCTCAGCGTTAATTAACACGGGTTTCCGTTCGAGTTGCTTATACACCCCACCTATTTATCGAACGACACGGACGCAATATGGCGGGACACGTGCGCCTCCGTTAAACGCCTTTGCTTCTCCTCTCGCTCTGCTCCCCGTCCAGCGCCCTTCACCCGCAGAATCATTCCGCTATCTCTTCACGGACATCGAGACACAACTTGACACTGAGAGTGGCGATCGAGAAAAAGGGAGGAAAAAATTGATTGTCAGCTCATTACGGCGGACGAGACGAAATGATTGTACCACTGTGTTCCGTAGTGGACGCGCTAGTTCAAATGTATCTACAGGAGAAAAGTTGGAAATCTCAAAGATGCCCGAGTGAGAGAAATTACCTCGTACGAGGCCACAATACGATTAGCTTTACATACGCGGCCTCGCACTTGCCTTCCGTTGAAGGAAAATCCCGCGGGTGTTCCGTTTGACCCCGCTTCGAAGAGACCGGACTCGAGAATTCTTCTACACTGCCGTACATTTGTATAATACGGCTATATATAAATATAAATATACATACTCGCAGTACGCTCGTTATTAGTGTCGTGTAATTTCGTTTTTTGCCCCGGCGAGAGCTCGCAAAATTTAATGAATGTCCGCTTTGCTAATGAGGGAACTCTGATATACCGTCGTCCATCAGGGTGTGCACCGATGAGGGAACGGAATATATATTCGTGTTGCGAAAGCCACCGGGGCAGGGAAAACGAGAAAAAAGGAGAGAGAGAGAGAGAGAGGTAAAGATCGAGATGAGTCATATACGAGGTGAAACGAGATGGCACAGGGAAGGGGAAGAGAGACATACTAAAATACACTTACTATATATATATATATATATATATATATATATATATATATATACGTCTCCGTGTATATAGACACGACAAGAGGCTTATTTATTTCGGACGTAATGAGATCGAGGTCTCGGTTTTGAGCGAGACTCGTAGTAGCACGGAACGCTCGGAAAAACGAAGGGAGAATTATAAATGTGTACACGAAGACCGAGAGAATACACGGAAGAAAGTAAATCAGTGTCCGTCGAGCAATATGCGAAATGTGCTCCTTGTCACGAGCCGGCAATGCATAATGCAACGTCAATTTTGACTTTGTAAAAATCAAATAAATTTGTCGTAGGAGAAATTAATTGAGCTTAGGATCCCTACGCTTTCTTTGTGCAAATATAATAAAGAGCATTATATTTATCTTGCTTTTTTAATCGAGATTTGAAAAAATTCCGTTATACCCGTGGAGTAATTTGTCGGGGAGTCCCAAGATTCTACGACATCCCTGTAGGGATTCGATAGGGACGCCGCACGTAGGGAGTCCACATTGGAATCCAAGTGGATACCGCGCTATTTCCCAATCCACGTTCTTTGAGAATTTTTCATTTGAAACTCCGCCCACAAAAGAAATCCGTTTGTGATCCCGTGCAGAAATTTGTCGGAAAGTCCCAAGACCTCTATAGGGGTTTGTCAGGGACACCGTACACAGGGAATCCTCATTGGGATCCTACTGGATCTGCTCTGTTCCCCGATGAGCGCCATTTCAGAATTCTTACGACGTTCGAAACGAAAATATGAAAAAAGTCACGAAAAAAAACTCGCCGTGTTGAAACATAATCTGCACGCTTCGTGAGCGTGTACGTGTGATTATATTATGTTCAAGTGCAGTGATATAAATAACAAACGATAATTACAGTGGATTTTCAGCTATGCCATTCAAATCGATTTTTAAGATATACGTTTTTGAGCAATTTCTGCTTTTTAAAAATACGATTTATACTCTATTTACATCTACTCATTTTGTATATCTGGATACTTTTATAGAAAATTCAACGTCCAGAATACGATGGAATCCATGAAGAATCGCTTCGGATTCTGTTCGATAATGTCGCAATCCTTTGGGATGCAAATTGGATTTGTACATTGGATTCCAATGAGGAATCCCGATTAGAATCGAATGTACGAGGGTTACGTTTATAGGGACACAATGGAATAGCCCATTGGCTCTCCATCAGGAAGTAGGAACGAGTATGGGAATCCAATTGGATCCCTACGACAATTTCTGCACGAGTACGCGGCAAGCGATTGACATTTTTAAAACCTTGTATTTCCTCGACAAAGTTTCGAATTGCGCACATGGAACGCGCCATGTACCAATTATAGCAACTGAATCTTTTTTGTTCAAATCCCTAAGCTAAACGCTCTCATTGCCATGAGTCTCGACGTGCGAGGAGTTGCAATTAAATGCGAGCATGGAAAAGGGAAAGATCTCACTTTCGTCGAGATTTAGGAATTTCTACGTATCAAACGATATCATTCGATCGTGCAGCATCAGTTCCAGACAGCGCTCGCGAGGTTACAACATCGGCGAACGTGTAAAACAGAATCCGCCGATCTGGAGACTCGTGTCGAGGTCAATCATTCCGTTGCAAAAAGAGAAAAGGCGAGTAACGAGGAGGAGAGACTGAGAGGTTGGGGAAAGGGGAGGGGGGCGACTCTACTCTCGGATATCTCCGAGTTGGACGTGCCGGACGTTTTGCCAGGGTAATTAACAATCGGCCGCGGCATAAACTGAATTTAATTAATTGCATAACTGGATAGCGTCGGTGGTATGGAACGGAAGGGTGGGGGGGGGGGGGGGGGCGTTGGCTCTTTCAATCGTGAGCGGATACATATTGTTACAAGCCCCCGTATACCGGAGATCTCCTTCCTGCTTGCGCTCATCGCTGGCCACCTCCGCCGTTACTACCACCGGTTGAACCCCCTAGAAAAGCTGCTACCACTCTCGCACACACCCCGTTGGCCTCTCTTTGCCGAGTTGGCCCTCCCGAGCAACCCCTATCTCGTGTGGGTGCTCCACTATTCCGGCTCGTGCCCGTGACCGAGAAAGAGAGAGATACCCGTGCACCGCGCTTTCTCTCCTGTCTATAGTTCGTTGGCTCAAGCAGCGAACCGAGCCAGCCACCAGGAATTAATTATGGCATTCCGCGTTAGCTCGGGGAATTAATTACGTCCAGAAGTTGGACGTTGGGCGAGGGGATCGTTAGAAATTGTACCTCAAGAGCGGGAGGCTCACCCCCTGCCGCTGGAGCCCTCCCACGCGCCCTCTCAACAGCCCGCTCTCTCTCCCTCTCTCTTTCGATTTCCCGCTGCTTCTCTCTCGGCCGCTCGTTGCTTCGATTTGCCCGCTGACCAACGAGCTCCGCGACGTAATAACCCACGATATTCGCTGATAAGGAGGCTCACTCGCCCTTTGTAACCGCCCTTCCAATGATTCTTATTAGTTCGCCGCGAGTCAGGGGCTGACCGCGAGTCTACGGGATTACGGATACCTACAGATAATCGAATTAATACGATCAAAGCGTAAATGTCATTTTTTTTTCTTTGAGCTCGACGTTCTCTTTCTGGTGCCCGCGGCAATCGAATTTCTTCGATCCGTGAACGGTAAATTTAATAACTGCCGCTTTTTCCATTGATCCATCGTTTCTCGATCGTCGGCTGATCGCGAAAGCGGTATCCCGATGCAGGCTGCGCATGCGGAATCGGTTGAGGCGCACGATACACGGAGGACACTGCGACATAGCGACGGGATCCCCCCCGCCCCCGTCCAAAGCCGCATACGCGCCAGTGCAAAGGGATCATCGGGTCGGGGTGGACGCCCTTTGGGTTTGCTTAACGAGCGAAATGCGGCGTTGACCGACGCGGACCGCGTACAGAAACGACGGCAACCGTAATCTCCGACAGAGGGCAGCATCGGCGAGTTATGTATCCAGGCAATGCTGCGATCGAGAGAGGGAGAGACGCGGCTCGTATCGGGCGTGCGAGAAGATCGAGCGGGGGATGGCCCACATAGACGTATACAGGTGGACGCAATGGCCGGATGCGGAGGAGCCGATAAGGGCGTCGGGGCATGTTAATTACTCGCGCTCTCAATCCACTTAATCGCCCTGGCAAAGTCATCGATCCGCTTCAAAATCGATACGTCTAAGCTCATCCCATTCTCTCTCTCTCTCTCTCTCTCTCTCTCTCTCTCTCTTTCTCTCTCTCACCCTTTCGTCCATCGTCCAGCTTGGACACGAACAGCTCGTTCTGCCGAGATGAGCTTTGAATGAGAGACGGGAGAGGGTGGCCTGCTGCTCCGAAAACATGATTGCGGTCAGCGCCGACGTAATCCCAGAAATCTGACGTGAGCGGAGCGTCGCCAGCCAATGGGACGCCGAACGCGTGTAGTGTTGAGAAAACCCAAGCGGGTTTAACGGCTTACACCTAGTTGACATTTTTGGGAACGTTGGTTTTTTGTTTTCGACGGATTCTCAAAAGATAACATTTCAAAAATATTCTCTAAAAATGTCAAGTCGATCCGTCCAGAATTGCGGAAATGATGGGCATTTATAGGTAGGTTCCGCGAACCGGCCGCGGAGCAGATGTACCGGAGAGCTCCGTGCTCGATCTAACACGCGACAAGGAAAAATTCTCCACAGAAAGTGGCAAATTGGAATTCTAGAGGCTGCTTATGATTCTATAAAACCTTTTAAAATTGTATTTTACCCACGTATAAACCCAAACTAAAAGTTCAACGGCTTTTCTCTCAAAATGACTATTTCAAAATCAGGGACCACGGTATCGCAAAAATCAACGCACCGCTCAATTTCAAATTTCTCCTTCTTTTACATATTAAAAAAACCAGTGCATGAAGGGAGAATTTCTTTTTCCATTCATAGTTTTTTTTTATCACCGAAAATAGAGCGTTTTTTTTCACCAAAAATCGATCCTTTAACTTTGGGGTGCGGCCATTAAAAAAAAATCAATATTTTATTAAATTCTCCGTCCATACAATAGATTTGCACATTTCATGCAAAATCTAATTGCGTTTGGCTTGTTTTATTTTGGATGATTCGTTTCCGAGCTGCAGTGGTCACCGCGAAGGACGTTTTTCAAACAGCGCTCTACACATACCATTCTATCTACCACATTTATAAATATATTTAGATGCAAAAATTGTATAAGATACTTGAAACCATACTCTCTGACATAAAAATACAAAAATTTGAAAACCTACCCACGTTTTTTCAGAAAAAAAATCACGAATATTCCTCTTTTTTCCAGCCACGAGCTTGGTGTAACGCCTCAATCGTTTCAAGATTGCGAGGTAAATTGTTCGGCTGATTGAAAAAGTTCTGCCGACTGTCGCGCGTTCCCGATAAAGCTGTCCCTGCCGCGGATACGCGCCGGCTCACCCGGTCTCCGCATCCCTCGTACGATTAACCCTTTTCTTCATTCCTGGCGCACCGAAGTCTCGCACGCATTCAGGATTTCTACCAATGTCCTACCGACCGCTGACGCTTATCATTTCGTTGTGTTATAGTATATTATTCGTTGCGTACAGAGTACAGAGAGGAGGTAACGAAATCATTAGAAGCGCCCCCCCCCCCCGCAGTGAACAAAACTTGCAGCAACAAAGCGGCCTCTAAAACTCTCTCCGGTGGTTCTGTCAAAATATCTGTGTGAGCATTGTGATTTTGGGAAACAAACAAAAAATGAGCCACCATAGATATTTGTCTTGTGACCTGAGCTTCAGTTATTGCACTTTGGTCACGTTCTGTCTTCGACTCTTCCACATATCTGACGTGTTGAGCAGATACCAAGTTTTCCTCTTTATCGAGTTTTAGGTTGAAATGTAATGTTGCCAGTTACACTTGCGGAGTCGGACCTAAAAATTATCCTCGCTTTGGTCGAAAAACAACATTTTATTTTCTTATTAGCGGTATTGCTGTGAAATAATTAGTTTCGGGAAAAACTGCGAAAAACGTTTTTCAACTTGAGCTCAATTCAATCGCGCAATCTCTCGTTACTTTCGCGGGCTTTCCCATGCTTTACGCTCCTTTCCTCTCGGTCCTCTACTTCGGCCACTATTTCTTTCAACGTCCCTCCGCGCGCCCAATGAACAAGGAGGGCAAGAAAGAGAGAGCTCGATTTTTGTATATAATACCAATTTTGCATCTTGCTTACCGACGCTTTCATGCACTTGGTGCTCGCACGATCAATTTTCTCCCACGCATACAGGAGGCTCTCTCTCTCTCTCCCTCTCTCTCTCTCTCTCTCTCTCTCTCTCTCTCTCTCTCTCTCTCTCTCTCTCTCTCTCTCTCTCTCTTTCTGTATTCCTCCTCCTCTTTCTTCGTCTGGCGACGCGATAACCCACCGAGTATAATCAGTTATAGTTATATACACACGCTTGCTTTCAACTTTGACTTTAATCCAATCTCCCCCCACTCTCTCACGGTGGCCTGTCCGTGCACACGCGGCTCTCGTTGCGTCGTGCTCGCGGAAAGGCGAGATGCCCCCGAGCACACTCCGGAGAGCGAGAGAGAGAGAGAGAGAGAGAGAGAGAGAGAGAGAGAGAGAGAGAGAGAGAGAGAGAGAGAGAGAGAGAGAGAGAGAGAGAGAGAGATAGATGGATGTTGGCCGCGAGGAGCGTTTCGACCCCCATTGGCGGATTTAATTAAAGATGGGATCTCCGCGTGGCGGCACGCCGTGTTTTTTTACGTAAATAATTAATATTGTAATGGGTCGAAGAGAGCGAGAAAGGTGTACGTACGCGTAAGTACGTATACCTGTATCTATGTACGGGCATTACGGAACGGAATCCTTCGCGGCCTCGTCGAAAGGAAAGAAGAGTGACGCGAAGCATCAAAGTGGGAGGGGGGGAGTCGCGCGTGAGAGCGCAGAGCGTAATAACACGAGAGATGGGGGAGGGGGGCATGGATAGTCAGTAAGGCGAGACCGAGATAAGGGAATTAAAGAGCTAAACGGAAAGAGAGGAGGAATACAAGGATGAAAAGGAAGAAAGATAAATATAGGATGGAAGGGTCAACAGGATGTCAGCCACCTGCGATGTCAAAGGTCGACTATATTAGATGCCTAAGGCCTGGCAAAAAGATTAGCACGATTATGGATACACACACGTGTACTTTGATACACCTACCATCGATTATATACGTGGCCAGATATACACTAGCTAATGAAATATTTACACGTTTCCCTCTCAGACCGATTGTGCAGTACTATTGTACGTGCAATGTGTGCACAAAATGGGTCATATAAAAAACCGACGTAACAAATGATCGTATATCGACGCGCAGGCCTGTGACTATACGAGATGGAGTGCCTGTATTCGGAATACGACAAATTACGTAGTTGCCAATGCGAATCGCAACCACGTACACGTGTTTGGGCCGCCCGTGGTGACTTTGTCGATCTCGATCTAAATGAACTAAGTCAGCCTTCATCGGAGACACGATCAATAACGGTAGAGAGAAACGAGAAACTGAAAATTGGCATCAATTTCTTACTCTCGGATTCCACAGGGGGATTGGACAAAATGGTATCTCCGGAGGTAAAGATATTCTCATATTCTTTATTCGCGGTATATTTCGTATTATATTTATTTGCGTTAAAACGAATGGGCCTCCTGGAATTGCTCATCCTTCTGATGATATTCTACCTGTGATTCTTACTGTAAGAATTGATGAACGCGCATACGCCATATTGCTACTGAGGCGAAATTTACAGGCTGTTTTGACCCCGCAGCTCCTCACAGTGACAGGAGATAGAGGTAGTAAAGTAGCTTCGAATTGAATGTCAAATGAACTTCTACTTAACGTCTAAAACGGGAGCAAATATCCCTCTTCTACACTTTTTGGCGCTACGTAGCATGTCGATATACCGTTCTTGAATACGACGCGTATACTCGCACACAGGTAAACGCTATTACGCATAAAGG
This sequence comes from Ophion slaviceki, assembly GCA_944452715.1. NCBI lineage: Eukaryota > Metazoa > Arthropoda > Insecta > Hymenoptera > Ichneumonidae > Ophion > Ophion slaviceki. The sequence continues at coordinate 616,962 of OX101788.1, read as the reverse complement.
TATAGTACCTAAGAGAGAGGCACCATATATCGGATACTTTTATTCGAAATTGAAAAAAAAGTAAACGATTGGCACGACCTTCAAAATTGACGATTTTATTATCCACATATCATATACAACAAAATGCTAATAATTATTTTACACATTACATTCGAATATTTTGAGTTATGTTATGTTGTCCAAAAAATGAGAGAAATCATGGTTTTAAAAGAGGTTGCCTATAATCGAATATCCAATATAAGGGCCATGACTCCATTTTCTTATATCTCTTAGTGAGGGAACATTTTTATATAAAATCAAATAAAACGTTTATTGTTTCAACTTAGTAATTATTATCAAGCGATCAGTCTTTATACGTTAATCTTTGATTCGGTAGGAATATTTTGGCGCAAACGGATATTCAATATTAGGCTCCATTAAGGACCCGATATTAATATTTGACATGGCCGAATATGAACAGTAATATTATTGTACATATTGCGATTTTTGCGAGCATGATATTTTTATCGAGCAAAATAAATGCTGTAATTGGTAAAAAACATAAATTATTCGGACTTACCCAAATGAAAACAACACTTTTTGATACAAAGAATACCTTTTCACAGTGGTGAATAGTTACATCAGTTCACTGTTGTGCCATTTTTTTGCTAGCCAACCAATAGTTTTGCAGTGGCAACATCTCACGCCTAGTCATTAGTGTATAAAATAAAAACAGATGTTGCTATATAGAAACTCGAGATAGTCCACTATCTGATATGATATATGGTGCTTCTCCCCCATGTACATGCATATGTGCAAGATATCAATAAAGCATTATTAATAAGCCCCGTTTATAATGGTTAAATTGTGGGAATAATCGAATTATCAGGCGAGTAAAAACTTATTTATATATGGAATTTTATATGAATACTGTTTTCATTGCCAATTCTCCAAGTTTACACGAAAAATACCCTCAGCAAAAAAATTAAACGAGCAGAAAGATGTCAATATTTTTTCAGCGACTTTTGAAAGGCCGTAACTTCCTGAAGACGATCGTATCGGGAAAAAAAAACGCATTTTGAAGCGGGCAATCTCTAGTTTGAGAATCTCGTGGAGAATTTTTTTTGACCATCATGCTCGGCGCTGTCATAAGAAATAGCGCAAGTAAAATATGTTCGATTTTTTTTTCTTTCAAAATCGTTCATAGGCTCAAAAAATATTTCCTGACTGAATCAGTGCTGGTGTATTTTAGCCTGATTCGTTACCTTCAATTTGGTATTTTTTGCTCTCTGTACAACCATTTTTCGCTGACAAGGGGACAGTACGGCAGTCGGATTTTTGTAATTTTTCGTACTCATGGTACGTGAAGTTCAGAGCTCGAATATTAATATCCCAAAGCAATTCGACGCCATATTCAGAAATTTTCGAGAAAATTGACTTTGAAGTTTTCGAGCGCACTCTTATCCCACAAAGATGCAACGATATTCGAACCGGGCTCGTGGCGTACCCGGTAGCGCTCGAGTCTAGTAATCGCGGGGTCGCTGGTTCGAGTCTCACTTCGAACTTTTTTTTCTTTTTTTTTAATTCGCATACCTCCGTCATTTAAATAGCCCGATAAATTTTTGTTGTATATAATCACATATTATTATATATAATTAATATAATATATCTATATATGCTTATATATGGACAAAATCCATATATAGTTATTTATGTACAAAATTCATTATAGTTATACATAATTATATATTTTCTCATATATGATCATATATTATTTATATATAACAATAGGTGATTATTTATAAAAAAAATAAATAAATAATCCCGGGATAAAAATCATAAAATCTATGCTAATTCACATATATGTAATTATAATTGTCAATGATAAATGCAAGTCTTATTTTTGATTATCTCTTGCTTGAAATTGCGAATAGGCGACGTAAAAATATCCAGTAATAATATTTACATAAACTCCCAGATATGCGTGGTTTGCTTCGAAACTTTGCGATCAAAGAGAAATCTTCATGAACGTGAATGAAGTTTGTTTTCCGATCGATGTATTGAAAAAAAAATGCGAATGTAACAATGCAGCGTTTGTACGGTGTGCGAGATGCCGTGAAAATTACTGTTTTCCTTGTTTTTACGATGGTTATCACTCTGGCTCGTGTAACATTACATCCAATGTATAAAACAAACGAATACAGACCGAATAATAAAGTATTCAATTCCTTACCCGACGTTTTTCATTTTCATCCTAAAAATGTTGTTGGTTATAAATATTGATACGTGAACATGTATGTTTATAATCAAGAGATAATTAAAAATATGACTTGCGTTTTTTCATTTAAAAAAAATGAAAAAAAAAAAAAAAAAAAAAAAAAAATTCGAAGTGAGACTCGAACCAGCGACCCCGCATTTACTAGACTCGAGCGCTACCGGGTACGCCACGAGCCCGGTTCGAATATCGTTGCATCTTTGTGGGATAAGAGTGCGCTCGAAAACTTCAAAGTCAATTTTCTCGAAAATTTCTGAATATGGCGTCGAACTGCTTTGGGATATTAATATTCGAGCTCTGAACTTCGCGTACCATGAGTACGAAAAATTACAAAAATCCGACTGCCATACTGTCCCCTTGTGAGATATCGCCGATTGAATGGAGTCAATTACGATGATCGATATCTGATGAACGAACGAAAGGAAGGTACAGCGAACGGAAGGTGGGTTTCGGAAACTTGAATGAAGTCTCTCTATGTTCCTTTTAATATTTTAGAGCAAAACTTTTTTTAAGCTCAATATCGATTTGAAAAAGTAAAAAAAATGACTTTTTTGCCGTTTTTGGAAAATTCACAACAACTTTGCAAATATCGCGAAAATGACCAATGTTTCCAGGTTTTTTTAGCTCAATACATGCCCAAAGACCCCGTAAACTTTTTAATCGATCGGTTAAACCGGCTTTTTCACCCGAGTGGTGAAAGTTTTATCAAAAATTAAGGGAGCACTTTTATTGATCCTTAAACGTCAATTAATGATGATTGAGATTGAAACAAAAAATTCGTTACTTTTCCCACAATTTAGCATTAACTACGCATCAAATCGGGGCCGGGTTGAAATTCCAAACTTGGAATTTGCCGACGGTTTGAAATTCCTAATTTCAATGTTCCGAAATTACGAGGTTCGTCAAGATCACGCCAGCGAAAGTCTACACACTTGACTAAATGATGCAGAACGTTGTCTAGACTTTTGGAGTTTTGAGCGTTCTGACCATTCAAAGTTCGAAATTTCAGCCCGGCCCCATCAAAACTCGAGGAAAAAAATTCAAATAAAAAAGCCTTATTCTGTTCTTTTTCTTACAACTTCTCATTAACTATTCATCAAAGGAAAAAAAAAAAATTTTAATTTAAAATGTGTAGAAAATGTTATGAAATTATCATCTGTGTCGTGTACAGTGTCGATGCGATTTTTTTGTTTGCATGCCACCATTTATCGAGTTAAAATTAATTACATTAAATTAAGTTTATACCCCCAAGTGAATCTTTATACACCTTTTTACACACATCGCTATACGATTTTTCAATCACTTTTTCGAAAGCTCTAGGCATTTAAAATAAACAGTTTTTTTTAACTATCAAATTTTGTCATAAAATAAAAGTTTCTTTCAAAGCAACGCATTGTTCTGTTAAAAAAAGGCTCGAATTTTTTTATTTTTCAAAATTTTGAATTTCTCTTTTTCTTCGAGATGTGATGGACAAAATAGGCTTTCTGGGGATTTTTTTTCAGAAAAGCCACAAAATAAATCGAGACTACAAAAAAGGGTGTTTATCATACATATCAGTGACCGTATACAATAATTTTTTTAAGCGATTAATTTCAAAATGGCGGCAGTGCAGCGTTTATCTGAAAGATGCATTTTTTAAGTCGGCCGGAAACAAAACTCAGACATTTTTCAACCGATTCACTTGAAATGTTGAATATATATTGAAAAATACATTGTCTATGGAAGTACGTAGGACTTTTTTCATATTGCATAGTTCATTTGTAATTAACACTTATCTGACGATTTAAGCAAATTTTTGGAAAGTGAAATATTTTGTCAGATAATTGTTAATAACAAATGAACTATGCAATATAAAAAAAATCCCATGTACTTCCATAGATAATGTATTTTTCAAGATATATTCAACATTTCAAGTGAATCGGTTGAAAATTGTTTGAGTTATGTTTCCGGCCAACTTAAAAAATGCAGTTTTGAGATAAACGTTGCACAGCCGCCATTTTGAAATGAATCGCTAAAAAAAAACGATTGTATACAGTCACTGATTTATATGATAAACACCCTTTTTTGTAATCTTGATGTATCTTGTAGTTTTTCTAAAAAAAAAAACATTCCCAAATACCCTATTTTTTCGACCTCTAGAGTGGCCTAATCCCTTAATGCAAAATTGTGAGAAAAATAACGAAATTTCTTTTTTTTCATCTTAATCACCATTAATTGACGCGTTTACGGACCAATACAAGTGCTCATTTAATTTTTTTATTAACGATTCGGTAAAAAAAACGGTTTAACCGATCGATTAAAAAATGTACAGGGCATGTATTGAGCTAAAAAAAACCTGGAAAAATCGGTCAATTTCGCAATATTTGCAAAGTTGTGGTGGATTTTCCAAAACGGCAGAAAAAGTCATTTTTTTGTACTTTTTAAAATCAGGGTAAGGTTTACGTTACGTCACGATTTCAGAACTGCCAGAAATAGTAACATTTCTGCATGTTCAAGTTTTTAATTTTAAACTCGCGCGCAATTTTCCCGCGGACAGTTGACAGCTTTCCATATCAAATGTCAGTTAAGGCCGGAGCCTGAATTCGAAGGTCCGAAAAATCGTTTTTTTGTTTCATTGCGTAAATCGATAGATAAACTATCCAAGAATATATTTATAAAGTTACAAAGGCCAATTGTAAATACTTTCGAAGATACACGGCCAAAAGCAGAGAAGCGTCGAACAGGTGTGTGAGTGCTGGCGATTGATATTTCCTCCTATTGAAAACTGAAGCACGATTTCTCCAGTTTTTATTTTCACGATTTTTCCAAATTGGCGGGCGTGATAGCAAAAAACTCAAACAACCTATTGAGTCTAAACCAAAATTTATTTTCTTTAAAATGAAAATCTCTTCTCAGTGAACTAAAAAGTTGTTGATACAGTTTTTTGAACACATTTTTGTAGCACGTTGAATAGTTTTTTTAAACACATTTTTTTCACACCTGAGAAAAGCTTTTTCTTAGTTTAGCCTGAAGAAAAATGAATGACAATTGAAAATTTTATTGTTTTTTTTTTGTTTCAGTTAAGTATTACGAGCTGCATCTTTCCCGCCGATTAAGGACTGCAGTGACAAGACGTGCATGGAACAGGCTGATGAATCTGCAGTCATTTATTGTTACACGTTGAAATTTCTTTTTATACATTTCAAATATACATGAACAGAGATACTTCAATGTTCACTGGGCTCACTTATTTTTTTCCTTCTAAAAAAATTCCCGGAGAAACGCTTTTTTGACCTTCCAATAAGGCACCGGCCTCAATAGGGGAAGTCACTGTGCACGAGCTTGCACAGTAGCTTTCCCCCTTTCCCCAAGCAAAAATTGAACAACATTTTTTCTGTTTTTTATAATTCTTGAAAGTACATGCATTCAAAAATATGTTCCTAAAATGTTTAGTCACAAGTCCGAAAATTGACGGAGTTACTTTAGTAAGAACAGATAGCGCGGCCGGTTAGTCCCCTCAGTCCCTACAGGTGTGGCATCGTTCACAATAGATGAAGTGTAGGCTCTTATTGTTTTATGAAATGTAATGAAGATGAAAAACCCTCATATCGCCCGGGACTAGATACTTTAATGTAAGTATCAATATTCTAGAAAAAAAAACATAACTTTATGTCAAGACAAATGGAACGAAAACTTTGAACGCGTTTTTCTCGAAACTACTTTTTTCGACCATGTCCAAGCGAATACTCAAAAACTTATCAACCGATTTTCAATTTTTTGACATTTTTGTAATCGCAGTAAATGAAGTTGTCTGTAGCCGATTTTTTAAATTTTCATAATTTCTATTTTTCAAAAACTGCTTGAATATAAAAAGAGCCTTGAAAATAGAAAGAAAAAAATGTCCATACCGTCGGCAATTTGTAAGAAAAACGAAAAAAAAGGCTAAGCATAACGATAGCTACATTTGTATAGATATCGATATGTTTTCGACTTTTTACTTAAAGATAACCTTTCATAAACATATCGATGGGACAGTGCAGAGAAATTGTTTTTTCGTCGTCAAATCAAGGCTAATTTTGTTAATTTTTAACTTTGAATAACGGTTAATTTTGAAGATTTTATCAAAAAAATTGGTATGAAACTAGATGCTTATATGATCTATAAAATTAGTATACACCCGATCCTTCCATAATTCGTTATGTTTATGGAAAAAATCGCAATTATTGACGACAAAGCACCGCTTACGTAACGGAATAGAGGGGTGGGAGGGGTCCGGCCAGACGTGACGGTCTGGGCACGTGGGGGCGGGGGTGGGTCGAAAATTTGACGTTACGTAATTTGTGTGCACCTCCTCATGAGATATCGATCGTAAAAGAAAAAAAGCTGACTTTTCATTCAATCGGCGATATCTCAGCGACAAATGGTCGTTCAGAGAGCAAAAAAATACCAAATTAAAGCTAAAGAATCAGGCTAAAGAACCTCAGAATGATTCAGCCAGGAAGCATTTTTTTGAGCCTACGGACGATTTTGATAGACAAAAAATTCGAAAATGTTCGGCTCGCGCTATTTCTTATAACAGCGCCGAACGTGATGCTCAAAAAGAAAATTCTCTGCGAGATTCTTAAATTAGAGATTTACAGCTTAAAAATACTTTTTTCCCCCCGATACGACCATTTTTCATGAAGTTACCTTTAAAAAATATCTGAAAAAGTTTTGAAATTTTTCGCTCCTTTAATTTGTTTGCTGAGTGTACTTTTTACGAGTTACCATTTTACCCTATTGATAGATGAAAAAAATAGGTTCTCAACTCATTTTTCAGAGAAGATTGCCATATCACTGGGCCAAAGATAGACCGAAAGTACGCTCTATTTTCATTATTTATTATATATTAATAAAAGTAAATAATAATTCTAAAAGTCTGTATTTAATTCCGACTCTGAAATTTAGTAATGAAATAAGTATCAATGAAAACTTTGATATTCAAACACATTTACAAACTCGCCTGAAAATGTGATTATACCTATAATTTAACAATGATAAACAGAGATTATTCATAACGCTGAATAAATGTTGTAAAAGTTACGGTATGCCAAGTATCGCTCAATGAAATATTTAAATAAATAAAAAGGCAATTTTTTCTTGCCAATAATTGCTTCGATTGAAATATGAAAAGATAACAAAATTAGATTACAATGAATACCTACCTATAAATATTCTCATCATCATATGGCCCGTCGTAACAGATACGTGCTCGGTAGGTTCAACCGCAACCAAAAGTGGAGCTAGAACTACTTGAGCTGGGTCAATTTGGGGTATAACCTTTCGTGCAGGAGATAGATTGCCTTACCGGCAGCAAAGAAGGAGCAGACATGTCGATTTGGGTGACATTTTGAGGCTCATAGTAGGACTTGTAGCATTTTGTAGCCTCAAGTGAGGCTTCAATGGAGTCAAAAGCCTTTAAAATAGGCGGAAAAGTTCAACTCGAAAAATCAACAGAATATGGGTAATTTTTCACCCATCGAGAGTGGCACAGCATCGACACCGCCATATTACGTATTTCATTCAAAACCCGACTACGTTATTTTTGAAAATCGACGGTTGTACACGAGATTGATGAATTCCCAAAAGCGTTGCTCGCTTTCGTCATTCCCGCCGCGCTACAGGAATACTGAGGTCCAAAAGCCCTGAAAGGAGTTATTTTTTATGCAGACACAGCGTAGAAAAGGATGAGGAGAAAAAGTGTAAACCAGATCGCAAGATGGTACGTTGCATATGTATATAGGCTGCAAACGGTATCCCATCCACTCTAAACACAACGGCGTATATAATCCAGTAAACTATGTATACGGTAGGTAACCGGGAGTATATACCGCACGACGGCACGCCTCGGGTAAAAGGAAGCAACAAGCTGCGAGCAAGTCGTTTCCTCGTTAACTTTAATCCGCAGTTAATTTAACTTAACGTCGCTATAATACGGTGATGTACTGGGTGCCGTGCACGTGTATAGAAATATATATATATATCTGGGGGAAAGATTTCAAGAGCCTCGGGTCAACTGTAGGACTTTTGCCGTTTCTTCCTAACTCCCCTTCTTCCGCTTTCACCCCAGCTATGCAGCACCGTACGAGAAAGATGACCTTCTTCTCCCGTACGTTCCATCGCAGTGCCTTCGTAAAGTTGTTTTGGCCTTGGCTCTGCAAAGAAGTATGAGCCTCGTCGGGCAGCAAGTGGCATCGAAGCAATCGCTGTAAATCTCATTGTTATCGAAACCCTTTCATTCAAATCCAAAGTCAGTTTGCCCACATCAAGGTGAGACAAGTTTTTCTTTATGTGTACTTTTCAAAGTGCTTGCAAATTTTTCGACCGGTCATCCTGAAAGAACCCAGTAAGATTTTTCGACTCTGGTAACGCGATGGCGTAAAAAAACGATGGGAAAAGGTATCTATTTGCATAAAGGACTCTTCGCTGTTGATTTGTCAGCTGCGCGCAAGCTCTCGATTGATTGCTCGAAGATTTGCGAAAACATTCGATCGCAGAGGAGAGCTACGTAAAAGAGCGATTATCGCACGTCCAGTGAGAAGCGTGGGATAAATTGTTTCTCGCAATGAGAATGGATTGAAAGAAAAATGGATCAACTAGCTTGGTTATGAAGCGAGGCCGCGCCGTTCGTCCACCTTTCCATCGATGCTGCGCTATAATAAATAACGCTCCGGTTAAGCTTATTATAACTTGGCAATTATAAAATAAAATGCTACACTTTTATTCTCTCGATAAGACAGGATCGACATTAATCGTCGATCATCGCCGCTGCCATTATTATCCTCGAGAAAGAGAGCTCCGCGAAAGAAGAAAAGAGTAAGAGAGATAACATGCCGCGTGCTCTGTCGCGCTCCCACGATCAGCGACGCATCATTAAAGGTACATCAGCCGCGAACGCGAAGGGCCGCGTGAGCGAACGAGGCGAGGAGCGAGGGGGCTCGACGCAGGGTAAATGCGACCGTGATCGGTAAACTGGCCTAACGAGGAGGGATTCTTGAAATTCTCCTGGTCGAACTCGGGGGACCCAGGAGAATACAGTGAGAGGAAATAAAAAGCCCAGCGAAAGAGAGAGAGAGAGAGAGAGAGAGAGAGAGAGAGAGAGAGAGAGAGAGAGAGAGAGGGAGGGAGATGGGGACAGAGAGTGAGCAAGTCGCTGCTCTCGTAGAAGAGAAGCGCGAACGTCTAACTTCGATTCTCCTGTACAACGGCCATATACCTTGCCATTTACCTTCCACCTTTCGCACCGCCAACTCGATCCGACTTAACGAGGGAAGGGACAAACGACCGGAGCTTTTTACCCTATCACGATCTAATTAGAAGGACAACCTTTTAAACCTATTCAAACATTCACCCGTTTGAAGAAAAAGAAAAATAAATCCCTTTTTGCTACAGATACTCAACTTGTCAGCGACATTTTTTTCGTTACCGACATGATTGGTGATACTTGGGTGAGTGCAACAACGCAAAATTGATCGTCATTTTGCCATTTCACAGTAGGAACTTGGACGAGTTCTTTTTATTTTTGCTACGTTATCGGTATGAACGTTAACAGAAATAGAAATGATTACGGAAGGGATTCGAAATTTTGAGAAAGCAATTTGAACGTGTACCTGATATGAAAAAAATAAACAACACTTTGGTAGACAAAACAGAATTCGTAGGTTTTTACCACGATTTTTAGCGCTTTTTTCGTATTCGTATTAGGTATAATATTTTATTGGATAATAATTTACATGAAAAAATCGCACAATCATTCTTTTATCCCCCGAGTAGAAATATTGTCAGGTTGGTCTGATATTTGATCCGGGTCTGATCACGTTGTAGTACGGAGGCCTTACTTAATGTATGCCTCCATTTGCCTGATCCGGTTGGTGTCAGGTGATAGTCTGACAACTGGATGCACTGTTTGCCCCAGTTGCCTGATCCAGCTAACTTCAGGGGATGGTCAAGTAAGTGGACTTACGGCTTGCATAAATTCGCCTGATCAGACTACCTTCAGGCGATAGTCAGGCAACTGGACTTACGGCTTGATTCAATTCGCCTGATCTGGCTTGCTTCAAGCAATCATCAAGTAACGGGATCTATATACAGTTTGGCGCCTTCTACGCCTAACCTCTTATCGAAACGTCGAGACATATTGTCCACTCCATGGTTACATTTTTTTGTTATTCCTAATAATTTATTTATTCCTAATAAATATGTGATTCGGTTGCCTCTGTTCAAAAAACAATTTAGTTAAATCCACGAAATTTATCTATTTAATTTAAAAAAATTAAAATTGTCTCATATTTTCGTAAAGACAAATATTTTTCTGTTTGATTGAATTAATGGTCCGTCTTGATTGCAATACACACATCGAAGGCTAGGGGGGTAGAGAGGGACGGAGAGAGAGAACATAACCTATATTATATATATATAATATAGGTTATGTTTGAAAAATCTATAGCATGATATTCGATAAAACTCTCTCATCATCACAATGATATTAAGTAATTGATATTATTGATATAGTTTATATACAACAAATAATTATAGGAATCGATGTGGTCTCTTATGACACCGAAATGGTACAATCACTCGGTAGCATGGGGGCGGCGTGCGAAGCTATAGGTAGGTAGGTTCTAGGTTTGATCCCATGTTGATGCAGAAATATTTTCTTCGAAAAAATCCATTCAGAAGGCCAGGGAAAGACGGATTATGATACAAAATCATTGTGGTAGAACTCGAAATTGAGTATTTCAATTTATTTTGAATTTATGAAATATTTTATTGAATATTCTAAAAAATATGTTTGAAACAAATAGGATCGCAGTAAAAAACGTATTTGATTTAAATAGATCCCATTTAAATTAAATATTTTTTTAATAGTGCAATGAAGACTGTGATGAGATGGTGGTTTCCGAAGTAACGGCGATCTTCTCTTCGGACTGCACGTCGGGCCTTCACTTTATACCCGGATAAGGCCTTCATATTTTACCCTCATCAGGCCTTAATTTTTTACCCCGATCAGATCGAAATCAGAAAAAGTGTCACAAAAATGACCAGGGCTTGATAAAAATCCTGATCAAGGCATGAAAAAATCAAGAAGCTCGATCAGGTATTTTTTTTGTAGCCGGAGCAGGATTTCTACTCGGGTCATTATGCCGCAATTTCTACAGACTTTTGAGATGCATCCCCTCGATAATGTTGCAGGCAATTATAAGGCTGATTAAATTTTACGGACTTTGACGAATCGGCAAAGTTCGTCTTGGTAAATCGTTACGAAGTACAGGAACTTTTTGCCTGCTGGGGAAGCTATGCTCGTCACACGTCCCGGATGCGTTGTATTCGGTCGTCGCGAGCGTTCCAAAGTTTCCACCTTAACCACGGAGGAGCGAGCGAACCCTGCTCGCTATGTACACATACATATATCTACGGGATACCGTGAGAGAAAGTATAGTGGAATATATCTAGTGTCTCGCTCTCGTTATATACCCCGGAGCCTTCTTGCTCCGTATCCCAAACAGTATTCCCCCCCCTTTCTTCTTGTTGTGTTTGCCTTTCATAATTGTCTGCTTAATTAGCTGTCGGATAATTAAAACAACATAATTAATTATATCGCGGCGGATGCTCCGCCGTCGCTCTCCTCTCCGGCTAATCGACCCCCACACTCCCCTCTTCCGTACTACCTCGTGTAAACTATAGCGCACATACCCGGAAGGAAACTCTGAATCAAAGTGTGAGGTACGGATAATAGAAAGATTTCGACGACAGCGCTCTTCACGTCAGGTCCACATGCTCTTCGCTCATTCATGCTTTACACCCTCCTTGGATTTTTCTCATAAATAGTTAAGCGGGTATTCAAGTAGATACGTTTCGGACCTTTCAACGAATTTTCGCTTGCGTAATAAACTTAATCGATGGCCGGTCCAATTTTAGGCTCGACGAAATTCCAGGCGTCCCAAAAGTTTCTTCGATCCACGCAAATCCAGGTTGAAAGCCATTCAATTCCGAAAAGTATTCTGTGCACAAGTTCGCGAAGCCAAAGCAAACAACCGAACCGCCAAGTGCACGTCCCGCGTGGTTCACTTTTCCCCCGATCCATCCGATCCATCCGAGGACTACACAATAGCACGGGCAATCCCGCTACATCAAGATCTTTACATAATTCAGACAAACATCAATGTACGTACGTATCTCGGTCGATTGAAAGCACCGAAATACGTCTGTCTTTGACGGGCAATCGGCACAAGCCGTAGGGCTCGTTCTACTCCTGGACGTGACGTACGCGAAATGGATTAATTATATTTTGCAGGTGGAGCAGGAGAGCGGCTGCGGATGATACGTATAACGCGCAAAATAATACTTCAACCAGTCGTACCCAGCTCGTGGCCCGAATTATTGCAACATTTTTCTAGCTAAACGTGTGCAGCTTTTCAAACCCCCTCCTATACATCAGAGAGTATAGTTTTGGGTATCTTTTACATTTTTTTACTGATAAATATGTGGAAAAGTGGTAGACGGAATGGTTTGTGCAGAGCACTGTTTGAAAACGTCCCTCGCTGTGCGAGCACAGCTGAACGAAAACAAATTATCCGACATAAATCAAATCGAACGCATTTAGTTTTTGCATGAAATTATCCAGTGCTTGGACGAACCATTTAGCAAAATGTCGATATTTGAAAGAGTACCCACCGTCCAAAGTGAGAGTATAGATTGTCGGTGAAAAAAATGCTCCTCTTTCGTCGATTAAAACATGAACTATGCGTCGAACAAACAAATTCGTTCGTTCAACACTGCTTTTTGATATGTACAAAAGCTTGTGAAGATTGGAGTTGAACGGTGCAGTCATTTTTAAGATATCGTGGGGAACGATTTTGAAAAAGTCGTTTTGAGCAAAACGCGTTTAAAGCTCGCTGGTTTGCGGAACCCACCCATAAACGCCCATAACTACCCCAATTTGAACGGATCGACTTGAAATTTTTATTTACAAATCTTATATTTTGAGAATGCGTCGGGAAGCAAAAAGCGATATTTTCAACAATTTCATCTAGGCATAAGCCCTTAATGACGCACGTACAAGAGCACGAGATCGCACTGTGCTTTTCAATGATAACCAGAATCATAAAAACAGTATAAAGGGGAACGAATCTGATCAATCGACGCTACAAAGTCTCTTTGGATCGTTCCAAATAAGGGACATTCCATCAGCTTTTTCCTTCGGTCGTAACCTTAATCGTATCCTCTTTGTATTTTGCAATATCGCAGCCCGGTCCCTACACCAAAAACGACAATGAATAATTTGGCGGCAGACAAATTCCCTCTTATCGAATTGACTGGCATCGGGCACTTTTATTTTCCTCCTGCCGTTTATCCATCAATTACCTCCGTCTCTTCCTGTCTTGAGAGCGAAACGCGTGCATACCTACCCACGTCGCAAGCACGAAAAGAGGCTTTTCCGGGGACTCGAGGCTGGCTTCGTACGTGCACCCTGTACGTTACGCGTGTAAGAGGACTCGTACGTGGTCGGGGGTGTGGGTATCCTCGAAACGAGAGAGGATTGAAATTCGAGCTACCCTTTCCCCCGCCCCACTCGCGCTCGCTTCACGACCAAGAAGAACCAGAAGAGAGACCCCGACACTGGGAAGGCAATTATTATTTTGAGTGGTTGGCGACGCGAGACCACCCTCATATTTTATTTAAGACACAATCGCCTAATAGCTCTCGGGGCTCCAAGGGCCGCGGATAAGGCTGGCGCTACACCATCGCCTGGATAGTGTACGAGAAAGAGGGAACGGCGAGAGAGAGAGAGAGAGAGAGAGAGCGCGCGCGGAAATAGCAAGTGCTCGCGTATACACACTGCGCTTTGCCACCCCCTCGGGGTGCAAGGTGAAACGGATCGTATAATACGACGTATACACGATTTCTGTTGTACCACTACCAGGCGAGATCAAGACCTCTTCAAAAGCTCTTTTGTTCCCTTTTCGGGCGAGGTTTTCCCCACTTTTTTCACACTTTTCCGTTTTTCGTAAGATATTTTCAAGTTGCGTTACTTCGTTGTAAATGGAAATGGGTACAAGAGCGAAAAGCATTAGACGGAATGCCGTGCACCGAGGGTTGGGCGCAGAGACGACGTTACATTAGTAAATTACTCGCCCGAGAGAGTTCTTGTCCCGAGTAAAAAAAAAACACGAGAAAGCTGTGAACGAGTCAGCGATACGTAAGCCACTGAGAGCTTCTGTTCCAATATTTGCCACAACAGAGGGTTCTGTCATATGCTTCTGTCTCTTTTTCTCTCATTGTCAGTCTTTCTTTCCAACTTTCGTTGCCTGCTTCTCTTTATCTCTGCCTCTCTCTCTCTCTCTCTCTCTCTCTCTCTCTCTCTCTCTCTCTCTCTCTCTCTCTCTCTCTCTCTCTCTCTTTCTTTAGTTTTCTAGTTTTAGCTTTTATTTTGTGATGAGTCACCTACCAGTCAATATGTATATGTGGATTGGGTGCCAGAGGACAACTAGTCCTAGAGCAATAATAATTAAATCTATCACTCATCATTCGTGTGAGGAAGAGAGCCGTTTTTCCTCCTCTTCTAGTCGCCTTTTCTTATAAGGCGAAGACCACGGCTAATGGTTGTAAACCATACGGAGCATCTAATTGTAACTGTCGACCACAGCATGGACAAATTGAAGCACTAGCGCGTCGCTGGGAACGTTCAATCGTTTTTGCACCATCTACGAATTTTCCCACTGCGCGGAACCCGGTCGTTTCAAGAAAAACATTTTCCTCTCTTTTCGCAATCTGTCGGGTTCTTTGTCCGGCCATCGGCTAATGAACCGTTCCCAAATAAATGTCTTTTGCAAAAAATATAATGGTAAGTTTTTCTTAACGGGTCACACCTAGCTCGTGGCCGGAAAAAGGAGATTTAAGTATCTCTTACAATTGTCTGTGGTGAAAAATATTTATAAATGTGCCCGTGCGGAAATTGAGTTGGGGCTGTGATCGGGCCCCAATCATATTCCCCTAACTTTATTCGGGCCCTAATCCGGAAGCCACATGAGGGCCGTTAGCGGCCGGTCACACTTTGTCAACAAGGGCCATTAAGGGGTTACCCCCACTTACGATTTTGAAAAAATCGATTTTTTTTTATTGCATTTTTTTGAAGTATCCGGGCCCATACAGAAGTATCCGGGCCCATACTTCTGTATGGGCCCGGAATAGATAACTCTATGTAAGTTTACAAAAAAAAATATTTTCTTCGTGTAAACTGAAATTGAAACTTTAAACGCGTTTTTCTCAAAATGGCATTTCTAAAGTCGGTGACCAAGATTACTCGAACACTAATGAACCGATCTTCTTGAAATTTTGCAGGCTTATTTAATACATAAAAATGTAGTCTTTAATCATTCGATTTTTTTTTCGAAAAAAATGGCC
Organism: Ophion slaviceki; assembly: GCA_944452715.1. Classification (NCBI taxonomy): domain Eukaryota; kingdom Metazoa; phylum Arthropoda; class Insecta; order Hymenoptera; family Ichneumonidae; genus Ophion; species Ophion slaviceki. The sequence continues at coordinate 601,286 of OX101788.1, read as the reverse complement.
GTTTTATAGCCAAAAAACGGCCGTTTTTTTCGTTAAAATCGAACCATTAACTTTGACTGTCCGCCATTTTGTGAAAAATGAATATTTTTCAAAATCCTTCGATTAAAGACTAGTTTATACTTATATTTGACTAAATCCATCCGCATTTTTTTTAGATCATCCACTTCGCCGCAATGTTGGTCACCGCAAACCGTGTATATAAAAACATTATTTCATTGACGGCCATTTGCCACTAAACAATGTAATATTTTTCAATGAAAAAATTACTGAAAGTTCTTCAAGATGTGTTCTTTAAGATGGTATATCGATCGATTAAAAAAGTTTTGTAGTTTTCTTTAAAAAAATTCATGAAAAAGGCCTTTTTTTGCGCTACAAGTGGGGGTAACGCCTTAAAGGCGCAACAACCGGGGCCTTATAAGTTGCCTCAATGGCGCCTCATCAAAACCATTTTAGCGCCCTGAAAATGCCTCAACGGCGCCTCATCATAACTATTTCAGCGCCATAAAATATCCGTATCAGTGGACATACGTGTATGTTAAATGTGTCAGGGTATATCTGTATTTGTTTTGATGTAATTGTTCATGTGCATAGGTGTGGGCGTGAGTACATGTGTATGTATGTGTGCGCGCGTAGAAATGTGATTGCGTATTTGCATGTGAGCCTTTATGACAAACTGCCATGACAAAATTAATACAAAAAATAATGTGAGGCGAGCTCTCTTCACTGCAAACATTTATTTTTGAGGAACTATCCACTATGGTAACATTGTTTAGAATTGTGATTGCTTGTAACACTTAAGTTTGAAATTATAAGACTATCACATTGATTATAGTTATAGTCACAGTCTGAAATGAGTCTGTAAGGGTACAGAACGCGAGGGAGCGACATTATATTTCCGCTGTATAAAGTAAAGTATTAATGACTCGAATAAAAGTAATGTTATCTTAGTATTAATTAGGAAATTATTAAGTAATTGAATAAGTAATTCTCAATCATCAATATATCACGGAAAAATATCAATATATCACGGGGAAAAAATACACCACGGAATTCACTTGTTTTTCTGCAAGGTCCACATAGATAAGTCATCTCGATGAGACTTAACGCATCCTGCGCCCCCCATGCCAGCCTTTTGCATTATTTAAACAAATATTTTCTACTACACATCCATTCTAAGGAATGGACGTGTGGTAGAAATAAAAAAAATATATGGGTCTACTCAATCACTAGAATCTATTTCCATTTAAGGAAAGATATGGAAAACAAAGACCAATTTATTTACTTATCCTACACAGTCAGATAAAGTTTATGAATGGGAAATATCAGCGAAGTCTTCAGAAGAAATCATTTTCCCTATGATGAGTATTGAGCGGAAATTAGTTGCTGTAAAAATGTCGAGAAAACCGGTTGGGACTGTTCACACTTATGCGCTAGCATTACTCCATGTATGAGTGAAACCATAAGTAATTGTTTGTATCTATGTAAAAGGTTTCTTTAATTTGATAAATAAATACTGTCTGATGTTTGTCTGCATATGATCATCGTTGATTTTTTATTTGCTAATGCCCTTAGGCTTTTTCCCAATTTGCGTTCGATAATATTATTCGATCGATGTATATAATCGATTTGAATAATTGAAATACCATCAACCATGTAGCCTAAGCTATTTATACTGGTTTATCGCTATAATAGTCAGATCTGGGCCTATTGTGGTAATCCCTACTTGTTAATCCCTATACTGGCCAAGTCTGGGCCTATTGTGGAAATCCCTACAGGCTTATCCCTATAATGGCCAAGTCGGGTCCTATTGTGGAAATCCCTACAGGTTTATCCCCATAATGGCCAAGTCGGGGCCTATTGTAGAAATCCGTACAAGTTTATTCCGATAATGGCCAAGTCTGGGCCCATTGTGGAAATCCCTACTAGGGAAAGCACTAGGGAAGCCCTGAAAGGCCCTTATTTTTATTAGGGATGCCCTATCAGTTTTCCGCACGGGTGGTAGATGGAATGGTTGGTGCGGACGGCTGTTTGACAAACGTTTGAAAATGCTGCGGGGACACAAGTCATCGAAAATTAAAAAAATCAAACGCATTCAGTTTTTGCATGAATTTATCTAGTGCTTGGACGAAGGATTCAATAAAATATTGATTTTTGAATAAATTGCGGCAGTCCCAAGGGAATCTATCGATTTTCGGTGAAAAAAAACGTTTTATTTTCGTTGATAAAAAATAAAACTCGATCGAGCACTGCTTTTTACAAGCTTTTATTTAACTTGACTTGGTGTGACATGCAAAACGAAAAATTTATATTTTACCCACTTCCCGACTACTCAGAGTTCTGAAATTTTGCAAACATGCCTCTGAGGGGTGAGAATAAAGGATTCAAATTTAAAAAAATTATAGGACATGGAATTAAATCGTAGCGAATTCAGTACGAGTTGTGTGCGGCCGTGTTGATGAATACTTGTTGTGAAATCGCCGAATCGAAGCCGATTCCACAACAACAAGTTTAAATCGTAGCGTTTTTTAATGAAAAAGAAATTATTTTAAATGAAAATAAAAAAATACATTAATGAAAGTATTACTCCTCGCTTTCTACTACTTTTGACCATTTTTCGGGCAGGGTAAGAATACCGTGTCGGAAGAACGCCTCGTCTTTAGATGCAATCCACGAATCGACCCATTTTTGACAATCTTCGTAGGAAGTGAACTGCTGCTCAGACAGGCTATGAGCCATCGAACGAAACAAATAGTAATCAAAAGGAGCGATATCTGGAGAATACGGCGGTTGGGGTAGGACTTCCCATTTAAGTGTTTCCAGATATGTTTATACCGGTTTTGCGACGTGCGGACGAGCAGTGTCGTGCAGCAAAATGACTTTGTCGTGTTTTTCAGAGTATTCCGGCCGTTTTTCTTTCAATGCACGGCTCAAGCGCATCAACTGCAGTCGGTAGCGATCCCCAGTTATGGTTTCATTCGGTTTCATTCGGTTTCAGCAGTTCATAATAAATCACACCCAGTTGATTCCATCGAATACAGAGCAAGAGTTTATGCCCATGGATATTTGGCTTTGCCACTGTTGTTGATGGTTGGCCGGGCTTACCCCATGATTCTGCGCTTCGGATTGTCGTAATGAATCCATTTTTCATCGCCAGTGATAATTCGATGCAAAAACCTTTTCTTTTCTCCCGTTGAAGCAGCAGTTCATATGTCAAAAGACGCCTCTCAATGTCCCTTGGTTTCAATTTATATGGGACTCAATGTCCTTCCTTCTGGATTATGCCCAAAGTTTTAAGACGTTTCCCTACCGTTGATAAGTCAACTCCCAATGACGTAGACAATTCGTGAAGTTTTTTACATGAGTCTTCATTGAGCAATGCCTCTAACTCATTGTCTTCACATTTTTTCGGCTGGCCAGGTCTTCCCTTGTAATCCAAATCGAAATCACCAGCTTTAAAACGTGCAAACCACTTCCAACACGTTTGCTCAGCATGTTCACCATACACTTCCACTAAAATGCGATAAGCTTCAGCAGCACTTTTGTTCATATTAAAGTAATGAAGTAAAACTCCCCGCAAAAATACTTTATTCGGCACAAATGTTGACATATTCAATAAATTATAAAGTGTTGTTATTTACGATTCAAAAAGAGGTTATGTACAGCAAATTACATTCAATGATAGCTGTTTCTCGATGAATACATTACTGTCGGTAACAACGAAATACTGTACTACCTACGCCATCTCTTGTAAAACGCTACGAATTAATTCCTACACCAATAATATAACTAGACTTTTGTGAGATGCAAAACGGAAAACCGATATTTCATCCAATTCCCGACTGCTTAGAGCTCTGAAATTTTGCAAACATGCATCTAACAAGGAACATCCCTCAGGTGTCCGCCTCCGATTTTGTTGAAACTCACATATGTGATAGAAGCAATCCACCGATCTGAATGAACCAAAAACGAAAATTCTTCTAATGAAAAGCGATGAAAAATCCACTATGAAAATGTTAAGAAAAAATTAAATTAGGGGGTAAACCAGCCCTCAATTTGCCTTTTTTTCACACCACACTTAAGAGGGTTGTATGCAAATTAATAAAACAGAAATCATTTTGAAGGGCAATTAAAATTAAAGTTGACGGATTTTTGCGTTTTGGCGGCATAGCAAATTTAAGGGGTAAACGACCCTTAACATAAATTTATTTATCATGGTCGTTTTTTCTGTGTTTAAAGTATATCCGCTGATTTTAAATATTTCTATAAGCTACAATTTAATGTTTTATCATATTTCAAAATTATTACATTCGTCTTAAGGGGTAACTACCCCTCTGACGAGAAACATCATTGAAGCATCCGCTTTCGATTTCGTTGAACCTCATATATGTGGTAAAGCATTGCAAATTATTAAACATGTTTTTTTTGTATCGGCAGAAAAACGGTGTTTGGGGATGAAACCACCCGTCAAAGTTTCTCCCACAAGTAGTCCATCGATCTGAACGAAACAAAATCGAAAATTCCTCTAATATTAAGCGATGAAAAATCCACTACAAGAGTGTTGATTAGAAATATAATTGAGGGGTAAACCACCCCTCCATTTGCCGTTTTTCATCCCACACTTAAGAGGGTTGTATGAAAATTAATAAAACAGGTATCATTTTGAAGGGGAATCAAAATTCAAGTTGACGCGTTTTTGCGTTTCAGCGGGACAGCAAGTTTAAGGGGTTAAACCACCCCTAACATAAATTTATTCATCACCGTCGTGTTTCCTGTGTTTAACATGTATCCGCGGATTCAAAATATTCTCCCGCGTTTTTAAATTATTACGTTTTTAAATTTTTACATTTCAAGGGTAAACTACCCCCTCTAATTGCTTTTCGTTTCAAGTTTCGCGAAAGGTTTCCCGAATTTCGTTAAAACTGTTTTCATTTCATCGGTAATATCAATTTTATGTTTGTGTGGCAGGCATATTCGGTTTGAGTTTTAGGAGCGGTACTTTGGGAATGGGGACCTGGGGCTACCCCTCAAATAAATGATCAGAATTTGCTATGCCGCCAAAACGCAAAAACCCGTTAACTTTAATTTTACTTGCCCTTCAAAATGATACCTGTTTTATTAATTTGCATAAGAACTTTCACACCACTCTTAAGTGTGGTGTGAAAAAAAGGCAAATTGAGGGGTGGTTTACGCCCTAATTTAATTTTTTCTTAACATTTTCATAGTGAATTTTTCATCGCTTTTCATTAGAAGAATTTTCGTTTTTGTTTCATTCAGATCGGTGGATTGCTTCTGGGTGAAACTGCAAAATCACCCCTCGACACGCCTTTCTTTGAGGGTCGGTTTTCCCTCTTAAATCCGTTTTTCTGCCGATAAGAAAAAAAATACGTGTCTCAAAGTTTTCGATGCTCTATCACATATATGAGTTTCAAAAAAATCGGAGGCGGACACCTGAGGGATGTTCCTTGTAAGAGGTGACAATACCCGAGTAAAAATTGTTCTAGCCTGTCTGAGTTACGACCTAGTAATTGGCTCGCCCAATTGAGCCTATTCGAACTGACCAATGGTTGGCTCGGTATGAGCTAGTAATATTGTGAATGTTTTGTTATCCAGCCATTGTCATTGCCCAGCTGACAAAGGTCACAAATGGTCACAAATGACAAAGTGAGGTTATGTGACTACGTATAGTTCCATCGAGCGAATGGCTCATGGCTGTCTAGCTAACTTGAGTTTTAGATGGCTTTGCAAAAAAAAATTATCAAGTGGGCATGACGCCAAGACCTAGCCAACACTAGCTAACTGCGGCTATGTGCCCCTTGGCTAGTGACTGCCTAGCCGATCTTGGTCACAAATTACAAAGTGTGGTTATGTGACTACATGTAGTTCCATCGAGCGATTGGCTCATGGCTGGCTAAGCAACTTGAGTTACAGATGGCATTGCGAATGCAATAATTCTCTTGGCGAGATACCTACTTGCAAGTAGGTATCTCGCCGTGACCTAGCCAGCTATGCGGCTGTGCACCCCTTGGCTAGTCACTGCCCAGCCGAGCTTGGTCACGAATGATAAAGTGTGGTTATGTGACTATGTGTAGTTCTATCGAGCGATTGGCTCATAGCTGGCTAAGCATCTTGAGTTACAGATGACGTTGCGAATTAATAAAATCCTCAAGTCGGTATCTCGCGATAACCTAGCCAACACTTCCCAACTGCGGCCGCACTAGCCGGAATAAATGATCAGACATATTTTTACATAAGTTTTACATATTTTTCAATAATCTGACATTGTCTAGTGTGACATATGTAGACGATAAGAAAATTCAGAAATTTAACAAGTAGAATTGGCTCAGTGGACAACGTCACAACTCATCACCCAGAGGTCCCGGGATCGAAACCACGTTACGGCGTAAGCGTTTGTCTGAGATAATTTAAAATTGAACCATTAATATATTTACAGCGCAAATATCATAACCCTATTTAATGAACAACGAAGAATATCGAAAAGGGTTCCAATGATGTAAATAATGTGCAAAAAAAAATCACGAAGATATAAATATATAGCCGCAATTTTTTTTATCTAATCGCCAGCTGATTTTTTGTTCCCAGTCGCTAGCTGAAAAAACTAGGTCATGGCTAGGTCAGAAATGTAATACAGCCGTGGGATATTTCTTTTTAACTAGTCACCATCTAATTTGTTGTATTCAGTCACTAAAGGACCAAGGCGTTACAAGGCTGGGGAGTCAATCGCTAAGACGGCTAGCTAATGGCGATTCGAAACTACTTTACTAGCTAGTGGCTAGGCGGTGCATGATAACATATACAGTGACTGTAAGGGCTCTCGAATCGCACAATCGTAAAAAGGGTCCAATAGGTAACATAGGTTAAAAGGTAAGGTCCAATAGGTGGTGAGCCAACATCTATGATAGATGCCACCTATCACAGTTCTCCAGGATTTTTCCTGACAATCAACCAGTAATAACACCGGTTCGTTTGGAAGGATTAATCCCTCTTTGCAAAAATTTCAGAGCTCTAGTAAAATAAATTAAAGACTAAGAAATAGAAACTAATTTATATGTATTTTTTCTTAAACAAGCTTTTATTGAATGTACGAGAAACTAGAATTTTTTTTTTTCACCAAGTCACCTATATGTGACCATAAATAAAAGCTCGAGGCGATTAAAATTGAGACATAATTTTTAATTTACATAAACCTGTTAACATATAAACTGTATTTATTTTCCTGTAAAAAAACCTTAGATTTCTTAAATAAAAATCCTAAAACTGAGTATAAATATGTGATAATAATTTTTCTAATTACTATTGCGCCAAATTAAATAGTGTTAATAAAACTGAATTGATCAAATTTATGAAACATTTAAAAAGTTGAGCGCCCCAAGCTTTATTTATAGTCACATATAGGTGATTTGGTAAAAAGAAAATATTTTACACTTTCTCGGTGCAGTGATTTTCGAGATATGGTAGTCACCAATTTTTAAAAAGTAAATAGCTTTGAGAAAAGCGCATTTAAAGTTTGCCGCGTCGCACCCATCTATAAGCGGCCATAACTCCCTCAATTTTGAATGGATCGACTTAACATTTTTTGAGCATTTTTTTCAAATGTCATAGCTTTAAAAAATTTACCCAGGTGTATATAAGCTCTCAAGTTTATCTTGGTAACCAATCATTCGTCCTCGAGTCGCAAATCGCAAGATCAAATGAAGTTCCTTGGAACAATTCCTGTTCTCCGGTGTAAGTTCAATTTCAATGTAAACGAAACCGAGAAGTACAATGTTATTGTACCCGTGTCTCCTGGCCTCCTTTGTCTCATTTATCACGGCTTTGCAAGTTCCGAGCCAAATTCAATTTACAACCCGAAACGTACGCGTTCGAGTAATCAGGAGGCTATCTCCGTTCTTTCCGGCCTTCAGCGCACTGAGATACATATAAGTACTGCGATCTCATTAATAAGTCGTATTTCCGTAAAAAGAAAAATATTCCGTACAATGCAACCCGGCCGCCAAATAAAAAAAATCACCATATATTTGTATTCAATTGCATAGAATATCACGAGTTTTTGTATGATTTTTGAAACTATAGAAAGAAAAAGAGTAGAAGTCGGAGCGATCGAACGCGTTATTGAAAATTACGAACTGCGTATGGAAAGAGCTCTTTGATAAACTTGTGTAGCACGAAAGAAAACGTTATTGCTGATTCGTGTCCATTATCGTGGTTGAAATTGGTCTCCGCTCGCAGGCTTGGCAATCTCCAGCGATTGGAAAGAAAACATCTGGTCTCGGCAGTGACAAATTTTGTCGAGAGTATAAAAGTTGGCATGATAGGGAAGAGACGCTGATCGGAGGGCTCGGTGTACCAGCTCCCCAATTAAAGTTCCGCCTCATCAATTTGGTTATTTAGAGATAAGTCGAGAGAGCCCGAGGCTTCGGGGGCTTAAGGCGCTTGTAACTTTCAAGGGGTATTAGTCCTTCTGCTCGTGCTAAGGTCGAATGTTCTATTTCTATACGGGGAAATCCCTTTTCCGCCCTCCTCGAGCATCCTCGAGCGCTTCAAGCCTTTCCGCTCGTTCTCCACGCGCTTCTCTTCTTACCAATAATCGTTAAGTTACACGCTTCGATATACATCGAGATTCTTGTCGCTGCTTTTCTCGCTCGTTCAAAGCCCGTGGAGAGTTGCGGCTACGGAGAGGGGGGGGGGGGGGGGAGATGAACCGGTTAAGCTCTTCCGGGCATCCGAAATCAAAGTGGAGCGGCATCAACGGGCTCAGGGCTGACAAATTATTCGTCCCTCTGTACGAAACGCGTTAAAGCGTGGCTCAATCGTAATATGCGCGGTACGTGTATGCCTTCGATTGCCAACGAGCCGCGCACTTGTACCAGAGGTCAGTGCTTCGGTCCAATAGAACGGTCCCCGTCTGCGTACACTGGTGCGCTTCGTGGTGCTCTCAACCTATCACCCATATCGTGTTCGGTTCTTGTTTCGGTGCGGTCTTTGATCAATCTTAAGCATATTATCGTAGAATTTCGTAGTTGCTGGCGATGATCGTTGAAAATGCCCAAGTTTTTTCAAGTATAAGTCAAACCCGAAAATGTTTCCAGTTCTTGCTGAGATCGTGGCGTTGAGGGACGGACTCTGAGGTGAGATTCTCTGGCAATGCTGGACATAATGGCCAAGTTTTAGACGCGAACAAGTGCCCCCTGATAACACGACCTTGTACTACGGGTTAACTCCATCCATTCTCCGTGCTTACTCCACCCGTTCGCAAACTCCCTTCGCACCTAGCCACATTTTCTCGCTCCTTCTGCCCGATGTCCCAACAGCGATTCGTAATGGAACCTTGTAAGGTATCAAGATTATCCAAGCGTTGTATCTTGCAAATGTTGCAAAGTTGTATGTTGCAAAAACTGTTTTGCGCTATGAACATTGGGCGTATGCGAGCGTTTATCCGGATTCTGTGAATACCATCCGGCTATTACTCGTGTACCTACAAAGATACTTGGAGCTCGTATAACATCGTTTCAGCGGAGAGCCCCTCGTTAAGCCGAAACACACGTAAACTCCATTAGGACCAATCATATTTGTCCGCTTTTAGCCATGATTACATATTCATCTCGATCAGATCCGTCAAGAGTGCGCACACGTCCATCGCGTCTCCCCGTGCAGACATTTGTCGGAGAGGCCCCAGATCCCACCGCGTTCCTATAGGGATTTTGGAGGGATGCCGCGAGCTGTAGAAGTCGACATTGAAATCCAAGTGGATCTCCCGCTAATTCCCGATTTGCGTCGTGTGAGAATTTTCCATTCCAAATTCTCAGTCGGAACTTGTGAAATCTCCCCAAAAAACATATCCGTTCGTGATTCCGAGCATAAATTTGCTGGGGGGTCCTTAGATACACCCACATCTCTATAGGTATTTGTCAGGGACACCGCACATCGGTGGTCCTCGTTGGGTTCCAATTGGATTTTGCATTGTTTTCCGTTAAACGACGTTTGAGAATTCTTACAACGTCTGAATCAAAAATATTTGCAAAGTCACCTGTCATCAAAGTGACATCAGTAATATTATGTCAAAGTGCAGTTAAAAATTACAAACGATCGTTACAGCGGATTTTCAGTGATGTTATTCGAGTTGATTTTTAAGATATACTTTTTTGAGCGATTCATATTTTATGAAGATAAGATTTATACTTTTTTTCGGATCCACTCGTGTTGTACATCTATATATTTTCTTTAGAAAATTCAACGTGCAGATGCAATGGGGTTCGTGAAAAATCTTATCGGATTCGGGTCAATAATATGGGAATTCTTTTGGATTTACATTGGATTCCAATGAGGAATCCCGAATAGAAACCAATGTACGAGCGTGACATTTCAACATGCAGATCCAATAGGATGATCGATTGGATCCCTATCAGGAGAAAGTGAAAAGAAGTATGAGGATCCCATTGGATCCCTACGACAATTTTTGCCCGGGTCGCTGGTCCAAGTGCTGCCTCCCTTTTTGTCTGGCTGACACCGACCAAATCAGTGACGACGGGACTGCAACCTCGACACGAGCAAACGCTCTATGAGTTCTTCCAACTGAAACTATGACCATTTGATTCCTGACGAGGAATGAGCCGATGCTAGAGTTGGCCGAAAAAAATTATTCGGGGTGAGGGTGTTTCCGTAGCGGCTCTCTAGGACAATACGAAGAAGGCAAGATGGACTTCCGCGTGGGCTGTGATGGTAATTCTTGCAAGTCGCCGATCAAAACGAGAAACGATCGAGCGGTGTGTGATTTACGGAAAAATTCGTGACGATTTGCTAATTGCAACCAAGTTCGGCATCCAATCTTTCGAATTGCCTTGATGGAAAAAATTCAGAGAGAGGAAATAACGCACCGTACGCACTATATACGTGTACGCTGCATAAAGTATGAGCTATACGGGGAGTATAGAGTGATAGAGAAAGCACTCTGGAGCAGCGGAGACCCTTCGACCGGTCGTACCCCAGAGGGATACTATAATTTACTTGTTTGTGCCAGCCATTACGTTAATTGCGAGCGCGTTCCCAATCAGGAATGCTCCCATCCCCTTCACTGCCATTCCCTCCGCCTCTGCACCCCTCGTCCTTTCCTTCGAAAATCAATAGGACAAAGATACCGAGCGCGTTAGCTGATGTGCGTTGGTACTTCCCGAATGGATTCGAGCAAGTACCAAAATCCCCACCTTCACGCTCTCTCTCTCTCTCTCTCTCTCTCTCTCTCTCTCTCTCTCTCTCTCTCTCTCTCTCTCTCTCTCTCTCTAAGCCTCATACGTGAAGGTTGCATCGAGAGACACACTGCAAACAGGAATATGTTAAAGTACGAAAAACGATCTGGCTAAAAGTTTCACGGAAAGTCGGAATTCTCGATGATGGACTCGGTGAATGAGATTCAAAACGTTTGCCTCTCGCTAAAGTTCTGTCAAATCAATTTTAAAGAAGAGAGACTTAACCGCTGTACGACGCGTATGTGATGAGATCGATATTTTTCGATGCTACGTCGTCGAGTTTTTGAAACTCGCACCCCCTATGAGCATACACGGACGAACTTTTTGTCATGTTCTTGCCGCGAATACACCAACGCCTATCTAACGCTTTTCCACAAAGAACTTGTAGCTCGCTGGGCCTCCTGCAGTCTCTTTCGTCTCACTCGTTTGCCCTCATCAGCTTCTTGCCCCAACTCCGTCTCTGTTTCTATACCTCAACCTACTCGCTCTCACCTACTTGAATATAGAACTGTCGAATACACCAAGATTCGTTCTTCAAATTTGACTTTTAAATGTCGAAAGGGAGAGACGCGCGCGTCCTGTTCGATCGCGTATACAGCGCTAACCTCGGCAACAGAGTTGCATAGCATTTTTTCGATTCGCGTGCAGACTCTTTCTCCACTCCTTTTTTCGTCGTTTTCTCGTGGGCCGGGAGAGCCAGAGAGAGAGAGAGAGAGAGAGAGAGGGAGGGAGGGAGGGAGAGAAAGACGGAAAGAGACGTTCCGTCGATCGAAAAGACCCTTCTTGCACAAGGCTTTCCTCCCTTTTTCACTGTCTTTATCCGAGCACTTGGCGCCTGCGGTCGCCTTTCCCTCTCGAATACGCGCTCTATACAAGTAGTAATCCGTACGTATGCCGGTGTATGTACGTGTTCACGATTCTCTCGGCTCTTGCACCCCTCTCTGGTCCTATAGGCACTCGATGCTGGTGTAACTTTCATGATTACTCCGTTATTACGGGCAATTACAGGCTGCTTCGACTCTCTTTCTCTCTCTCCTTCTTTCTCATTGCCCTGTAACACGCGATACTACCGGATCACCGCGTGTCTTGGCTCATTTTTTTTATTTTAATTTTTTTTTGTTTTTTTTTTCGTCCCCTCACGAATCAACCACAGAGAACGAAACCTCCGGCACTTCTCGCATACCATTTGTACATACCGATACACACACGTACGCAATGCAATTATCCGGCGATACTTCTTTCACCAATTGTAATGCGGCGTATCCGCAAAAACGGTATACCTGTGTAAGAAGCGAAAAAATGATGCAGAGCAAGGTCCGATGATCTTGCGGTCCACCGACCACTCGGTTGGAACGACGCGTCTTTCGCACTGTTGCAGAATACATTGTCGTACCGCAACAAGTTTATTCGAAGGGTTGACGAAACGTGCTTTCGGACTAGCTCGGAAATTTCCAATGGTCTTCTACTTAAGAAGTAACATCACTGTGGTGTAAGTGTCCGATTTTGTTGAAACTCACGTTTATGATAGAGCATTGGAAACTATTAGATACGTATGTTGCTTTTTCTCGACGGAAAACCGGTTTCAAACGGTTTGAAGAAGTGAAACCATCGTTCGGAATAAAGGATGCCAAGGGCTGATTTTGCAATATCGTCCGCAAGCAGTCTACCGATTTCCGTGAAACAAAAACGATAATTTTTCGAATGCAAAACGATCAGAAATACACTAGGGATACGTTGGGGGAAAAAACAAAAATTACGGCATTAAACGCTCCTATATTTTCTTTTCTCTTACTCGGCATTTAAAAGCCGTCCATTAAATTGAATGCAAAGAGTAACACTTTGGAGGGGAAAAAACTAAGTTAACGTATTTTTGCCGGATAGCAAGTTTAACGTGTAACTTCGCATTCCATACATTTACGATCATTTTCTTTGAAAATTGAAGCTTTTGGACAAAATTAATGACGAATTCGTACTCAGAGGGTAAGATACATTTATATGGATCTTTGAAAAAAGTACGTAAAATCCAAACATTTTTCCCATCTCCCCCAACAATAAGTGGCTTCAGTCAATCGTCGATTATTTCTTTTCTGCTTTCCTGAGTCGAAATTCTCAGCCTATTTTGCCCTGCAGATCCTCACAGTGGTAAAAGATAAAGGCGGTAAAGTAGCTTCGTATTCAATATAAAATGAGCTCCTACTTAACGCCTAGAACGGGAACAAATTTCACTTTCCTCCACTTGCAGGCGCTAAGGAGGACGTCGATTGGCACACGTATACACGCACACGCATACACTCTATCACGCATATAGAGATACATATGCCTGAATACGCGCATGTGTAGACACACGTATATACCCGCACACATCATGCCTAAGCATACACACGTATACTAGTAACTATACGTATGCATGCGTGCCTGCTATAGGGATCCGCGTGAACATGCATACGTGAGGGCAATTCCTATCAAAAGTATTGTAACTGTTTGCCCAAGATCCATTTCTTCCAGCTTTGGAGAGTTGCTGGAGCTGCAGGGGCAAGTTTGAAGCGAATGCGAAAGGTTCGCTGGATGGAGATAATGGAAAGGCCATTGGAAAAGTAGGCCTTTACGGCGAACGCGCGGTCCTACCTAGTCCAACGCATGACGGTTACTGAAAACTACCAGACCCGCTCTTTCGAATGTGACCATCCCCACCCTCGTTTCGTCGAAACAGCCAAATGCGCGATAGGTCCAAACGCAATCAAAAGAGGAGCTGCAACGACTTCAGCTAGGTTAGGTAGGGGTATAAGGGCCTATGCAGGAGGTAAGCAGCAAAGGAAGAGCATGCGGCGGCCCATAGTAGGATTTCTAGCAGTAAACAGACTCAAGTGAGGCTGACATAGGATCCTTTAAAATAGGCTGAAAATAGCCTTTAAAATAGGCTGAAAATTTCGACTCGGGTTGATTTGAAAGTTTGCTCGGCGCTTATTCCTTTTGTAAACGTATCCTTCTTAAGATGTCGTTCGGTTTATCGGGCTCCGATTATTTTTTGATTTGAGGCAGAATTTCAAAGTTGGACCATCGATTTTCGTCAATTCTTCCTTTGCCTCTTTTTCGGCTATTTTTTAAATTATACTTTTCGGGAGAACTAATTGAGATATGGGGATAAATCAAGCAGCTTTGGCTAAGTCCATAAAAATCGCGTTCAAAACGCCTGCACTAAGTTTATGTCACTTGATATGGATTGATGGTACGGGCGTTTTAAATTTCGAATATTCCGAGATTCTCGAAAAGTGGGCAAAAAAGTCGAGAATTTTTTTTTTCGTCTTAGACTATATTTTGGAAGTTCATTCAAAAACAAATCACGTCGCGTAAATGCGAAAATTCCGTCTCTGCACATTTTCAACAAATTTTCTGAACATTCAAGATTTTGGAACAAATTACCGGTGAATTCGTATTTAGGACGGAGAATTACATCTATGTGGATTTATAAAAAGCATATTGAACATTAATTTCTTTTTTCTGTTTCGATTTCAAACTTCGCTCTATGCTCATTCTTTTCGTAATCGTATCCTCTTTAAAGTGGAGAAGAGAAGAGTTTAAAAACTTTTCGTTATATTTTAACGAAATCAATTGCATTTGGGAGAGCTAAATATGGTAGAAGATACGTGTTTTTGCTTCTAAAACCATTCTAAGGGGTGAAATTCACCATCAAAGACGGACACCCTGAGTGTGTTTTTTTTTCAGATTTTCATATTTCTAATAGAGATATTTAATTGAAACTAACGGGAGAACGATGCTTTGGGTGAATAATGAAAAATGGATTTTTTTTAAATCGCGATCACTAGATACCTGTTTTTTTCCGCAAAACCTATAACCGGTTCAGACAATAGTGATCCGAGATATTTAGATTTGTATCATCGATACTAACCTCGAATGACCTTAAATGACTTTGACCCCTGATGTTTTTTATGCGGCTTGAGGTGCTCCACAAGATGTTTGAAAAAATGTACCACTCTATTTAAACAAGTGGAGGTGACCTTCACTGTGCGTCAGCACCTCCACTGAACAACAAAAAAATTAGTCGCATTTGATGGCCCCCTTGCCACCGTATAACTTTAGTCTAGAACATTTTTTTGTGACGTCGAAAATTACCGAGTTATTTCGGGTGGCAGAGATGAGAGGGACACCCTGTATATGTAACTAAATATTTTGTTTATTCCCAATAAATCTGTGATTCGGTTTATTCTGTTCAAAAAACAATTTAGTTGAATCCACTCAATGTATGTATATAATTTTTTCAATTTAAATTTAATTCAATTTGTGCATGGACAAAACAAATTCTATTTGATTGAATTAATGGTCTGTCTTTGTTGCAACACACACATCGAAGAGAGGGAAGAGGGGGGGGGGGCGGCGAAATATAGGTTTTGTTTGGAAAATCTATAGCATGATATTCGATAAAACTCTTCAATTGTCACAATGATATCAACTAATTGATATACTAGTTTATGTGGGACAACTAATAATTGTAGAAATGCATGTGACTTCTTATGCCATATCTGCGACTAAGATGATACAAACACTCGTTAGCGTAGGGGCAGCGTGCTTAGCGATAGGTATAGGTAGATAGGTTGTAGGTTCGGTTCCACGTGAAGGCGGAATATTTTCTTTAAAAAAAAAATAATTTCACAAGGCCAGAGGATGACGAATTATTATACGAAATCATTGTGGTATAATTCCAAATTAAGTATGTCCTAAGTGGTTTCTGAAGCAACAGCGAACTTCTCTCTTCGTACTGCATGTCAGACATTCACCTTTCACCCTGATCAAGCCTTGATTTTTCACCCTGACCAGGCCGAATCGGGGATTGCATTTCAAAACTAATCAGGACTTGATGAAAAATCCTGATCAAGGCCTGAAAAAGAAATCGGGATCTCTGATCCGGGCCTTCTTAGAGCCGTTACAAGATTTCTACTCGGGGTATTATACCATTTTCGGCGTCCCCATCTAATTTTGTTCCGTTCAAGTGATGTTCTTACGGAAATTCCAATCACACCAATTTCTTTACCTTATGGAGAATAATGTAAAATCGACGTCTTTCAGTTTTGACGGCATACATTGTTAGAAATCTATGGGGGTTTAAAGTTAAAAATGCTATAACATAAAAACTGTGTGTTATATTTTAATGAAAGTATTTGCATTCGAATATACTACAAAAGGTACGATGGTAGAGCGTTTTGCGTTTTTTCGAAAACTTTTTTTTTCAACTGGTGAATAATAACGCCTATCGTGTGCAACCGAATTTCGATTTAAATCGTATTATGTTCATTAAACCAAGCTTTCTAATCGTCACGAAGCTCTTTTTATGTTACGGTTGACTATCTTAACCCTTCGTTGACACACTTATATTTGGCCACGATTTTGACACACTGGGTCAATTTGACCGGGATCGTACTTTATCCATCTGCCATTAACAACCCTTTGGTCGGTTTTCATTGAAAAAATAAAAACAGGAATACACTAAACATTTTTCAATATGTCTGCATAATTGGAACTCGGTAGATATAAAATTGAATTGTTATAAAAAATTATTGGAAACTTTCAATTTTGGGAATATCAGCATTGTACTTCAAATTCGCCTGGGTCAAAATGACCCAGTGTGTCGTTTCAAGAACACTCGGTTTCATTTGTTACAAAAACCGTTTACGCTCGTGAGGAAATGATATCATATAGGGGTAGCTTACCCCTCAAACGATGATTTTAAGCAAAAAAACAGGCATCTCTTACGTTTTTTTAGCTCTGCCAAATACAAATAGTTTTGTTGAAATACAATGAAAACTTTTGTGTTATAAAAGTGTTTCAACTTTCAACCCATATACATTTCTAACAGTCCGTTCCATTTTAATTGAAAAAAATTCATTATTCATTATTCACCAGTTGGTTTCAATGAAATATCTCGATTAGACATATGCGAAACTGAAAAAATCACACTGAAGGTGTCCGACTTTGAGAGTGAATTTGCGTTAAAACCGTTTTTCCGCCGTTAAAAAAAACACGTACCTATTTTCGAGATTTCGATGAAGAATAACATACCGCAAACTGAACGAAATCGGAGGGGACACTCGAAATGGTATCACACAGAGCTAGTCCACCCCTCAAACGGGGTTTTTCGTAACACGCAAAAGCCACTATGCTCGACTTTTTTAGCTCTCTTAAATAGCGTTGGTGGCGTTAAGGTATCAAAAAAAGTGTTTAAGTTCTACAAATGTTTCGGCTTTCAACCCCTATGTAGTTCTACCAATTCACCCCCTCGGAATTAAAAAAATGCATTTTTCATTATTCGCTATAAGCATTACCCTCCAATTGGTTTCAATCGAAAATCTTGATAGAAATATTCAAAATTTTTAGAGTTACTCGGAGGGTGGTCGATGTCAAGGGTAATTTTCACCCCTTAAAATGTATTTCCGGCGATGAAAAAAAAACCTGTCAAAATCGGAACACCGGAAACGATTTCCTTGTAAGACTTCGGTTCCAGCCACGATGAAACCGCTTCCCGAAGCTTTCGCCAAAGGGTCGCAATTTTTTGTTTTCCAATATTTTCGCAAAACCCAATACTCGTCATTTATTTGCTTCAGTTACCATGGATGCAGAGATCGCATCGAATTGTTAAAATCTCTCGTGCACATTGAGTTGGAGAGCTGACAATCAGTGTAGCTCGCACACGCCGCATTGTTCACGCGAAATTGAACGCGTTTGAAAATGAAATAAAGAAAACAGAAATTAATAGCAATATTCCGTGGTATACGGGTTGCCACCCTTTTCCGCCCTGCCTCAATTCGCAATGGCACAACGAACCCGCTCGCTTCTCCTGGGGATCCTATCGATACGGTACCTTCCACCCATACATACGCCTGGTACGCGCAAAACGAAGCCCCGCATGAAATAGATATCTATTACACGCCCGCGCTATCCGCAATTAATTGTACATAAAAAAAATTAAAAAATGTGTACGCCACGTACGATGGATATAACGCGATACATGTATTTTCTCTCTTCCCCGCTTCTTCCAGTGCAATTATAAACACCAGAGAAAAAATGTTTCCAATCAATGATCCGCGCCTGATCGATTACGCGCGTATGGAAATAATCTTGAAAAGACGAGAGTGAGATTTTTCTTCTTAATAACAATGCAAATGGATAACAATTTAATACAGAGATGAGTATGTTGTACCTTTATCACGAAGCGTCCGCTTGTCCCCCCCCCCCTTCATTTGGACAAGATAATTTCCTTCTTCTTACTGCGCTAATGTTTCTGAACGTTAGCCAGCCTGTCCGAGTCGACATTTTCAGCCCATTTTGATCCATGATACCATGGGCATTTGCATGCATATATACAGCTTTGATCAAAAGTATTAGGCACCCTGTCAGTTTTCGATCCAGACAAAAAATTGAATATCTCGACGAAAAAAATCATAAACCAATTTACCAAACGGGGTTTTGAGACGGATAAAGCCAGCTTCATTTTGCTTTTTGATTTTTGCGATCCTTTTTGTACCCGGTGAGTCATTTTGCACATGCCGGTTTTTAACGATTTTTGCACTTTGCAAAGTCGCGTGCTGGACTTCGAAAAATAGAAATCTCACCATTTAGTGATAAAATCTTTGAAGAGGACTCTGTTAGCTTTGGTTTCGATTGAAAAAAAATTGTATTGCTATTTTCGATTGATAGTGGACGAATTGTCTCATTAGTTTATTGCCGTTGGTTTGAAACAAAGATGTTTTAATGAAAATATCAGGAGGAGAAAAGGTACATAATTGAATTCGTGCGTCGTAAGAAATCGGATAACGTTTTTCGTTGATTTTTAAGAGCACTTCTCACTAACATTCAATCCGCCGAAGTGTGGTTGCTTTGTTCTTCCCGATCTTCTTTGATTTAAATGACTGCCAGTCATTCTCATTGCCTTAATTCCATATTGGACAGCGCAACGCGAACAACTCACTGTTTTGCTATTTGTTTCTGGGATTTCCCTTCTTTAAACATCATCTGAATTTTTATACGTTTAACCAGACTGAGCTCATGATTTTCGCAATTTGACGTAAAATTTATGATTTGCACATTAACGTTATCCGTACGAGTAATTTTAGCAGACTGACGGTTTCACAAAAAAGAATTCTCAACATCGTGTTTACAGTAGTTACGCGTTACATTATTTCAAGTAATGCTCGTCATACACTAAAGTGTCGGTGACCTCTAGTGTCCCGAAGCAAAGTCGTATTACCAAGCATTACTTGTGAAGCAACAATGTAAGATGTAACTCTTGTAAACACGATTTTTAGAATTCTTTTTTGTCACATCGTCAATCTGCGTAAATTGTTCGCACGAATAATGAAAATGCGTAAAATATCGATTCTACGTCGAATCGGTGAAATTATATTCGTGTGTCTCAAAACAAAAATGCCAATAAATGTACGCTTATATGGAGTTGAACGAATGAAAACTGATGGTCAGTCGAATCGAAGGAAATTAGGAAGAACAAAGCAGCCACACTACGACAAAATCGAATATTAGTGAAAAGTCAACGAAAAACGAATATCAACGAAAAACGTCATCTGATTCGTACGACGTACAAATGTAATTATGTACCCGTTATTCTCTTGACATTTGCATTAAAACATACTTGTTTTAAAGTAACGGCAATAAATTAATTCGACAAATCGTCGACTATCAACCAAAAATAGCGATACAAATAAATTTTGGGAAAAAATCGTTAAAAAACCTAGTGATTCTAAAGTAACAAAATACAACTTTTTACTACTTAGACTAAATATTCGGCTTTTCGGAAACGTGCCGTTTTTTCAAGAAAAAAATGGATAACTCTGCTAAAAAGGTAGCAATTTTTTTTTGTTTTGAACGAAACTGACCCAGCGGTGTCCTTTTCAAAGATCTTATCACTAAATGGTGAGATTACTATTTTTCAAAGTCCAGCACGCAATTTTGCAACGTGCGAAAATCGTGTAAAACCGGCATGTTCAAAATGACGTACCGGGTACAAAAAATCGCAAGAATGAAAAAGCAAAATGAAACTCGCTTTGTCCGCTTCAAAACCCCGTTTGGTAAATTGGTTTATGATTTTTTTCGCCGAGGTATTCAATTTTTTGTCCGGATAGAAAACTTACAAGCTGCCTGATACTTTTGCTCAAGGCATACATACGACATATCAAGGAAGCATTCTTAATAACCCCTGTTTATTAACGTTAAATTATAAAAATAACCAAATGATCAGGCGAGTGAAAAAATTGTTAAAATATTGAATGTTTCATGCATACTGTTTACATTACAATTTTTCCGAGCTTGCACTAAAAATAGTTTTTACAAATTATCACTTTACCTTGTTGATAGATAAAAAAAATATACACTTGACTCAAAATCATCGGACTCCACTTTCGAATTTTTCGAGAAAAATGCATCATGAATTTCTATTTCTATCGAATATATTGTAGCGATTTCAATTTATATGAATTTCAATGAGATTATATGTTGCGGCGCCTATTAATTTAAGAAAATAACTAGAATAAAAAACTCTGTTGACTTTTATTTAATTTTTAAAACCTTGAACAATGATAAAATGTAAATAATTAAATCTATATTCCACAGAGACGTCAAATCCACTAATTTCATTTATTAATAATTTTATTAATAAATAGATGATTATTCTCGCGATGATATGTTTCGTCGAAACGGACACGTTCTCGGTAGATTCAAACGCAATGAAAAAAGGAGAAGCAACTCCTTGAACTCGGTTAGGTAGGAGTCTGAGGTTTTTTTGTGCAGGCGTCATAGGACTTAACAGCAAGCAGCAAAGAAAGAGCAGAAAAGTTGTTTCCGGTGACATTTTGAGGCTCGTAGTAGGGCTTGTTGCATTAGGTACCCAGGTCAAGTGAGGCTTAAATCGAGTCGAAGGCTTTCAAAAGAGGCTGAAAATTTTGACTCGGGGTATACACTACGACTTTTTCGAATGAAAATGTTTCCTTGAACTAATTCATTTCCAACCGAGTCTCTCGTCTATTAAATAATAAATTGATTAATTGATTAATTGAGGCAAAGGTCTCGCGGTACAGATACGGACTGGATAAGGAGGGCAGTCCCCCCGCCGTGTCCCACACATCGTTGATGCGGTTTTTGTCGAATGCCTTTTTGACGATGTGCCTCTCCCGTGTGCAACAGCGCAAGAGCACACCTCGTTTTTCCATTCAAAACTGGGCTTTCTGTATCGCTTCCATTATTAATAATGTCGACGAGGAGTCAAATGAGCGAGGCAGAAGAAGGCTAATGCCAGCGGCGCGACAAGTAGGTGATAATCAACGCGTCTCCCTTCTCAGCTCATGGTGTGTTATCGGCCGGTTCTGCCTTTGCTCTCGCGATACTCTGGCACCTCTCGCGCGTCCCTCACCCTTGAGTCTTGCGCGCGCGCGCGAGTTTATTAAATCTGAAACTTTCGACCTCGGGGTTCAAGGGTTTGATCTCTAGCCGCGCAATCGTGTGCAACGAAGCACCGCCCCGGCCCTCTCGCACCTACACACATGTATATTTGTATTTCAGACTTCCTCCTCGATTTGACCCTGCGTAGATGAGAAACTTGGCGAGTTTCGGACCGTGCTAATTAACCCGATTCCGAGTTTGATTAAAACCACGGAATATACGTAGGAAAATATATTTAACCCCCTTTACCCTCGTACTATACAGATATAGGACTCTTTCCGAGCTCCGGGTACGGTAAAATGGAAGAAAAAAAGAGAGAGACCCCAGAGATTACCAGGATAACCTTGCTTAGCTTGAAATTAAAAGGAACCGGAAAACATTTTTCAACGCGATGACACCTGAAAACATATTCATCAATCAGTTTCGGTATTATGGAAAAAATATATGAAAAAAAGTAGTCCAAAAGCAACACTGAAATTGGCCAGCACCATACTACAGTCTGAACATTATTTGTCCTAAAGTCAACAACGAGAAATTCAGTTTCGTTATTATCGAATTTGTCACTTTTTACATTTGGCAGGTCCTTCGTGACGATGACGATCTTGTATGTACCGTCACCCTCACCTTTATTTTGAGGCATATAATGTGCTACGTGAAAACGCCGTTATTCGTGATCCTCGCATCGATGATAGTTGTCCAAAAGTGAAAAATATTGATTTATGCATCAATCGGTTTCAGTATTATCGAATTTCTCATGTTTTGTCAAATGTCGTTGATACGAGGATCACGAGGATCACCATCGTTACGAAGGACCTGACATACAAGAACGGGCCATACAGGTGAATATCCGCTTCGGAATTGGAGATCCAGTGTGTAATTGATAGGAAGACATATATGGGCGTATCGCAGTTGATGCGGCGAAACATCGATGAGCGGCAGCCCGCCTTGCATGCACTGCGCGCTGGTTGTCCTTGCACAGGGTCCGCATCCAAACAAATGAAGAAAAATGCACAGACAAAAGTGTTATTTTGTATTTTTATTTTTTCAAAGACTCACCCGAATCGCCGTAGGCCGCGCATTTTTTACGCACATGAACAAAATAGACACGTTAATGTTTTCCGTTGGTCGATTCAACAGAACTTGTTACTAATTGGGAGCAGCCTATTGCGCTTGAGGGAGTTGATTTCGATTGACGAGAAGGAGCGAGAGAGAGAGAGAAAGGGGGGAGGGAGAAGCACCGGGAAATAAATGAGGAACATGAGAAATTAAAAGAGGTGGCGTGTGTGTACGTGTGTCGTGAGCGAGGGGGGAGGTTGGGTAGGCGAGGTTGAGAGATGTGGGTAGCTGCGACAGGTCGGATTGCACAAAGGCAGCATTTTAATTGGATAACGTCACATCGAGGCCCGTTAACACGCGTGGTGACTCTCCCCTCTTTCCTCCCCCCCCCACCCCTCCCTGTACGCCCCTTCCTTCGCGCAATTCTATACCCTCGCTCGATCGTTGCCCGCAAAGCTGCCTTCCTCGATCGAGCAACCCCCCAGCTTCGTTCTCCTCTGTAATACCTTACACACCTGCGAACTCCACGCTACGTCTGCCTGCGTGCATATCCGAAAAAAAGAAAAAATCGTTTTTTCGTTACCATACTTCGCAACGAGCTCAGGGACTAAGAGGATCGCGAGTCTCTAAATTATTTCTCCAGATTGACCATGTTATTGACCGTCAATCAACACACCGGAATTCCGATTATTTTTGTACCAGGACTACCCGAGTCCAAATTTTTAGCCTTTCCTGACCCCGCAGCCGCTCGCAGTGGTAGGAGATGAAAGTAAAGTAGAGTAACGTGGAATTTAATGTAAAATGAACTTCTATTCAACGTCTAAAACGGCAACGAATTGCCATTTTCTCCATTTTTTGGCGCTAAGTGGGATGTCTATATATCGTTCTCGAATGTCACACGTACACTGAGAAAAGAAAATCGTTGAATGTGCAAAATGCATTTTGTTGTCTCGAAATTTTGTTGTTTTAACAGTTGCTCAAACATGCGAAATAAGCTACAGTTCAAACCGCTAAAACTATCAGTTAGATTGACAAAACGTCTTTTATGTCAACCAAAAATCAAGTTGAACGTATTTAAAGATACATTTTGTTAAACTAACTGAATTTTGGATGGATGAACGAATTTTTTTTCTGTGTATACACGCTATTACGCATACAAACATATGTACGTAGGAATACACTTGCATATATGCGACATATCAATAACTCTGGTTTATTATCGTTAAATTGTAGGAATAACCAAATTATCAGGTGAGTTCAAAATTCATTCAACTGTAAAAGTTTTCATCTGATAGTGCTTTCATTACAAATTTTCCAAGTTCGCGCTAATAGTATATTTAAGTATACAAAACATTTCTCTTTCAATTCGTTTATCATCAAAATAACGGAGCTGTGGCAGAATGTTGTGGGAGTGGCGAATCGGCGTGCATCCCTCAGACGTTGATTTGCAAAAAAGTTCAAACATTTTTTCCGTTAGAACATGTATAGTATCTATTTGAAAGTAATTAGAGTGAAGAAAATGCAGATTGAATAGGATGCATTCACAAAAAAAGTCGTGTTTTCCCTAATTTTTCAAAAACAATTCTCGTCAAGTAGAAGATATTGCAATATTGTCAATATTTCTACCAAGTTTCAACTGAATCGGCTTAATAGTTTTTGGGCACTCCTGCGCGCCAATTCCGAAAATGCAACATTGAGAAGAACGCGTTTGCAGTTAACATAGAATTTGAATTAAATTTCACTAGGCGCTTGTGGTAACTAATCACTTAAGTAATTAATTACGAAGTAATCAAATGATCAATTATAGTAGCAATTGTAATTCTTAGTTGTTAATTTAATTACTTTTTGCCCATCTCTGCGTGTCCGCCTGCGCCCACGCTTCTACCTACGGCGCGCGCTCCGAATCCGAGCGATGAGGCACACCGTTAGGGGGCTGTAACGTATCAAATTCTTTCAAATTTCGCTTTGAAACTGTGACAAAATATTCGACATATATAGTTCTATCGGTTAAGGGTATGGTATTTTTTTGCATTTTTTTAAATTTCGTCATATGAATGCCCTATGGGCCTAGCATCGATGACTCTGTGTACCTAAGTATGAAAAAAGACACTCGTTTATTGATGTTTAATTTTTTATTTTCTAGTGTAGAAATCTTTGAAACATTTAAACGCGTTTTTCTCACACCCCGACATTTTCAAAGTCGGTGAGCTCTCTAGCTCAAAATCTACTGCACCGATCCTTTTGAAATTTTATACACTATTTCTACACATAAAATACGAGGTAACGCTGTCGAGTATTTAAATTGTTTATAATTTTAATCTATTTTACAATAACAAAAGTTCCGATTTGTTAGATGAAAAATCGGTATTTTGACTTGTAAGTTGCGACGAAAAATTAAAAAATCAATAATAAAAAACCCTTATCAACTAATGAAAGCTTTTTGATTTTTTTATTTCGGATGATCCAGTGATGAGTTATGCGGTTCACCGCAATGTAACTTTTTGTTTGAGGCGTCTGCAAAGATTTGCTGTCAATGGCTCATTTTTGCATAATTATTAATGAAAATTTTAGAGAATACTTTTCAAATGTCCTCTTATTATATACTAATTACATAAATAAATGTATATTAACCGTGTTGTCAAAAAATTATCGTAAATATGCTTTTTTCATTACGAATTAACCTCCTCCTTCAGGGGGGGGGGGGGTGGTCGATGTTTTGATCATTGCAGGTAAATGTATGTCCTGCCTTAAATGGAGTGAAAGGCCTTGAAAATAGGCTTAAAATTTCGACTCGGGTGTAGGCTCGGTAATGAGCAAAGCTCACAAACAGTTCTCGGTTCCTTGAAAGTTCCGTGTCGCGGAATGGCGCGCTGGGGAACACGATCGAATTATTCGCCCTCGTTGTAGACACAACGCGCGCACAATGCAACCCCGAATTATCGTTTAAGGCGAGATCAGATTGTATACGTATATTAATGATGATTTGTGTCAAGGTAGGGCACGAGTCCAGGCTGGGGATGAGAGAACTTTGTGTATCTTCCTTCCTACGGAAGACAGAATGGCGAAACATTGCGTCGTGGAGGATTGCGGTGATCCAGGGCTATATACCCCAAGTTGTGGAATTCTCTTTCCAGCCTCCGCAGAGAGGGGTGAGTTAGGGTTGTACGTCGCGCAGGACTGGAGGACTGGAGCGCCTCTACCGACGCTGATATCTCAACGTGTTTGGTACGGTGAAGCTGTGCTGGATAAGGGCGAACCTGTTTGTCTTCCATTACGCAAGGTAAAGCAGATCATTGTCTGAAGCCTAACCAAGCCAAAATTCACTATCCTCACCGTATTACCAAAGTCTAGTCGAAGCCATTGTAGTTTGGCATCCCGGACGAGGACGCGAAAACCGACGACCACGACGACGACGCGTGATCCTACAGAGACGTATTAATTTAGATTAGTCGCCGAAACATTTCTCTCTGGCTTCCGCGCGTTCGATTGTGGCAGGATCTTCAATGGCAATTATGTGAAAATATCAGGGCGCGCAGTTGTATCGCGCGACGAAATAGTTTGCTAATTGAGATACCGATTGAACCGTACGTGCACGCAAATCCTCGATCATTCGTCGTTCCCTATTTACGAGGATCTCGAAAAGGGATGAACGAACAGGAATTAACAGCGTCCCGGTGATTATCGCTGAGGTCTACGAGTGCAGCTTCGATCGGGTGAAACAAACGCGCAGCCTGATGTTCCCTTGCATGGTCGTTTATGCAACGGCGTAATACGATCCGCAATCGAGCGGACACACATTGAAAGCTGTTTCAATCATTAGTGGGCCGCGCTCAATGGAAATCCAGAGCGGACGACGAGTACAAAAGTCGATCGCGGGCAGGCGTCTCGAGTGTCAAAGAGAACCGATCAAATTGTGCGTCAACGATTGTTAAAAGGAGAGGGAAAAGTGGGAAGGAGCGAGAGAAAAAAGAATAGTGGGCGAGGGAGACGAGATGCAGCGAACGAGGGCGAGCTTACAAGCGGTGGGGGGGGGGGGCGCAGCGATATACCGCGTGTCCCGCAGACCGATAAAACAGCGCCTTTGCGCGATCGATTGGCCTCGAGGGCCCGTTTGTTTTGACAGTTCGCCGATTTACGACGTCATTACTCGGTTAAATTATGCCCGCACGCGAGCTTTGCGAGGCAATAATTGAGGGACAAGAAAAGGTGGCAAGGGGTGAGAAAGAAAGGAAGAAAGAAAGGATCGGAATGTTTTGTCGGCTTTTGATCCAATCGCAATGTTCTATTTGTTCATCAGATATTGTTCGTATAGATATACGCACGTTCCAAACGCGCACCCTTTCTTCTCTCGTCTGAGGGAGAATTAAATCGCACGACTTGAAACGAAAAACAACGACAAAAATTATGACTACGCGCCTTTGTGAAAATCATCCAATAGGGAAAAAGGCTCGGGGAAAAAGAACGAAAAAGTTTGGAAAAAAAAACATCCGAGCGTCTTGCAAAATTTCGTGAAAAAAAAACTGACAAGGACACTCGTTAGGCATGTCGAGAATTAGCGTGCTTTCACCACTCGCACCGCGTGCTTTGCCATCTGCTATTTGTACAATGTTGTGTTTCCGGATTAATTCATCGTAATTAGCCGCGTCATTCGATACAAGGTATCAACGCATACGTGCACACGAGATACAGGGATTTTCACGTAATGTATGTATGTAGCAGGGGGTGAATGCAAACGAGCGAATACGAGCACATTCGGATCCATCCTGGCCCTGCGATATATGTATATCAGTGCGCACCGCACATACCATCGCCTACGAACGGACAAAAGGGCGTATCAAGTAAGTCAACCAATAGCAAGCAGGGTTCGCACCCTTCGGTCCATCGGCCGTACAGCCTCGAGGGAACCGCGAACCGTGCTCTTGAGGCCTTAGGCCACTCTAGAGGCCGAAAAAATAGGCTTTTTCGGGATTTTTTTTCAGAAAAACTTCAAAATAAATCGAGATTACAAAGAAGGGTGTTTATCGTACATATCAGTGACTGAATACAATAATTTTTTGATGCGATTAATTTCAAAATATCGGCTGTGCAGCGTTTATCTCAAAACTGCATTTTTTAAGTTGGCCGGAAACATAACTCAGACAATTTTCAGCGGATTAACTTGAAATCTTGAAAACACATTGTCTATGGAAGTACGTAGGATTTTTTTTTCTTTATATTGCATAGTTCATTTGTTATTAATAATTATCTGACGATTTTTTAGGCAAATTTTTGGAAACTGAAAAATTTCGTCATGTCATTGTTAATAACAAATGAACTATGCAATATAACAAAAAAAATCCTACGTATTTCCATAGACAATGCATTTTTTAAGATATATTCAACATTTCAAGTGAATCGGTTGAAAATTGTCTGAGTTATGTTTCCGGTCAACATAAAAAATGCAGTTTTGAGATAAACGCTGCACAGCCGTCATTTTGAAAATAATCGCTCCAAAAAAATTATTGTATACAGTCACTGATATGTATAATTAACACCCTTTTTTGTAATCTCGATTTATTTTGTACTTTTTCTGAAAAAAAAAAATCCCCAAAAAGCCTATTTTTCGGCCTCTAGAGTGGTCTGACTGCTTAAGGCGGGATATACATTTACAACGATCAAAAAACCGATTTATTTTTTTTTCTTGAAACGATAGAACTATATATGTAGAATATTTTCCTAAAATTTCAAAGCGAAATTCGAAAAACTTCAAACGTTACAGCCCGTCAATGCTGTGCCTCACCGCTCGGATTCGGAGCGGGCGTGAACTTCAAACGCTTCCTTGCTCAAAATTGCATTATCGAAATTGGCGTGCAGGATTAGTCAAAAACTATTAAGCCGATTAAGTTGAAACTTGGTAGAAATATTGATAATATCGGTACCTTCTATTTGATGAGAATTGTTTTTGAAAAATTGGAAAAAAACGACTTTTTTAAACCACATTTTACAGAAACGTTGCGTGAAATGTTGATTTTTTGTAAGTGCGTGCCGTTTTCTTAAAATTGCATTTTCTTCATTTTAATCACCGTCACATAGAAACTATACAAGTTGTAACTGAAAAAATGTTTGAACTTTTTTGCAAATCAAAGTCTACGGGAAGCTAGACTGCACGCCGATTCGCAACTCCCGCAGCGACCTTGCTGTAACATTCTGCCACAGCTCCGTCATTTTGATGATGAATTAATAAATAAAAAATGGTTTTGTATACTTAAATATATTATTCAAGTATACCTAAAGTTTGATAATTGTAGAATAATTATTTCTTAGTTTAAAAAATCTCTCAATATTGCTTTTTTTCCAGTCCAAATGTATATCCCGCCTTAAAAAATCATTTAAAAACAATGATCTTCAATTTCTTTCTACGTTTTTATCCCTGACGCGAATAACCCTAATTGAAACCTAGAATTTATTCAAACGCATCAAACGTCACATTAGTGATTTCACAGAAAATGATCCTTGAAACATTTCATTGCGAAGAATTCCAAATTATCCTCGCAAAAAACTGAAAAAATAACGGAGTCAACGCGCGCACTGAACGTTCACGAGAGGAGAATTTTTTAAGATTTCGGCCACCTCTGCCAGACAGCGGACTATACAGTACTCCCGTGTTGAGACGTCTTCTACCTGAGAATTCACGGGCTAAAGTATCTGCATTGGTCGGTCCATAGAATGGCAGGTGAGGGTGAAAGAGGAAGCGGATCGCAAAGGGAAATTCTCTTTTTTTTTTTCAAGCGTCAGTTTGAGCGGAGAGCAGTATACGGTATCCGGTGTATATAGGCGGTCGCGGCTAATCGTACGTTACATTATCAAACACGGGGGGCTCTCCGCAGTGGCAGCGCAAACTCTCGGGTATGCATACATGTATATACGGTGGTCGAGGCTGAGTGGGTCCCGGCCTCATTGAGTTTGCATTATTAAAAAGCATGCTAATTGCAATCCCTAGGATACGAACGCCCTACCCCTCTCTCGTCCGCCAACCCTGCACTCTCGCGAGAGACCCATTACCGCGTCCACTTCGTGTCCGCTCGTGTTCTTTAGCACCAGCGAATATACGGCGCACCACCTCGCTCCTACGTACGATCGATTCGATCATCAATACACACTCACTCATATGTAGCTACATGTACGTATTTATTCAAACTACTTGGCAAAGTACTCGAAAAATTTCAATTCGTTGCTCCTAGCACTTCTCCGATACCTGACACTGTCAATTATAACAATCTGCCGTTCGAGACCATCGGACAGTAGTTGTTTAAGGAGCCATGAACTTTTCCGGCTATTCGCTGCCCTTTTCCATTGCAATTCTTCAGCGTCCCAGTATTAGAAATGTTGAGTTTTTTTTTCACGAAATACGAGCGACGAAGCATTTATGTGGCATCTTCGAACAGACACATTGACCCCTGAATCTCATTTCAAAATATACACTGCCGATTTTGTGAACTTGGTTTCTCTGGAGTAAAAAAATCGGTTTTTCCAAATTATTTTTGATATTTGTATTGGTTTGTCAGATAGCTTGCCGATTATCCGAATAATGTATTAAAAAAAATGTATTCAACGCTGAAAATAAATAACGATCGGTCTATGGTCTCTGGAGTATTCCCTGCAAAATGTTGAGTGGCGTTCCCTTCTAGACGTTCCGGTCAATATTTATGGCCCGCTTGACCCAAACTATACAATTGACACGCCATTAGTAAAATCATTAATACCACGCATTGGAATACGAGTAAGATACTCAATTATTTCACACTGAAGAATGCAAATGCTACAAGATCCAGTGACTCCAATAAACACACTCATTCAAGATTGGCCGGTTCGGACTTTATCGTAAATTGCAGTCGATAATGTTCAATCGGAAAATACGTCTCCCGTTCGTCCTTCATTCAGCCGAGAGGATTAACCGCGACGTACTTTTAATCGCGAAATACGAGACTCGCTATTCTCGACCGGATTCGTCGGAATTGAACGTTGCCTGGTCCAGTCCTTGAACCGGGAAGAGCTTTCGTCCTTCGTCAGTTGGCTAATAGTCATTCCCGCCGCGCCCTCTGACACGGCGTGGCTCTCTCTCTCTCTCTCTCTCTCTCTCTCTCTCTCTCTCTCTTTCTCTCTCTCGAACTCTCAAGAGAGCCCAACCGGTTCATCGTTCTCAGTCGGCCGGCATGTGCACCGTTGCGATTCAAACTACCGTTGTAACGTTAAGCTCACTCTCGAGCTAGAGGAGTCAAAGTTCAATTATTGCACCTTACCTACCGCCTGCACGTGCGCGATTCCTCAATCATTATAAATCAGACGCAAGGTTCTTCGGCGTGTCAGCGGCCTCGTCGCAATTATACAATTAACGCATCCCCATTTACCCGATACTTGAAAACTTTTCAGCGATGTTGAAATTTAGCACAATTCCCGTCAGTCCGTGATCAAAATTACCCTCCCAATTTGAAACGGCCGAAAACGGGTGTGCCAATTTCAAATATTTGAAGCAAGCTGGAAGTAACGCGAACAGGATCTCGCCGGCGTATGTTGATTAGCCGTGAAAGTGCTGATTCATCTGTCGAAATAAGGGTCGATCGAGGGACGAAATGTCAGCGGCCTAGAGAACCAAGTCTGTGAATAGTACGGGGACGGTGTACGACAAGTCGCGGAGGATGACGAAGAGCGAGAGAGAGAGAGAGAGAGAGAGAGAGAGAGAGAGAGAGAGAGAGAGAGAGAGAGAGAGAGAGAGAGAGAGAGAGAGAGAGAGAGAAAGAGAGAGAGAGAGAGAGAGCGACTAGCTCTTCGGGGTTAGGCGGAGAGTCTCAGTTATAACGCAATGCTAGCTGCATACACACTGCAGTATACCCTCGAGGCAAAAGCGAGACTCCTTGTTCCCCTTGATGCTGCTGTGCCTCACCGTTACTATATACGTACAAACACACCCGTCCTTATCACGCTAGAAAGCTGGAAGAGAGTCCAGCCGAGAGAGAGAGAGAGAGAGAGAGAGAGAGAGAGAGAGAGAGAGGGGTGGCGAATGAGGAAGGGGTACGGACTCATTACCGTGAAATTAATTAGGTTCTGTGGGTCACAAAGGCCCACTGCGGCTGAGCGGGTACAACGTGGTCGTTGTGCCACTCTCGCGTTTATTATATACATATACTTGGGTATACACAGCGTTCTATAGATGTAGACGTTTATTATATATACGCCTAGATAGTCGGAGGGGAAGAGAGGGCGGACGCGAAACTATATAACGCGCAAAGTGCCCAACCTCTTCTCCCCCTGAGGTAACCACGAAACAGACAGTCTCACACGATAATGGCATTGAGTACTTTGAGGCAACTTAATTACACTGGTTGCCACCCAGCCGCGCGCACACGCACACAGCGGACATCTACGTGCATAGTCACTCGGATAGCATATGAATTGCGTTTCCTCGACAAATTTTTGTCAACCTCCCACATTCTCCCATTTCGTTGACTCTGATAATAATGATAATCATATTGACCGGGCCAATGGGCCCCGGAACAATTTTGGAAGACATGATCAACTTTCAAGATGTAATTGGATGCACGTAATACCTTGTGCATACAGTTTTCGGGCTGCCCCGAGATCCTACCACATCTCTATAGGAATTCGATAGGTAGGCCGCTCGTAGAGAGTCGACATTGGTATCCAAGCGGATTTCGTGCTATTTTCCGATTCGCGTCGTTTGAGAATTTTCATTTGATATTCTCAAACGGAATTTGTTGGATCCGCGCAAAAAAAATCCTTTTGTGATCCTGTACACAAATTTGTCGGGGAGATGCACGCTTGTCTCTGTAGAGATTTATGAAGGACACCGCACATAGGGATTCCTCATTGGGATCGAATTGGATTCTGCAGTGTTCGCCGATTGACGCCGTTTGGGGATTCCTAATTATTTATGAAAAATTATTTTTATTAAACAAGAAATTTAACCACGTTTTTGAAACGGACTAAAAAGTATAAAATAATTTCTCCTAGCCCCATGCAGTTTTATAATCCAATACAGATTCCCAACCGCATACAGGTTGTCCTGAAAATTTGTGACCGTGAATTTTTATTGGCTATGAAAATACTTGGAACATTTAAAACGAAAAACGAGGGGCGCATGTAATAGATAATTGATGCATGAACAGTTCACCTAAGTCACTAACAATTTGATTACACTGCAAATGATATGAACTGTTGTGTGAGTTTTTTCAACGACAGCTACTCCCTACAGTCTTACTATTATCTATGTATGCACCCCAAGTTTTTCGTTTTAAATCTTACAAGGATTTTCATAGCTACTAAACATTCAGAGTCACACGCGTTCAGAACAATGTGTATGCGGTTAGGAATCTGTATTGGGTTATAAATCTGTATGGGGCTAGGAGAAATTATTTTATACTTTATAGTTCGTTTTAAAAACGTGGTGTGGGATAAATGTAACCATAGATGTTAAATTGGTCTCCCAAAGATATAAATGAGGATAGGTTGAGGAACAATTAGTGGTGAAAGATTCTTCATTAATAAGAAATGATAAATAACAGAAATTAATGCATTTATTTAATGTCTTACATGTTCAAGGTCTTCTTTTCAACCGATTGTTCTTGTTTTTCGCACGCTCGCAACGAGCGCTCGCTCGCGATCCCTTGTTTATTCATTTCGTCTTGTTCCGCTCAGTCCCTCTCTCACATGTTGAGCATATACGAAAAGTTTTGAACGCTCTTTTTCTTACAGTGGTTTAAACATTTTTTTAAATCTAAATAATTATATTTTCTGCTTTTTAGTCTTGTGCGTGTGTGAAATTTTGCTTCTCCTTCTCTAGACGTCGCTTGCGTGGGAGGCTGTCTCCTTGACCATCGTATAAATCGTCACTAATGCACTATTCACTATCAATATCATCATTATTTCATTTTTTTCTCTTTTGCTAAACTATATATTTTTATTTCTTTATTATATTTTTTCTCTTTTTCTCTCTCTGTGAGACTTGCCTTCTGTTTATTTCTCTGTCATCCAGATCTGAGCTATGTTCCAAGTTTCAAGTCCCTAGCTCATCCGAAAGTTAGTTTAAAATCGATTGCAATATTTGTACCGACCAGACAAACAGACAACAAGCAAAGCGAGTTAATAAAAAAAACGTGCCAAAAGGTTGTCATTTTTACGTAACTATTAAAAAATAAAGATCGATTTAAAAAAAGTGAAATCGTCAAAGACCTTTAAATGTTTTTCGTCGTATCCCCTGTAACTTTGGAAACAATCCATCAAGTGACTCTCCAGATATCATGTCCACCGACTTTGAAAACAGTGTTTCGAGAAAAACGCATTTAAAGTTTGAAACATGGTGCTGCGACGATTCGCCCGGTTGACCGTTACAAGCTGTAGCTCATTCAATTTTCGGAATACTTCGATGAAATTTTGAGGAAATGTAGCTCAAGGTGATACCGTCGAACAAAAGTATATTTTCGGAAAATGCCATTTTTGACCTACCTAGGTAGATGTATCCCGTAAAGGTTCGTACATTGGATTCCAATGGGGAATCCCAATTAGAATCCAATGTCCATGCGTGACGTTTTGGGATAAAGATCCAATGCGATGGTCTATTGGATCCCCATCAGCCACTATGGGAATCCAATGAAATCCCTACGAGAATTTCTGTACCGGATGCGCAGTGACATCTAACATCCTGACATTAGAGGGAGCAGTTGGCACAGTCGTAATAGCCGTTTTACCTACAGCTGTTGCAAACTTACCAGGTTGTCCTGTAATCGAACGATGTCAAAAAGATTACGTTGAAGTGGCTTTTTTTCCACCGCAGGATGAATTGTTGAGCGTTTATTTCGTGGTTCGGTCGTTATTAAGTTTCGGGCTTAAGGTAGAGATTGGCAGTGCAACTGAGCAAAGTTTAGCGAGCGAAATAATTAGCGCGTGTACGCGGACCGACGTTAGTCCGCCTATGTAGCGATAAATTTACCTAAGGGCTCTTGCGTTTCCGTGTGTCGATGAGTGTCGCGTGTACTAACCGGTACGAGAAGCAGTGGGCTTCTATGCTGCAATTGTTCCTTACCTCGATGGACTCTGGGAAAACCACCCAGTCTACTATGAAGGGTCTGTACAGTATTCGACTCTCGGTACCTCGGCTTTGTAGCTTCCATACGCAGCCCTATAGTATATAGGGGAGACCGGGGCAAAATGGTATAGCGGGGCATAATGGGACCGGGGCAAAATGGGACCGGGGCAAAACGGGTTTGGGGCAAAATGGAATAGTGAAAATTAACACTGCTGGAAAATACGTCATTGGGGCAAAACGGGACTGGGGCAAAATGGGCCGGAGAAAATCAGGCTCCTCAGAAAGAGGCGGTTGGGGCAAAATGAGACAGTGGAATTTTTGACTTTACAACAACAGTTCGTGCTCGGCTCGTCAGGATTTGTTGAATCCAATAAATTTAAGGACTTCAACATTCAAAAAAATACTAATTTTTCATTTGTTATTAAAGTTTGTTAAACAATTACTTTTGATTCTGCGGTCAGAACTGTACCAAACTTGACGTAAATTGTTATTTGAGCCTTCTTATTCGATTGGTACAATTTCTTTGTCGTTATTAATTATTTAAATAATCAAGTAATTTTTATAATCTGACGCGTGCAATTTGTGGTTTTTTTTGTTGTTATCTTTCTTTGTTTTTTTTTTTATTTATTTTCTGCCAACTGCACGTTACTGATACTGATTTTCAAGCCATTGATGAAAATCTCTTGTCAATTTTTACGTAAATTGTTTTATGAAACTAGAACCGCCGCTCCCCATGAAATCGACGGATATGTGTCGACAAATATATCGATCAGTCCGTATTATCTGCGTATATGTGGACTGAAACGAACCACAAGCACCATTTAGATTAGATTATGTTTCAACAGCTCTTTCATAGAGCCGAAGCATGAATTTTCCTGTTATCCCATTTTGTCCCAAATTCAGCGGGCTGCGACACTTCATTTTTGTGTGTCCCATTTTGCCCCAATTTGATATTCCACTCCTCTCTGTCCCATTTTGCCCCTATCCCATTTTGCCCCAAATCAAGCACCAAGAAACTTCATTTTTTTGCTATCCCATTATGCCCCGATCCCATTATGCCCCAGTGCCGTTTTGCCCCGGTACCGTTTTGCCCCGCTATACCATTTTGCCCCGGTCTCCCCTACGTATGCACGGGGAAATGTGTATACACGTGTTTAAATGGACCTTTGTCTGATTTCGGCTCGTTTCGGAGACGAAACACGCTGAGTAACGGCAGACGTAACCTCGTCATGAAATTGCACAATTTTTTGCATATGTATAATTACCGCCGCGGCACGAACAAATGAATGATAATTTACCACCGCAGTGAAAATCAAAATGGAAATAAGATTCGGCAAAAAAAATTAATCCTTCAAACAGCGAGACGCGCTCTTTATTGGGTTACTTCTCTCGGGTTTACGCATTGTTAAAATAATAATGCGGAAGCAAAAAATCACGAGTGCTGTAAAATCCGTAAATACGTTTGAAACCACTGTGCGGTTTCATAAGCTTCGTGAGCTTTTACATTTTTATTCTCGCTCTTGCCATTCACAACTCGCATCTGTTCCGACCTGCTGTCGACGCGACAGAGCTTTAAACTTATTAAAATATAGGGTATCAGTAAAACATTCGTTTCACGAATGCTGTTTCGTGAGCGGATTTTTTTAAAGCCCTTCAGATCCTCGAGGCTCGAAGTGTTATACATTATAACATATGCTTTCGAACCCCGCTGGGTGGGCCGGGTGGAGGGCAGGGGGGCACAAGGCTTCGTGTACCGTTAATCTAACATGCATAAAAGCTATTCCGGTTTGTACACCCGTCATTTTTCTATTAGAAATCATTCACTCGTCAAAGTATCAACGAATGTTGCCCGTGCGTGTTCTATAGACAAATCAGATGTTTATTCACTCGCATCGCAGTGTCCCTTGGACAATTTTCTTTGATTTTTTTCACCCGCTGGAAAATTAATTTTTATTGAAACATGAATATCAATTGCTGCCGAGGAGAAAAGTGAGTCGATACACGGAATGCAGGATACTTAAAAAAAATGCATATTCAGTGGCTGCATAAAAATGTGTTAGTTTCAATAGTAAAGTTATCCGTGTGGCGAATACACGCTTATGGCCTGCAACGCAACGGTACCAATTTGATTTGATCGGAGCGTATTTTCAGAATCTGCACGTAATCAACGATAAACGCGAATGGTGCAACGTGTAAATTGATCATGAAAATTAGACGAGCACGAAGGAGGGAATCTCGCATCGTAATTTCTCAAATCCGGAACTATGCTGTCTGCCTCGATTGAATGTCGTTTTATTCTACGTCGGCCAGATACGTCGCGGCGTGAACGCGTATTCGCAAGAATTCTTACCTCTTGTATCTCAATCGAGTATAATACTTAACAGTGCGAATCTATTCGATTCCCGTTTCTCCTTGAATTCCAAGTACTTGTGAGAAACGTGAGCAGGATGTCATGGTTCTCGAAATAAACACAAAATTGCGTTGACACGTGGATTTATCATCACCGATAGACGAATGATTCATCGACGGGTGGATTGGAAAAAGCGTATTAAGAGATCGCGCGTACCGAGTCGTAGACCCCCCCCCCCTGCCGACCTTTCAATCACGAACGAGCGAATTTGCGAAAACTAGACTCCTCGTTTTTCCCGATTCGTACGAAACGTGTATACAGCTACGACGATGGCTACCCACAATAGGTAGAAACGATTCGACCGAAGTGAAGCAAATAATCGAGACGATCGTCTTCTCTCCCTCTTCTTTCTCCGTCGATCCTTCTCTGTTTTTCCAGCCTCCCCCACCCCACCCCCCCCCCCACTTTCATTCTCGTTGCTCAAGCTGTCCGACGCAGAAGTTGTACTGGACCGCGAAATGATTGATACGGCTGCCTGAGAATGATTAGCTTATTAATCGAATTTCTTGACCAGCTAACGTAAATAAATACATATAGTCGCACGGAGCTCCTCTACCGACAACGCGAGCGACCGGCTATCGTGAATTTTCCCTTCCGTTATCGTCCCCCCATACTCGCCCAAATTCACACGTACCTTCACACTCGAAGAACGGACTCGCGGCCAGAAATTCTTTATCGTGAAAATAAAAACGGAATAACAATACTAAGGGTTGACGAAAAAAATACCTAAAATTTGTGAAAATGCCAAAATTTCAAATGACAAATTCGTAGCCGCCGTTCCTAACTGAATTTCTTCACGAAATTGATACGCGTCTCTGTGCGTTCGTCGAACGAAAGAATTCGCGACAAATTGTCATTGCGTCAAAGGTACACGCTCGCCATCGGCGTGAGCCTCCGGGGAAATTAGCACCGCATCTTTTTATCGTTTTTTCTTTTCACGACCATGATAAATCAAGAGAAACTATCTCATTCTTTTTCAACGCAGACTCTCGATATCCCGCGGACCACCGAGATGCATTCACGAGGGATTTTCTTCATCGCGCGTGTATGAGGGAAAGATACGCGGCGCTGGTCACTCTCACGTTTTGCAGCACGACGGACCACGCCGCGTCGTTGTGCTCGTCCTTTTCGACAAGCGTTTTCGAATCGTCCCGCTTGCTCGTTCTTACAACGCGCTGTCATCAATCAGAAACCATTCTCGAAACGTCGCTCGTCATCCGCATTTTTACACAAAAAACGTGTTTGGCTTTGTTTGGATTCACCACCAAACAAACGCACACGCTAGAGGAGGAAGAATAAGAAGAAAAACAACGACATGAAAAAGTTGCTTCCGGTACCGGCGATGAAAACTGCACAGCTTCTACTTCGCAAAGAAGCCTCTTCTCGGACCGTGCTATCTTGCGACGAGATCGCGGCAAATTTGTATCGATCCATGTCCGGGAGAGCGCGTACAGGATGGAGGGTGAAAAATTGATGAACTCTGGTAAGCTTTACGTCGAACGACAAGAGGACTGTGCGCGCTTACCGATTGGCTAAATAATGAATTGAATGTAAATGCACTTTGCGAGATAACTAAAAGAAAGGAAGGTAGAGTGGACGACGTATACGTAAAGACGCGTATATACGTATAGAAAGTGCGGAGCGTTGTCAAGCAGAGGCAAATGGAGTCGACCCCCGAGAACGAAAAACCGCAACGAGTCCGTCCACCTCCAACCTCGTCCTTGTATCATCGTAAAAGTTCAACCTGTAGTCCTCCGTGCACTTAGGATTTGAATAAGCCCCGTTAAAAGTGGGATAATTGAAATGGCATAGTAAGAGCAGCGATGAGCGCGTGTCGGAGGGAAAGGGACTGAACGAGACTCGCGATTCGAGCCTTGTACAGAACAGAGTATTTCGAGAAGACCCAATCCGAGAAGACTCGTAATTTTCCGAGGTCTTTTTGGCTCTCGATCTCTCGAGTACCCCCCTGTCGTAGCAATTTTCGACCATCTCGAGAGATGACGGCTAAACAAGGGCGTCGACTATTCAGAGACAAATGTTCATTTATAATTGAGCAAAGATAATTTCTTTTTATTTAAAAAAATATCGTTACACAGCAGAATAGACATTTCAATAACGATCAAAATTTTGGACGGAAAGAAAGTCTTTAACGAAGGCATATCTGTTTCGAAATTGTAGGTACCGGGGAACGATTGGTAATGACGCACGCAGTCGAAAGGAGCATCCGAAAAGGTTGAGCAAGACGTAATGATAACATCATCAATATGTATGATATACCGCAGTCGCATATAAATGTATACATAGATATCGAGTAGACGGCGGGGAAGCGTAGACGCGCGGTGTACAACACGTACCCGGCACAGAAGAGGTTGTGCGCCCGCGCGCCTATGCGCTCTCTCGTTGAATAGGTATTTTGGGCCTATTGTGTCGTTGGCATTATGCCAATACCTTCCATTCAATAAATATCATCTTAATGAACTCATGTATATTTGATTGGGAGCTCACTCCGCCGCCGACAATTTCCCACCCTTCCTTTCTCCCCGCTTCCTCACCCTACACGTTTCGCCCCTTCCTACGGCCTTTAGACGCGGCATCGTCTAGTCGTGCCTCGACGCTTCCCCGTATATTCCATCACTATTCCGTTCACCCTCTACTCCGCGTTTCTCTCTCTCTCTCTCTCTCTCTCTCTCTCTCTCACTCTCTTTCTCTCTCTAGTTTCATCATTGACACTTGGCGTCACTGTTGCTCTCGTTGCCAACGCGAGGAAAAACTCGGAGGAATCCCATCCCCTCGGCGTGTCGTTCGGGCGGGAGGTAAAAAGGAACGAAAGCGAGAGAGCGAGAGAGAGAGAGAGAGAGAGAGAGAGAGAGAGAGAGAGAGAGAGAGAGAGAGAGAGAGAGAGAGAGAGAGAGAGAGAGAGAGGAACAAGAAGACGCACGTGCGAAGGTAGACATACCGTATCAGCCGCAATTGCGTAGACCGCAAACTGTCGTACGTGATGTATAGGGAAAATGCGATTGAGGAAAGGGAGACGGCTTAATTTCCTTCGGTGTCATCCAGAGACCGCGAGTCGTCTCGCGCGCACTCACGCACCACTCCTCTTGCCGCCCGTTAATGACGGCCGTCTACAAACGTATACTTTTACGATTTGATCACGTGGCGCACTAATACACCACCCGTGCTGATGACACTGAAAAACGAATTCATCAACAGGCCGAGCAGTCGCATAGGAAATTAAAATCATTTCGTCCACCGGCCCGCGAACTATACTATTTCGCGATTCCAAGTTTTCGTAGAATCATTTTTTTAAATTGCCAATCATCTGGAGTATACCGCGCGTTCAGGCATAATAAATTTTATATGGCTCACTGAAAAATCATACTTTTTTCGGCATTTTTCTTTATACGATACTAAAGATGCAGTCAAAATGGGGTTTGGACGCTTTGTACTACACGGGTTGACGTATATGAGAAAAACATTTTTTTGAATAAAAATACAAAATGGCCGATCAGTCTCAGCTACAATGAGAGCTTTTTTTTAAACGCCCGACGGAAGGATGCTCAACTTTTATGAACCAGCACCTGGAACATCAACAAAAACATCGTCATGTGAACTAGTTTTGCCAGGGAAGCATGCAGCGATCATAAAAAAATATACTTTCTTCCACAAAAGGGCAGTATTTTGAATTCTTTGTTATCGTATTTTTGTTCGCTAAAAAAATCGAAAAATGCCCGATTTCTCCGAATTTCAAACACGTCGTTTCGAGAAAAAAAACCCCACATTTAAAAGTGTAAAAACGTTTTGCTACATGAAATTTTGAAAATAGGGGCTTAGAGATGTATTTGTTAACTTGATTCGACTATGTCGCAACCGTCTTGAGTTGTTAAGTCGTTGTATTTTTTTTTGTACAACGACTGGACGAACAACTCCAAATTGCTACTTTCACCGTCTAGGCTGTTCCGTGTGTTACATCCTAGCGAATGTGCCTTCTCTCGGTTATTCCCAATATCCTCATTTGCCGTTGAAAGCTTATTATTAAATGAATAAATCTAAGAATAAGACGCGTAACAGCGTAAAAAGGAACGTGCGTACGTTTCGCACGCATATTCAACCTACAGCGATATATATACGATAGCAGCACCGCCACAGTCATCGACTTTTCCTATCCCATTGGCTGTCAACAAGAACACGATCTCAGGCGCATATTCCAAGAAGAGCTGTCGAACGAAAAACCAACCATCAACTCGATCAACAGACTCCAAAAACTCTACGCCGGCCCATCCGCATGGTGACCAAGAGAAGCCGCGACCCTAGATTACTTCATCATAACATAGCCTAGACGGCTCCGACAAATTTATAACTCTCACTGAAAAATAAGACATCCGGTCTCGCAGCGTAGCCCGATATACAAACTTTTCGATATGAGAAGTCACCATAGCTATAAATTCACATAACACCAACCATGCGCATGTTTAGGTCTCAGATATCGAACTGTATTTCCCATGCGCTTGTTCGCCGG
The DNA here is from genome assembly GCA_944452715.1 of Ophion slaviceki. NCBI lineage: Eukaryota > Metazoa > Arthropoda > Insecta > Hymenoptera > Ichneumonidae > Ophion > Ophion slaviceki. The sequence goes on along the minus strand of OX101788.1, from coordinate 559,503 downwards.
AACACGAGACAAAGATCTCTTTTCTTCATACGCATATTAGTCAGAACCGATGCCCTGAAATAAGGTCACACGCGTGCCTAGGAAATCTGTAACCTACACGCACATCGTACCGCAACCAACCACGCTAATCAACCGATATATTCATGACCAATGGACCAATCCCCGAATAGCTAGATGACCAAGAGCACACTCTCCCTAAAATTCCTTCGCCCACTATCGAACCCCTCCTAATTTTGATTTCAAGAAAGACTTCCTTCCTGAAGTCAGTCTCCCGTCAACTACCATCGGCTCAAGTTCTTCTATCGGGTCTCAATCCCAGTCTCCCGACAATCTTCATCAAATTCAGAACTTAGTCTTCCGTCAACCAATATTTGCATCAACCGAATCACTCCTTATATCAAGTCTTAACCCAGAAGCCTAACGAATATCTCCGATTATCCTTCATACGAACTGTCTTCATTTTTCGAGTCACAAAAGTTTTATTTTACACTTGTATAATTTCTATCATCGGTCCGTGATTATCAATCTCAATTCATCGACCTTGCGCGCCGTTCATATTTCTATCTACGCGTAGTGCCCGTTGTAGTAAACACGTCGAGTATAGACACGACCAGCGTAAAATCCTGCGAGCGTCTTACCAGCAATTGTACCAGCGAGCGCACCAGGCCAAGAGCGAAGGCCCTTGTAACGCGAGCGACAACAAACATCCACGCAAGCGAGCGAGCGAGCGACCGAACGTCAAACACAACCAATGTAAGCTAACCATATCTTTTTCTTTTCTGTATCATTCATCGTAGGCCTGATCGCTTTAACCCGTCTAGTAGTCTTATAATAAATAACATATTGTCAATCGTACACCAATTCTGTCGAATTATTCCTCAATATCGAAATATCGCGTCAATTCCTTAATTCTATTCTTTCGCACGCACTACCCCTTTTTACCCTCATCCCGTGCTATTGCGCTAGGCGTAGGCAACAAAGAGGGAAACGAAAATACTATGTTCGCGTCCCTTCCGGACGTGACACGTGCGTTTCGGAGAGCTCGGAGGAGTTTCGGAGAATGAGCTCTAAGTATTTTTTACACATTTTTCGCGTATTTTGTATATTATTTTGTATATTATTCTTGTGCTGTTTATACATAATTTCAGCCAATAAAAAAGTCGTCAAATATTTGTTTTTCTCCCGAATGTAATGCCTCGAAGAAACTATTATTCTACATAGTGACAATCGTAAAATGCACTTGGAATTTTCTTGACACACTTCGTTATGGTATACCGCGAGTAAGATTTTCTCGTTCCATCTGCTACCAGTTTAAATATCATTCGCGTCCAAGGTGTAGACGTTAAAATGTTCCATCCAAGTCCCTTGCATTATCCAAACGAACCGGGGCCGGAATTCGTGAAATCGCAAAATTCCGTAGAGCAAACGCAAAGTCCTTTCAATCCGGAAGCCCTCGATTCTCGCTAACTCGAACGAACGTGCGGATAGAGTAAAGTCGGTGGTGGTGGTCTCTGACGAGAAGGAAAAAGAAGAGCGCGGTAGCTACAATTTCTAGCCCGGAAAGCACGTATTGCCCGTAGCCAGCCTCGCGTATACACTTTATTTATATACCGACTGATACTCGTTGCTATCCGTCCGATCTCTCATCAGATCCTAGCGTCGAGATCTATATATCCGGAATCGCGTTCGGGATTGCGAGGAAAGGCTCGTGTAGGCTAGCCCACTTGGATTAGCCATAATCTTCCTACGTGTCTTTCTCTTTCGGGGGTGTACACGTGTAGACTGGCTGGCCGAACCGCACACGTGAAAGAGGAAGTGCATCGGTCCGAGTGTCTCTACGGCTTATCAAGAGAAGCTCTACGATGAAAAGTCTCGCGCGAGTCGGCGTATCTCTTCCGCTCGGCTCGCGCTCTATCTTTGTCGATTCCGTGAAGCTTTTCGGCCGCGTTTCATCCCGTTCGAAGCTTTGACGTGTCGGGTGCTGGTGGGGCTTGTACACGCTCACAGGTAGCGCCCCTATCGACTGTGACGGCAAAGAGCCACGTTGCCCCACCCGCTGTCATGTCGCTTCCTCCCCCTCCACTTCCTTCTCGAGATGTATCGAGAGTGGAAGCGGGAGGAGAAAGTGAGAGAAGCTCGAGTTTTACACGCTGTACGATGAAGAAAAAGAAGAAGAAGAAGAAGAAGAAGGGGACGAAAAAAGGAACAAGATAGGGGAGAGTGTACAGTGATATCGCGAGTGTAACGAGGCTATGAGGAAGAGAGTCCACCCCTGCCCGCCCGGTTATTTATACGTAGTGGTTTGGCGCGCGGGCGCGCGCGCCCGGCTAAAGAAAGAAGAGAGAGAGAGAGAGAGGAGGATGTTACATTAGCAGGATTGCCCCTTTCCAATCGCGGCCACTGATCCACCCTCTGCCTCTGTACACATCTCAATTTGTGTGCATGCGCGCCCTCCGCGTTCCTCTTACTTTTCCCTCTTCTGTCCCGCTCTCCAACCACGCTTCTCAATCTTTTCGGTTCACGCTTTACCTCCGACACACTCCGAGATTATCTCTATCGTATTTTCTCTTACAATTCCAGAATTTATCCAACTTTTACGTATACCAAGCGCGGTGTGAGACGTCTTGCGGATTGTTTCGCGCTTCGAGACAACTGATGCCGCATGGAAAAAAGCGAGTGAAAATTTTGAGCGATTCTGCCGCCAAGTTTAACTACATTGTTGAGCCACGATCACCATTTTCCGGCTCGTGTGTATCTCGTCGAATAATGAAACATATCACACAGCTACGTTGTCAAGCTGAAATAAAAGTGATCGGTAATGATTTCTGTTCTTCGCCGATCCAAATGTATCCCGCCACGTCGAAAGTCCCAAAGTTGGGTACATAAAAATCCCGGCTGGAAATTTAGTTATGGCGCTAATCACGCTCGGATCCGGTTGCCTGACTGCCGTTATATAGCGCTAGTATGGCAACCTGATCACGGCGTGAACAAAAATGTAACGCTGTTCCCAATAACGGCGGGATCTGGAAGCCTCATTACGCCCAAATCTGGCAGCCTCATTGAACCGCTAGTATGGCAACCTGATCACGGCGTGAACAAAAATGTAACGCTGTTCCCGATAACGGCGGGATCTGGCAGCCTGATTACGCCCAAATCTGGCAGCCTCATTGGGTGACTATCCTGGCGCTTTATAATGGCATATATACGGCTGCCTGATCGGATGTATTACACAAAATATACAAAACAAATAACACAAAACTTTTTTTGTTTATTGAATATTTAACACCAAGTTACATCTGAACAGTTTGACAACAAAACATATATTTCTGAACTTATTGACAGTGTCTTTGGTTGTTTGTTTCTTTGTTCTTATTTTTGTTAATTGTTATTATTATTCTGTTTTATTTTTTTTTATATCTTTGTTTATATATTTATTTGAAATATATATTTAAACGGTATATCCTCACACTTGTGGTAATTCTTTTTTGTCGTTCTGAGCGGTGCCCGTCCCAGTCCTTCGCGTTGTTGAGCACCTTCCCGTTAGCTTACTGTATTTGTTTAACTGTCGCACTTCCTTCGTTGTTGGTTTTGACAGTATGACATCTAAAATATGCAAACATTTGAAATCTATATTATACAGGTTGCAAGAGAAATTTTATTTAAGTAGTGCAATGTATACAATATATCTTCGCTGCTACTAGAATCCTCTCCGCTGACATGGGGATCTTCTTCGCTGCCATTAGAACCCTCTCCGCTGACATGGAGATCTTCTTCGCTGGGGTTGAGATTCTCTCCGCTGACTTTGTGATCTTCTTCGCTGCCATTAAAACCCTCTCCGCTGGCATGGAGATCTTCTTCACTGGTGTTCGAATCCTCTCCGCTGGCATTAGGATATTGTTTGCTAGTAGCTTTATCAAGACTTTCCTGATCTTGAATTTGATCATTCGGGCCTCTTTCTGTAAATATTCAAATTTTTCGTAAACAAAACAACGTAAATCATGAGAAGACTATGTGGCTTCCGGATGGAGGCCGTGTTGAGGATCAGCGTTGTGCCGACGTTTCGCAAACGTTACAGTCTGCCTCATCAGACTGTAACGCTTGCGAAACGTCGGCACAACGCTGATCCTCAACACGGCCTCCATCCGGAAGCCACATACTCTTCTCATTACATAAAGAGCCGTGAAAGCCTTAAAACTAAAATCAAGCGTAAATCATTCTCATTTTTCAAATTATATTTTATATTCATATTATACTATTTTTTAATTTTTTAAAAATAGTTTAAAAATTTTTTTATTTTATTTTCATATGTTTTGCATTATATTTTATATTAATATTGTTCTATACTCAAGGGTATAAAAATTCATAAATTTTGTAAAAGTTGAAAAAAGTAAGGTTATACATGCCTGGCACTTGTATCGATGATCGAACTCGTCAACTTTTTTCTTCGAACGACATCACCTAACACGCAGCCGTGTCAAATACCGCTTCCTCTCTTTGCGATTCATAACATTTTCACTTTATGTGCTCCTTTTTATATTTCGTGAAAACTTTCAAGTTTTAACCCAAACACGATGTATACAATGACACACGTGCAAGCATATAATTTTTAAATGCAACACTAGCGCCACCACTTTAGCGCTGGCCTGAGCACTGCCATGCATGGGCCTCCTAATAGAGCCATATTAGGGCACTGATAAGGCAAACCACATTATGGCCATTTTCACGTTTTCCATAAGTTTGCCTGACCTGTGGCTGCCTCTTCACGGCAGGCTCACGGCCGAATCAAAATCCGCGTAATACGGATAGCCACACAGCTCCCTCATTACGCCCAGATCATAAATCTGGCTAGCCTGAACAAATTTCCAGCCGGGAAAAAATGGTGCTCGTATAGCATACTCGTGGGCGCTGCGAGGTGTTTTCCCGCCAAAGCAATGCTACCTTGTTGCACAAGTAACCGGGCCTAAATATATAAGTACGCGTGATTACGCGCATAGTCGCGTGTGCCATTCGAGTGTGCGTCGCTCTTTTCGCCATTGCGCGTTGAAGCTGCGCGTCAGCGTTTCTACCAGGATTTCGCGGTAATTGGCAGCTCCTGCCAATTGACACTCATTAGAGCGTAAGATTAATTACGAGCAAGAGCCCAAGGTGGACCCTGCCTCTCTCTCTCTCTCCCTCTCCCTCTTGCTCTCTCGTCTTTCGGCTACTTGTATATCTGTCTAGTTGCGTGTTCGTCTGTGCCTCCTCCTTCGCAAGGGAGCCCTCTCCAATTAATGAAAGTTATGTCCGCGACGCTAACAAACCTTCCACCGACGCCGCGACGTCTCTCTTCCTTCCCCTCTCGCCTCCAACGAGCTACGGAGAGCTACAGATACACACGTACGCACATGCACATTTTCGTAACTTTTCCTACGCGTCGTGCCTCTCGAGACATACGGCGGCGGGTTGACTACGATTTGTTAAAATTTTCGTTCAAACTGACGTCCGAATCCGATTACATACACACGTATGCTTGGCCACGTGTGAACGCTGTATTGTCATCGCCGTCGTGTGCCATCGCCGAAAAATCTGCACATCCCGAGCAGATTCAACCCGCCACTGCGCGCGCGCGCGCGCTCAACAATTTCTTTCATCGGTCCCTTCCGACTCTAACGAGAAGTCGGCTTCAAGTTTCAAAAGATTTTGCTAAGATCGGGTGTGGCAAAATGATTAATATCGACAACTCCTCGGCACAAAGGCAATCTTGGTTCTTGTGTCACGCAAGAAACCACTCTCACGCTTTGGCGTCCACCTACGATTTTCTTAAAACTCTTGGGTGTAGTGAAGCATTGAAAACTATTGGATATGCGTTTTCTTCATCGGCGGAAAAATTGATTTGACAGGTGAACCCCCCACCCCCCTGGAGTGAAGCACGTCAAGGGTTGATATTGCAGTTTCACCCGCAAACAATCCGACGATTTCAGTGAAACAATAACGAAAATTCCTTCAATACAAAAGGATCAGAAATCTACTATGGGTAGATTGAACAAAGTAAAATAAAGGGACGAACCTTCCCTGTCTTTTTTTCCACTTACCCGACTCTTAGAAGCGGTGCATGACATTGAATAAAACGGGTAACTTTTAGAAAAATCAAAATGAAAAATATTCAGACCACGATAGCTCATTCAAATATTTAATATCAGAAACATGAAATAATAGAGAAATGGGCAGCAAATTGATATGGCCAATGTGTGAAGCAAGGAGACTATAGGGAAGGAGTCCAATCTCCGTATTTTGGCGCGTCCGTAAAAGTGGGACAAAATTGGGTTCCGAATGATCGGCACTGGGGAACTTAGTCATTGTGTGCTATGTATACATGTATGTTTTGCGCATGCGTTGTCATCAGCTGTCTGTGTTGTTATTAGCGGTCACATGAGCTGAACATTTAAATTTTCTTAACCTTAATTCATTTTAAAAATTAATTTCGTGTAGCTGTAGTAGTGCCTTAAGATGTTTCTACATTTAAATCGTAGCAATTATATCCGACGTAAATATACATTCCATTCAAACGTGGTCAGGTGGCTGAGATTATAGTGTTTAAAATATGTAGGAAATATCAGCGACTGGGAGATGCGATGGTAAATTGCAACCTCACATACCACTGCGTCAAGTGTAGTGCTTCACACGAAAACGGAAAACGCACTTCAAATAACTCATCAGATAAACAGCTCGGCACCACTGTGCAAATTGCAATAACCTAGATCACCCAGTGATCATGAGTGATGCCTATACTACAAGTTCATATACAAACGCTCATAAAGTCAGAGACATTAGACAACAACAACTGATTGAAATAATTGAGGTGATAGACCTGAAAGTCACATTCGAAATATCCTTTGCATAAGCTATGGCACTACCCGCAGCGACAGTGGCAACACAGACATTCGCTACGCAGTAGCGAGCATCGTCCACATCGTCACAAGACTTGGGCGTGTTTTCGCTGTGCAAATTGCAATAACCTAGATCACCCAGTGATTGTAAGTGATGCCTATACTACAAGTTCATATACAAGACAGGCTCATAAAGTAACAGACGTTAAACAACAACAACTTATCGAAAGAATTGAAGCGATACACCCGAAAGTTACATCGAAAAAATCCTTTGCATATGCTATGGCACCACCCACAGCATCACGAGACTCACCGCTACCGTAAGCCATCAGTTTACATTTTACATTTATTGAAATAATATCTAGACTTAAAGTTGCTGATAACAACAGTCCAAAGTCTACAATTTAGCTACTACTGAGATGCGTTTGTTTGTTAAGTTTAATTTTACGCACAATATAAAAAACTGTATAGCACCGCGCGAGGTACTGCTTTCGATTCTCTCCTCGTAAAGTTTTTTTATAGCTGAAATTTGTTTTCATTTATATCATTTGTTACACCTTTTATCGGTAAATTAGTTTGATTAGTGATTACATTTGTTATAAGAATCATAATAACGCAAACAAATATAGTAATAATTCCTAAAAGCTATTAACGTTAATGTGTTTATTGATGATCGATGGTTTTTTGTAACTATCCAAAAATGCATTACAAAAATTATTTACAAAGTCATAATACATTTTTCGCAATTAAAGAAAAATGTAAAAATTTTGTAAAAATTGTCATACCAATTGTTGCATTAAACTAACTAGACGAACTAGATCGCAAACGAACAATCTTAATGCACGATAGGTGTTTTTTGACAAGCGTCAACAATTAGCCGCCATGACAGTCAGTTTCACCCTGTGCACATATTATTGATACACTACGGACACGGACGACACCTACAGGCCATATTTAACACCACGGTCTTGGGTCAAATTTACCGTTGATTTCTCCCCAAACTCTTAATTTCCATTGAAAAATCGTCGAATGCGTATGACAACACAGGTTTTAGGCGGTTAGCCGGCTTAATTTTGAGTTTGGCAAAAAGCTTGGAGATATTTGCAATTAGCGGTAAATTGCCCATTAGATAGGTCACTGAAACACGATAAAAGGCGGTACAAACCTTTTTCTACTCTTCCGGCCACGTTTCCAGAATCGCCAAAAACGCGAATTTTCGAGGACCGTAGCACCGCTCGTAATCGAGTGGCATAAATTTAATGGGGCGGGTTTTGAAAGGATTTTGACAAACTCAGCGAATGCCGCTGGATGTTTCTTGATATGTCAATGACTTTTCCCGGAAAGTGCAAATGAAAAATGAGGCCAAGGGGTGTAATGGAAAAAAGGCAAAAAATGGTGGTCTGACTTAAAAATTCTGCTAAAAATCGAAATTCAATTTATGTTTGATCAATGAAACGGCATTTCAAAAAGAAAACAATTGCGAAAAGAATGAGCGCAACGCGAAGTATAAAACAGAAACAGGAAAAAAATTACAGGCAATCCAATGAAGCCACTAATTTTTTTGCCAACGTACAAAAAAACCATTGGTTTTCTACTATCTTTTCCCCTACGTCCGTATCGATGTCCTCCAACAACTTGAATACAAATTCACCATTTATTTTCTCTGAAACCCTCAGTTTTCATTACACATCGTTGAAAATGTAAAGAATGTGATTTACCCTCTTGATCTTTTTGTCCGGCAAAATACAAAAATCCGTAAACTTTAGTTTTATCCCCCACTTTAAAGTGTTACCCGTTTCATTCAATTCAACGCACTCCTTTTAAACGCGGGCTGAGAGAATTAAAAATAAAAGGGTGGTTCACCCTTAACTTTCATTTTTTCCCCATGTACTCATAGTGGATTTCTGATCGTTTTGCATGAGGAGAATTTTCGTTTCTGTTTCACTCAAATCGGTGGACTGCCTGCGGATGAAACTGCAAAATCCGTCTTTGACACGATTTGAAACCGTTTTTCGTCGGAAAAAAATACGTATCTAACAGGTTTTGATGCTTTACCATATATATGATTTTCAACAAAATCGAAGGCGGAAACCAAAGTGATGCGTTTTCTTAGTGAAGCTTGTACAATTTGCAATGCTGCAGTGGCACTACATTTTATAGCTCGATTCGGATAGACGCAGTGCTAACTCGGTGTCGGGAACGAGTTTGTACTCAGAAGTTTATCACCTCCGCATTAAACTTTGTCGATGGGTTAATACCGAATTCGTCGACATTGATTTAGGGTCGTGTCAGCTGGTGACCTTTCGTGGCTCCAAAAAGTATAGATTCGTGGGAAAATTCTGGCCTGTGAGAGCAAAGAAAAAATAACGTGAGGGTGAAATAGGTGATACGAAGGCAGTAAACACCGTTGGTAATGTAATGCATGTAGGAAGGGGAGGGGGGGGGGCACGCCAGGGTTTTAGTGCTCCGCGATCTTCATTTTTTTGCTCTGTCTCTCGTTATACGATGAGACACGCCGCGAGCTGGAACTTTTATTGCGAGGCGCACAGAGCTGCGAGAATACGCCAGCCGCTCACGATGTATACACGTTTCTGAAACACACGTAGCGGTAGAACATTATAGTAGGAGAAGGAAAAAAAAGAAGAGAAAAGGAGTAGAAGTGAAAAGGTCTCACCGTCGCCTGTTTATGAATCTTTCAACGCGCTGCTTTTCCGTGAACTTCGCGTACCCGGGCGTACGTGCTCTGGACACATTTGCATTCGACTTGCTTTTTCATTTATTTATTTTGTCATGGCAGAAGTGGAGACGAGAACGAGTTAGGCTGCAGCGTTACGCGGCCACGAGAATCCTCGTTGCAAAACGATCTTCGACGATCGTTGCAAGGAGACACACCGGAACTCCATATTTTCTAGGCAACTCGGAAGCATGACGAAAACTCCCACGGGTCTCAGCAATACGAACATTTTTTTATATTTTTATTTTATCTTTTTATTGCGCAGTGTGCTCTCTCTCTCTCTCTCTCTCTCTCTCTCTCTCTCTTCATGTCTCTGCCCACACACGTATACGAGTGTATGGGTATTTCTAGGTTTACACAACACACGCATTCTTTTCATCGCGAATTCCGCCGGGTGTCGTAAAACTTTTCCAACGCCCGAATTGACACGTGCTCACCGAGCGCGATGGCCTCTTAAAATATTAAAATGCTGTACTCCATGAAGAAGGACAAACGCGTTGCAAGTAGTACACGTGTTCTGTTCTATACCAACTCAACGAGTTTTACCTACTTTTACATATTAAAGCTACGTTCAGGATTTTTGTAGATCCCCTATTTCCATCTATTTTCCACATATGAATTTTTGCAGGTTGTAAACCTTTTCGTTTGCTTCGTTTTTTATTTGCCGTGAACGATCGAAACTAGATTTCAAAATATTGTATCAAATAAACGTCAGGTGCGAACAAAACTAAAAAAAACTTACCGCACCGGATGATTTTTCGATTATTGATAATTGTGATAAGTGGCTTCGACCGTTCTTTACGAATTGTACGCAATTCACTTGAAACAACGTTACGATTGTAGATTCATGTGCTCACGCGCGAGTATACAAATCGAAGAGCGACGAGTTGCGCAAACCGGCACACCTACATGTAATCTTTGGTGCGAAAGCGATCGTAAATTCTAATTCCGGCAGTGAGATTGACCGTCCAGATGACATCATTGCAACTACGCATACACACGTATGTAACGTAAATTCGAAAGCAGGTCTGTCGAAGCAGGTTTGAAAGCAGGAATTCAAATGATGTGTCAGTCACGGATTGGTTCATTTTGTAGCATCGCGCATCAACGAGATGAGTTCGTAAGCAGGGAAAATGGACGGGTCAATCGGAAAATGAGGAAATTCGAGGATGTTCGCGGTACGTCGAATGTGCTCGCGATCTCGTGTTCGCTATTGATTTCCCTGTACACAAACTAGCCGAATATCCTTTCTTCCAAAATAATAAGTCACCCCACGGTGTGTTATCGGCAAACACGTCGAACGCCCCGGCTCATCCGTAACAACAGTTTGGAGATAGAGTGCGATTACTTACGGAGTAAAAGTTGAAAATAAATAGTCACGGGCCGCACACGCGGAGAGATAACGGACGGATACAATTTACCGGGGAGTGATGGACAATCAAATTTATATTCGGTATAGGTCCGTCCTCGATGGATAAAAAGGAAAATAAAATGAGCGAGAATCAAGAATGGAGCACGCGGGAGCGGAAAACTCGTCCGCGTTTGTGAGCAATCGAAAAAAAAACTCGTGCCAACGCTCTCGTCGGTATCCTTCTGCCGGACACTCCCCCCGCGACGACTAATTAATAAATGATTCGGTGAGGCACGGAGCCCGATGTCAGTCCGTACTATAATTATCAGACTGACAAGTGTCCGTGAAAGCGAGAGAACGGAGGAAAAAGAACGGGAGGCGCAGAGAGAGAGAGAGAGAGAGAGAGAGAGAGAGAGAGAGAGAGAGAGAGAGAGAGATCCACATTGGCGAATCTTTTCTCTCCTCGCGGAAATATAAAATGCGGTCCACGCGAATTGTCGCTTTCTCTCCTCATTCGCCACTTCCCAATCTGCGGTGACGGGCTATCGGGTATTTTCATTCGATGCATCTGCACATATAGGCCGGTGTGCGAGCACTCACAGACGTGTCGACGCGAGTAGACTAAAAAATAATGAAAAAAAGCAGACCCGAGCTAGAGATTCTATATCGGAGCTGACGAGAGCCACAGAGAACTGAACGGGTGACGGAATATCTCGGACGGTGCGGAGTCTAGTCCTCTCGCGTGATTCAATAAACGTCACTCCTCGTTCCGATAGATTGACAGTCTGCGGGCTATATCGTTCATCAAGAAACATCCGCGTGATTGCGAGCCGGCCAAAATTCTCACCGTCTAGCAATCTCCTTCTACGACTTGATAAAATCTTCATGAAGCTCAAAGTCGACCACAATAGAACCAGATATTTTTGTTTGTAAATAAACAAATGTGCGAGCGAAAGTCATTGAGCTCGGAGAAGCGAATATGGTGCGGATGAGGAGGAAGAAGAAACCGTCAGGCTGCTTTAAGCTAAATGGGAAAACGTATGTAAGGAAGCAGGGGCTGGGGGAGTACGCATTTCAGCGCAAACGCGTATACAGACTGCTCGAAATGACAGGGGCGTAACTCGAAGCAATTAAGACGCAAAGTCATTTGAGCTGGAAGCCTTGGGCTTTTCACCGAATGACACATGTACCTACACGCACACGTGTACATAAACATAAAATGAATGAACCGCTTGCAGTGAGAAGGGCACAGCACAAAATTTCCCATCTACCGTGACGCGGGTTACGTCCTTTTGTCCGCTTGAGTTTGACACAGGACCGCGAGCGCGAGTCGGGCTTGCGTTCTCGGCGAGCCGCCCTGGATTCCGTCTCAGAGATTTAATGAGATTTTATTCGTGAGATAATTAGTGCGTCTCTGTGCACTCATTCTCCTTCTAAATCCCGGCGGCCCCTTTTGCTCTCATTTCCACATGATGCTTTGGATCTTGTTTCCATGGCTGTTTACCTCGGATATTTCTCGTCCGTCCATTCTCTCTTGCCTCGTTTCTCGTGGACCCCCTGCCGCCACCGCCGCCGCCGCCACTGCCACTGCCACCCTAACCTGACGCTCTTTCTCACCGAGAGATTCCCCGTGGCAAGTTGGGCTCTCCAACAAACTGGCAGGAACAGCAGGAGCGATGCAGCAACAGCAACAACAGCGCTAACTGACGGCTTTTCTTGTAGCCAGTGCACTGTAATCTTCCTTCCTTACACCGTGTGCTTCTATTATTTCCCGTGTACATTTCAACCGTTCGAGCCACTTTTGCGTATACTTGGCTCGCAGTTATCCGCACCTTGTCATTCAATCGAAACTTGGAACTCCATCAATGCGCTGCTTTCCCTCCTTTCGAATTCTCCCTTATTCGAGGGCTCTAGCTGTTACGAAGATTGTGGAGGGCGAATCGTTAACCTGCCTTCTAATTAGCGTAACAGTGAGCGAGAGAGAGAGAGAGAGAGAGAGAGAGAGAGAGAGAGAGAGAGAGAAAGGAAGAGACAGAGAGAGAGAGGAAGAGATCCAATTGGAGAGCTTCCAAGTAAATTATCCAAAAGGTATCAAACACGCTCGCCGCCCAGACCACAGCGAATCACGAGAAAAAAACCAACTTTTCACCCAAATAAATAACCGGCCCTTATCGCCCCTCCACTGAATTTGGAAAACTTTTCGGTGCAATTTCGCATCAGGGATCTACTCGTGGAACGCACGATTCGGAGCTGCCAGCGACACTCAGACTTGTCGCTAGAATCGTAAATCATACAGCTACTATGGGTCAACCGTGGAAAATAATCCAACGTGACGAATCGCAAATTTCAAGTTTTCTTCTTCGCAATGAACACAGTCACCGAAATTTTGTCGTAACAAAGGATGTTGCGCGAAAAAGTCACATCTACACCGTCATGAATTTCGAGTTCGGCAATTATGAAATTCCACCATTTTTCGACTTGTCGTAATTTATACCTAGAGTACCAAGAGCTAAACATAGTTGTAAGATGCGGAAGGAGAAGGGAAGGTGGGGAGTACATAAGTCGGTTGCTACCGTTTCTGCCGCAGGCACTTCTGCTTGCGGAACATAATGGAGGTTAAATCGATTATGTGGGCATCGAGGCAAACGTAATTCAAAGCCTCGGCGACGAAGCAGCGAGCGGGAAAGAGAGAGAGAGAGAGAGAGAGAGAGAGAGAGAGAGAGAGAGAGGGGGGCGGACAAACGGAGACGGAGGTAGAGAAAGCAAGATGGAAAGCAAGCGCGATGGCGAAGGGTAGGAAGAAGGACTGGCAGGAGTAACGGCGGTGTAGGTACGCGGTGCAGAAGCTGATGTAAAGACCAGAACGCTCGGATACACGTAGAGTATCTCGCGTCACGTGCACACACAGTCCGGACTAACCGCAAGCCTACCTATATACACTTGGCTCCTGTAGAGCTGTTGAAACTTTGTTGTTTTTGTTTTTTCAAGAATTATGTAGTAGCCGTATCCCTCCGAGCTCGTGCTGATCCTTGCGAGCACAATTATGCTTCCGGTGTTTATCGAGTACACGGATATGCAGAAGCCCATGTAAAAATCCATCAACGATCGACGCTCCGTAAGTTGTATAGGAAGCTCCTCTCGTGGTACGTCAATTAGAGAAATGTGATATTTCAAGAAACCGTTTCGCTCTTACAGCCATCCTCGCGTCAGTATTTCATTCTCGCTTTTATTGATTTTACTTTCGCGCATCCAAGTAATTGATCACGTTTATACACGTACACTGTAAGGTTGAAAAAAAAAAAATTGCCCATCGGTGATGAGTTGCGCATAAGTTACGACCGATAATAGTATCGTAGATGATCTCTTGACTCGTGTACTAGTCTCCACTGTGCTTGTACAGCAGCATCGGCCCTCCGTTGTGGGAGCGATAAAAAGGCCTGGGACGCGCCGCAGCAGGCACGCAACAATGTTACCTCTTGTACCACTCGCGGCTTTATCGTCCGTGTAAATCGCCCGTTTTTACAAGAACCCGTCTTCGAAAGGTCCACGCGCAGCAGGAAACCGCGAGATGCAAGCAAAAATTCTATATCGCGATCCTCAATCCCTTCATTCAAGTCGTGCTTCGAAGCGAAATATTCGACTGCCTCTTTTTCATATCGACAGTTATTACCGACGAAAAGTTTGAAAACTTGTTAAAAATAAAACAAAGAAGAACGGATGACGATCCGTGGCGAGTTTGTAACAGCCTCTACTAAGGGGAATAGAGTGTAGCAAGGCGGGTGGTGGAATGGACGAGTACGGTGAGTAGAGTGAGGCGTCCGGGTAATCAGTAAATGCGTCCATCAGCGGATTACGGGGACCGCACTCCCACCTAGAGATTCTCCGAGCTATGCACCCCTCCTCCGTGACGCACCCTATAGTTACACCATCGCGAGATCACCTCTCGCCTTCAGCCGTTTCCCCCGCACTCGGGTTACTTCCACCTCCTCCTCCCCTATTTCCTTCTCCGTCGATCCACCCGACTCCTAACCCTCGGTCTCGAATCTCAAAGGGCCCTCCTTCCCGCTTTATTCCTGTTCGACAGCTGTATCTTGGCAAACAGATTATCAACGAATATTCAATTGTCCATCTTTCAAGAAGTATATATTCTTTTTCTTTATCCAAGTATACTTGCGTTTGAACCCCGAGTCAACATTTTTAGCCTATTTTCACCCTACAGCTCCTCACAGTGGTAGTAGATGTAGGTAGTCAAAAAATTTCGAATTTATTCTAAAGTCAACTCCTACTTAACCTCCAAAATGGGAATAAATTTCCCTTCTCTTCACTTTAGCGTGTTAACTACGATGTCGATAAATCGATATTGAATGCCACGCGTATACATGCGATTAGACATACGTACGTGCATACATACCCCTCTTTGTTTTGCATAGAGGTTTCTTCTTTTTTCTGTTTATCAAGAAAATGCATTATATTGTACGGATTGTGTGCCAGAGGATTTCTTCTGTCCTAGTGCATTGAAAAACTATCTATCTATATGTGATATATCAATACAGAATTTTTCACGAAGACTGTTTTCATTTCTAAAATTCCAAGTTTGCCCTAAAAATAGTTTTTACGAATTATCGTTCATATATATATATCACTCAAAATCATCGTATTCCATTTACGAATTTTCAAAGAAGAATGCTACATCACTACGCCACGGCTAGACCAAGAGTATGCTCTATTTTTATTATTGACTATGTATTAATCAAATTAACCGATAATTTCACAAGTATACTTCTTAATCGGATTTCGAAATTTCGTAAGGAAGTAAGTATTAATGAAAATGTCATTGTTCCTATTATTTAAGTTATTCGAGTTACCGAACTTTTAACGAAAAATTGCGACGCTTAAAATCGTCTTATTGATACGGCGCTTTATGAAGACGACACGCTGGCCACATTTCTAACTAATCTAGAGACGTAACAGTGTCTTTAAGCCATGCGATAAAAAAAAACTGACGAAAACGCCGCGTACTGTTTATGCACTAAGATGGGAACTTTCTTTTATTTTTTAACTTTGTATCGAACCCACATGAAAACGCGTCTTCGAATCGAAAATCTGATGACATTTGACAAGTACAATGTCATTTTTCCCTGTCGTTGG
The DNA here is from genome assembly GCA_944452715.1 of Ophion slaviceki. NCBI lineage: Eukaryota > Metazoa > Arthropoda > Insecta > Hymenoptera > Ichneumonidae > Ophion > Ophion slaviceki. Next base: position 543,404 of record OX101788.1, on the reverse strand, counting down.
TTTCAGGTTATTTCTCGATCCGTTCACTCAATCCCGAGATCCCATAATTCTGGGTCGAATTTCCGAGCGATTTTTTTTTTCTCCAAAAAATGAGCCACAATCGCGGCTTCGTTGAATCAAATAAAGTCAATCTGTCATGTCGGAAACATAACACATACGCCCTTTCGGCGGTTGATTAGCAAATCGGTTAACAGCGTGAAGTGCGAGGCGTTTCAGACTCGTGTCGCGCAGGTCGAACGCTGACTGCTATCTTGCCTGCTATATATACACTACCGGCCAAAAGTTTCCGGACACTTCAGATAATTGCAAAACTTCCGATCACTTTGGATAATTGAAAAATTATATTAGAATAATATAATTCATTATACAGAGCATAACATTTTCGTAAAATAATAAATGAAAATAACTACACTCAGTTAAAAAAAATTAGAAGAAGACAGATTTCAAACAAAATTCAGCGATGTTTGAAAGGCCGTAACTTTGTAAAAAATGGTCGTATTGGGAAAAATGCATTCTGAAGCTTGAAATCTCTAGTTCAAGAATCTCGCAAAGAATTTTTTTTGAGCATCACGCTTGGCGCTATCATAGAAAATAGCGCGAATCAAATTTTTTTTTTTCAACAATGTCTAGAGGATAAAAAAAAAATTCCTGGCTGAATCAATGCTGGAGTCTTGTTAGCCTGATTCTTTGGCTTCAATTTGGTTTCTTTTGCTGTCTGTACGACAATTTGCCGCTGAGATATCGCCGATTGAATGAAAAGACAGTTTTTTTCTTTCATCATCGATATCACGATGATCATCGTATTTTAGAGGAAATGTTTTCTAAATCTCAATATTGATTTTAAAACATTACAAAAAAATTACCTTTTTCTGCCGTTTTGAAAAATTCACCATAACTTAAATGTTGCGAATATTGCGAAAATGACCAATGTTTTCAGGTTTTTTAGCTTCATACATTCCCAAAGACCTTGTAAATTTTTTAATCGATCGGGTAAACCGTTTTTTACCCAAATCGTCAAAGTTTCATCAAAAATTAAAAGAGCCCTTTATTGCTCCTCAAACTGCAATCGATAATGATTAACGGAGACTTTGTCCTTGAAAGCAGCGGGAGATGTTAGCGGCTCAACATAAGCAGCTAGAAGAAGAGGAGGGATGCCTCTATGGACCAGGCATTGCCGATTAGCGGTAATTATAAACACATTTGTGTAAACACATTACAAAACTTTAAACGCGTTTTTCTCGAAAACACGTTTTTAAAAATGGCTGACATTCTCCTGACCGCTGTAATTAACATATCGACCTGAAATTTGGAGAGCATACTCAGAAGATATGTCTTCGCGGAATGACGGATCGTTTTTTCGATAGATACATTCTTGCATTTATTATTTATCTTTTTATGCGAAAAAAAACGTGAAAATTCGATTTTTTTTAAATTGCCGCCATTTTCCGAAATTTGTACTAAACGAAAAACCCATCCGTCATTCCATGACTAAAGGGTCACAGATTGATAATATGCTTTGAATTTGTGTTTCAGATCAACAAAGAAGGGGCAGTGATGTCAGCCGTTTACCTCCCGCGATTTGAGGACCTGTTTTCGCGGAGCTGCAACGGCCGCCATTTTGGTTTTTTTTTTTCAAAAAAAATTTTTTTTTAACGTTCTGTATATCATGAATAAAAGCAAGAGAAAACCGCACTCAAAAAGCTTTACTCGTTTCCTTTAAAAAAAATAAAATGTAAACACCTGAAATATGGCACTCCAAGGATAAAGTCTACCTTAAGATGAAGAAGAAAGTTTCGTTATTTTTCTTACAATTTTGCATTAACTACTCATTAATTAGAAAAAAAATTCAAAATTTTCAATTCAATTCAAAAGTTCAAAATAGATAGTTTTTGTTAACCGAAAAATGAGTTGTGTTTAAAAAAACTGTTTTATTTAATGATATAATTTGACAGTTTTGAAAACAAAACTGTTCAATTAAAATACCTAGTTTTCGCGGTGAATATGGAAACGTGCTAGTTTCCGTGGCGAAAGCATAATCATGCTAGTTTTAGTAAGAACTTTGAATCGTGCTACTTTTCGTAAGCAGCCACGATATGTTCTTTTATTTGTTCAACACAGTAAAAGGACAGGAAGTTGCGAGTTCATAAAAATGATAAAAATTGAAAAAAACAGTTTATGTACCCGGCTGGAAATTTGTTCAGGCTAGCCAGATTTATGATCGGGTCATAATGAGGGAGCTGTGTGGCTATCCGTATTACGGGAATTTTGATTCGGCCGTGAGCCTGCCGTGAAAAGGCAGCCACAGGTCAGGCAAACTTATGGAAAACGAGAAAATGGCCATGATGTGGTTTGCCTTATCAGTGCCCTAATATGGCTCTATTAAGAGGCCCATGCATGGCAGTGCTCAGGCTAGCGCTAAAGTGGTGGCGCTAGTGTTGCATTTAAAAACTATATGCTTGCACGTGTGTCATTGTATACATCGTGTTTGGGTTAAAACTTGAAAGTTTTCACGAAATACAAAAAGGAGCACATAAAGTGAAAACGTTGTGAATCGCAAAGAGAGGAAGCGGTATTTGACACACGGAAAAAATGATTCGTCAAAACTAAAAGTTGGTATTTATAAATTACTGAGGAAAGATAAACATAATGCAGTTTCACACTGTAAACCAATCATGTTACAGCACTTTTAGGAAAAAATAATGGATCAGACGTGCTTTTTTACTATGTGAACCGATGGAAATACAGATTGAAACTGTACAAAAATCATAATGATCACCGCGATAACGTAAATGGTCGAATTTACAAATTAGATATAAGATATCGCGGTACTCAATGCGTAAAATATACGGAGTACATTCTAAAAAAAAAGTGAGATTAGACTGGTAATCACTGATTTGAACCATAAAATTCTTCAACGAGCAAATGTTAAAAATGAGATTACATTCTATTGAAATTTGGTATTGTCTTCTGAAAAATGTGATGTGAGTTTAAATTAAAAACTGCAGTTTACACCTTGCAAATTGTATCGTAGCTCGGTATTGTTCAATACGTACAGATTTAATTTTTACAGAGTCAATCGTAATTTTGAAACAAATAGGGAAAAGCATATTTTGATAACGGGTTGTTGAATACTAATACGGATATTAAAATTTATTAGTGTGATACATAAGAAAAAATTCAGAGCGCTCAGTAGAAGTTACAGCGGACATTGCGCGGTACACCGCATGTACCTGGAATTTTTACAATGTGCACTGTAAACGCGTGACCACGTCAACTCGAGGGTTAAGGCATTCAAACCTGCACGCCTAAATCAACAAAGAAAAATTCTATCGTGTGGTCGCCCTCAGTCTCGACATCTATTCAGTACTCTTTTAGATCTCGTGGCGTAAAGTTTTGCGCAGTGTCTTCGAGAAACGACAATTATTTATAATCAATGTGAAAACGGACACACACACAGTGAACAAGGACAAACTGTTAGTGAAGAAAAAGTGCCGTGAAAGATTTGTTGCTGCTGAAAAGAGAACGAAAAAACGAAGTGAGTATTGTGTTTGTACTTTTCTATCTCGCTTTCACGTATAATGGTGCTTGATGTACATAAAGCTATTCACTATCTGCATTATTTGCTATTTCACAGTGTAAAAATTTGTCAATGAAGTCGTTTATTTTATAACATTTTTAAATGTAAAAATTGGTGGGTCCGCTCGTTTACTTTTAACAGTTTCACATAGTAAAAATTCGCAACTCGGTCCATCTACTGTTTACAGTTTCACATTGTAAAAATTCGTGAGTCGATCTATCTACTGTTTACAGTTTCACATTGTAAAAAATCGTGAGGTGGTTCATCTACTGTTCACAGGTCCACATTATAAAAAGTCGTGAGTCGGTTCATCTACTGTTCACAGTTTCACACTGCGAAAATTTATCGATCGCTTAGCATAAACTCAATAGTCCTACAGTTCTTTGTGTGAAACGTGGCGTGCACTTTTTAGAGTTTTACGTAGCAAATATCGAAGATTTTGTACCGAGAGGCGCTATTGATGTGAGACACAGTACATTTTGATGGGATTTCCATCAAAATTTACAGGATTTTTTTTCCCTGCACGGCTGCCTGTTAGGTGATGTCGTTCGAAGAAAAAAGTTGACGAGTTCGATCATCGGTACAAGTGCCAGGCGTGTATAACCTTACTTTTTTCAACTTTTACAAAATTTATGAATTTTTATACACATGGGTAAAAAATAATATTAATATAAAATATAATTCAAAAAATATGAAAATAAAATAAAAAACTATTTTTAAAAAATTAAAAAATAGTATAATATGAATATAAAATATAATTTGAAAAACGAGAATGATTTACGTTGTTTTGTTTACGAAAAATTTGAATATTTACAGAAAGAGGCCCGAATGATAAAATTCAAGATCAGGAAAGTCTTGATAAGGCTACTAGCAAACAATATCCTAATACCAGCGGAGCGGATTCGAACACCAGTGAAGAAGATCTCCATGCCAGCAAAGAGGGTTTTAATGGCAGCGAAGAAGATCCCCATGTCAGCGGAGAGAATCTCAACCCCAGCAGAGATCTCCATGTCAGCGGAGAGGGTTCTAATGGCAGCGAAGAAGATCCCCATGTCAGCGGAGAGGATTCTAATAGCAGCGAAGATATATTGTATACGTTTCACTACTTAAATAAAATTTCTCTTGCAACCTGTATAATATAGATTTCAAATGTTTGTATATTTTAGATGTCATACTGTCAAAACCAACAACGAAGGTAGTGCGACAGTTAAACAAATCCAGCAAGCTGACGGCACCGTGCTGAACAACGCGAAGGACTGGGACGGGCACCGCTCAGAACGACAAAAAAAGAATTACCACAAGTGTGAGGATATACCGTTTAAATATATATTTCAAATAAAAATATAAATCAAAGATATTTAAAAAATAAAACTAAGAATAATAATGACAATTAACAAAAATAAGAACAAAGAAACAAACAACCAAAGACACTGTCAATAAGTTCAGAAATATATGTTTTGTTGTCAAACTGTTCAGATGTAACTTGGTGTTAAATATTCAATAAACAAAAAAAGTTTTATGTTATTTGTTATGTATATTTTGTGTAATACATCCGATCAGGCAGCCGTATATACGCCATTATAAGGCGCCAGGATAGTCGCCCAATGAGGCTGCCAGATCCCGCCGTTATCGGGAACAGCGTTACATTTTTCTTCACGCCGTGATCAAGTTGCCATACTAGCGCCCTATAACGGCAGTCAGGCAACCTGATCCCAGCGTGATTAGCGCCATAACTAAATTTCCAGCCGGGTATCGTATGCCATTTCCCAGGTGTACGAGTTCAAATATCTTAAAATGCTTATCCCTGATGAATATGAATTTCAAACTATAAACGTACAGCTTCTCCAGATGTATTCAAAATTCAATTCTCTTTTGACTGAAGCTGAAAGAAATAAGGATTATTCCCCTTCCAAAAATATTAGAAATAAATTTCTTTAACTTTAAAATTTTTTTTAAAACGAACGCCGACTAATAAGAAAAGCGCCCCGGGAACACTATCGCATGTTTTACCTTAGGGCAAAATTCTTTTTTACCTTATCATCTTTTTTTTTATTTTTATCCAAGCAATGGTTTTTTTGTTATCGTGGTAAAAAAGGGGAAAAATCTTTTAAAGACCATGGGCGTCTCCACTGCGCCAGGGGTTAGGAGTTGCCTCTTAAAACCCGGAGCAGCGACGTCACCCGTGTGCCGGACTCTCATATCGCATCATGGGGTCGGAGGGGGTCATCCCTCTCGGCCAGGGTTTTTACGAGATGCATACCGGCTTAAACCCCCCCCCCCCTCCCCTGGCCAAAAAATCGAAATTTCTTGGTTAGGACGGGGGAACCATTTCTGTCCGATGACCGGCCGTGGACTGCGTTAGCATTACTTCCTGCCGGACATCCTGTCCATGTCTTCTCGTCTGATCGTATCGTCTCGTCGTGGTCTTGGCTACTGAGTGCCGGCCCTTCTCATTCGCTGGGTTACCCAAGCATCCGTCTGCATTCTTTCTCCTAAGGAGCAAGCAATGGTTTTAGTATATTTATAAACTTAATCAAATGTACAAAAAAAAGTGAAGGAACTTTTTTTATCGAGCCAAGGCAGTTCCTTAGAAATGTTGTACACAGAATTCTTAAACCTTAGGAATATATTTTTCATATATTTCATTTGCGTTAAAAAAATCATCTTACTATTATAACATAAAATTGCTGTCACCATTCCATAACAATACAACGTATGTGCCACGTCAGTACACTGGAAATGCTGTGCAACGACTTGGGGTGCTTGGTTAAGCAAAAAAGCTCGGCAAAGGATCTTGTCCTCTCCACGTTGAATAAGTTCTCGCTGTTTCCCAACAGATGGCGTTACCAGAACTGCGTGCGTGTAGTTTAAGACGGAATGACACCTCATCGCGGTCGGTATGGTAGAACAATTGTAGATACCCAAAAATCTCTGAAACGGCTCTTCAGATCCCGTCGAAACTTTGCCAAACGACGTCAAATAGATAGACGAACAACTGCCTGCCCCTCAAATTTTCTGAATTTGAGAAAAAAACGTAGATCGGGTCATCATAAGCCAATCTACGGTTTTTTTCTCAAATTCAGAAAATTTGAGGGGCAGACAGCTGTTCGTCTATCTATTTGACGTCGTTTGGCAAAGTTTCGACGGGATCTGAAGAGCCGTTTCAGAGATTTTTGGGTATTTACAATTGCTCTACCATACCGACCGCGATGAGGTGTCATTCCGTCTTAAGACGAAATCACACACCATCGCCGTCGGTATAGCAGAACACGATTCTAAATAGCCACGGATTTACGAAACGGCTCTTTATAATTTCATGACATTTTACCTGAAGACGTGAAATTGATAGACAAACGGCTGTTTGCTCGTCAATTTTGTTCAACTTGAGAAAAAAACGTAGATTGTCTTGCCATGCTGGATTCGTGATTCAAATGATGAGAAATAAAAAGTTTGGCTATGCCACGACTTGGAGAGGTGCCGCGTAGCCACATTAAAAACACACATTTTACCACCGCAATCATTTAATTCCTTCGCATATCTTCGGGAATCCGCAGGTGTCTACAATTAATGGGTAATTGTTGGTGATTTCAAACAAATCTCGCACGATGTTCGAGAAAGCTAGTTCCCGCGAATTCCGGCGAGGCGCTCATGACGCATTCTGCAGGCGACGTACATCCATGTTGGCTCGAAGTCGATGAGACGAAAAGCTGACAGCTCGGATTCAACTGGATGTGAATAAAATGTCGAAAATTGTGCGGTTTTGTTCAACATTTGTTCAACATTTGTTGTTTGAAATTTTTTTTTCAACATTTCTTCAACATTTTTCAACATTTCTTCAACATTTTTCAACATTTTTCAACATTTTTCAACATTTTTCAACATTTTTCAACATTTTTCAACATTTGTTCAACATTTGTTATTTGAAAATTGTGCGGTTGTGTTCAACATTTGATGTTTTCCTTGTTTTTCGACGAAAAACAAAATTGAATGCGTGTTCGTGTTGTGTCAAGTCCGACGGGCTTGCGGATAGTTTCAACGTGCGAGTCGTGTGGGTGACGTTGAGCAAGGTTGAGGTTATGTATTCACATCGCTTATCAATTTTTTCCTAAGAACGAATTTCTTCATTATACGGACTCGTTTGCTCGCACGCGATAATATAAGTTATCAAATACCATTTAAATTCGAAACAAAAGCTCGTCCATGCTCGAAATACTTTTGGGGGCAAGCTACGGTCTCGTCCTCTTACGATCGCACAAGCCAATTTTTGCTCGAAGCATTTCATACACACTATAATTACCCACCTTCTACATTCAAACATTGTTCACGCATCGCAGAACAATGTAGAACACACGTGGCATCATTTGTTCTATGAATGCTCATCATTTTTAAAAATAATTATGTATAGTGTTGTGAAGAGGAATAGCGTCAGTGCTTATAACTGTGTGTACGGCGAATCCAAAAGCTGCACTTTGCAGTGTACTCTCTGCGTTTTGCAAGAGACGCAAGCTCTTTGCCGATATTTTTGTGTCGTGAGCAAATTTCTACACTGTACAAACGAAATAAATTTTTTTCCGACATAAAAATTGGAAAAATCTCACCTCTCGCAATAGTGTCCATACGAAGAACTGTAAGTGATGGAAGCAATGTTTCGTTAGACTTACTCCACAGTACTGTCCATGTGAAAAACTTAGACGAACATTTTATAACTTTGTTTAGAGGGATTGAGTACATCATTCGGAAGATTTTTCTCGCCCCTGAACAACATGACAAGCTTGACAAGCAGTGGCAAAGCACATAACTTGCCCAGCTGCTTATCAAACTTATCATTTTGTTCAGCTACGGCAGAAATGTTCTGATGATTCACTGAAACCCTGTGAAGAAAGTTTTGAAATGGTACTCAGAGTTTTACACATAAATAGTACTGTGTAGAAAGTCAAATGCATCCTTGCTTTCATTACTTGTTGTTCTTCGCATGAGCACCATTGCAAGTACAGAAATGGTAATATTATACCAATTTTTATATGCGAAAAAAGTTTCTTTGGCCCACACGGAGTAGAAATTTGTTTGCGGCACAAAAGTATCTGCAAAGAGCTGTACCACTTGCAACACGCCGAGAGCACACTGCGAAGTGCAACTTTCACACTCAATGTACACAGACTTATAAGCGCTGACGCAAGGTAATTCATTTATCTGTACAACACTAAATTAATTTTCACAACAATTATTAATTTTCTTTATCCATGATGACTATTTATAGAACAACTGATGCCGAACTTGTCCACATTGTTCTATGATGCATCCCCAATGTTTGCAACTAAAAGGTGGAAAATTGTCCAGTGGTTGAAATGCTTTGAAAAAAAATTGGATCGTGAGATCGTAAAAAGAAAAGACCGAAACTTGAATATAAAAATACTTCAAGTACGATGGAGTTTTATGTATTTATATTTTCTATTTGTTTATTTCTATTATTAGGGAGAGTCTTCTTTTTGCATATTGAGGTTGTAGGTCTCTGATGAGGCTGTGTAAAAACGTTTGAAAGATTTTCTCAACCTGAAACGACAAGAAAAAATTTGAGCATTCAAGAAGAATTCATTTCAACGGAATAAATTCAATGCAACGGCATTCTAACAATTTAAACTTCAACGTCATCGAGTTGTTATACACTAGGTACGAAAATTAAGACAACCAAATATTGTTTGAAAATTTTCAATGATTTTCAAATGGCTCAATCTCCGTGAAAAATTATCGTAGAAGAAAATTTAAAAGCCCATCATGGGGCTTAGAATCTCGAGTTTTCTAGCTTCCACGTAAAAAATGTATTTGTCCCTTTGTTGTTAATAAATAAAAAGAAACGTGGCCGAAAAAAATAAATATCTCGGTTTTACTGCTGACGTCTATCGCGCTGTATTCGATGGTTTTAAACAAATACAGTGGGTAAAAACAGTATTTGTCTTCGTCTTTTTCAATTGATCCTGCGAAAAAAAAATTAAATGTCTTATTAAGTTTCATGTGTTCGATAGCTCATCCTAAATATACATGGTGTCTGTTTACAAAAATCTTGGGAAAATACGATCAAACAAATAGAGCCAAATTAACAACAGTTTCGTGTGGGATGTAAAAGTACTTTTTTTACCCACTGTATATATACTATCGCAAAAGCCATTTATGCAGGCGGTAGGAACGGAAAATTTTATGTCTACCCGACCTTTTTTCTTATCCATCCACGCCAAATCGTTGCACATTTTTCCAGCGTACCTGTGTGGTACATATGTTTTACTGTTATGTAATGGTGATATCAATTTCATGTTATACTAGTAATATGATTTTAGCATTGAAAATGCTTTTAAAATTGTATATGTTTGTTGAGGTAGGCTGGGTATAGGGGTCTGAGTTAGCTGGAATCCCCGACATGCTGACTGTCTGTGATCGGTTGAAAAATGCCCTCTCCCCACCCAATTCTTATCTTGTTATTCATTCAAAAATTATGACCTCAATGTATCATCATTTCTTTAACAATAATAAAAACGAACTCATATTATTTACACGTAGGTACCTGTTTTTTATTACCCGAAAAGTCTGATTACATTTTGGATGCTATGAAATAGTTGCGCTTTGTGTGATATCTGTAAATTATTTTTCTAATGAAAATAACATATTTGGAAAAATAGAATTCCCAGGGTTTAATAATTTTGTCTGCAACTTTTCTATTGAACTGGCTAGGCTAGTTGAGAAAAAGTTATTTCACTTATTTTCGTACATTTGATTAATTTACAAAATGTAATAAAAACATTGTTTGAATGAATATGCGAAAAAATAACAAGGTAAATCAGAATTTTGTTGTAAGGTAAAACGAGCGATAGTGTTTTCGAGGGTCTTTTGGTTATTAGTTGGCGTTATTTTTTTACGTTTTTAATTTACATACTAAACTAGCTGTTAAGCCAGCAACTCCTTTTTTCGTCGACATATCCGAGAACCTCCTTCTATATACGATGTTCTTGCGCCGCAGGATCTTTTTGGCGTTGTAAAAACATTGAATTAATCTCTATAATATTTAAGTACGTAACTTACGTCATCTGATCAAACTCACTAAATTAAGTCAGTGCCTACCGCACCTTCACTCGGCTATATAGTCACGTAAACAGAAAGAGCGCGTACGACGGGTCGTGTGGAACGTGTGATGGCGCGCGCTTGCATGTTAACGCTGTCAATTTTCTTACCGTGAAGATGCGTGGCTTAGCCTACACCAGAAAATGCGCTATATACTGGTAAAAACTGCATCCAAATCGGACCATTGGTTCGGAAGTTTATCCGGGACAGACAGAAAGACCGACTTCCGTTTATTAGTATAGAGAAGAAGAAGAAGAAGAAGAGAAGAGAAAAGAGATAACTCTAGATGCAGTAACGACAATAAAGACAGGAGGTCACCGAATGTTTAAAGAGAATATTAATAATGAAACTCGGAAAAATGTGACTAACAGAAGAATTTTCGTAGCCGCGACTTTTCACATAAAATGTAAAAATGTCTCAATCTACTGCATTTGCCCGAAATTTTTTTTCCCCATTTTATCCTTGGGTATAATAATTGATTGTGACTTATCCTTATTAAGCGTAACTTAAATTTAAGAATGATTCAGAAGGGCCCTTCTTATGCCCCGACAAAATACGGCCCTCTGCGAAAGAAATACCTTAACAATGATAAACAGAGATTATTCACAATGATCCCCCATGGAAATTTATATACGCAAAAATATACTGCAAATTTATTTTATTAATAATTGTAATATATGTGAAATGTATGCCGTATATTGAAAATATATGTTGCATATATGTGCCAAATTCGAATTTTCGTAACGTTTTTATATATGAGATGTATATGCGTGGTATTACTGTATATCAATGTATCATGTGATATGCGCAGCATATCTGTACATAGTGTTTATATGTAATAGTGTACTTTAACTGTAAGTTAAGTTTTTTTAAGTTTAAGTTTTAAGTTTTATGAAGTTTAACTGTAATAGTGTTTATACACAGCATATATTTCTTGTTAGGAATATGTATCAAAAATGTATGCGTCATATATGACGCATACATTTTTGATATATTTTTCTGACAAAAAAATAGATTGAAAATATATCGAAAATATATGCGTCGTATATGCCTCATATATGCATCATATATAGTATTTATACGTAGCATATATTTTTTTGGTCAGAAAATATATCGAAAATATATGGGTCATATATGCGTCATATATTTAGTGCATGTATACTGAATATATACGTATTATTCTATTTTACGTCACTATATATGCGACCGATATATATATGTAGCATATATTTTCTGCATATATTTTTTGGCATACATAAATTTCCATGGGGAATGCATAGATGTCGTTAAAGTTACGGTGACTATCACTTACAAAAATATTTAAATACATTAAAACACAATTCTTCTTACGGTGAATAATCATTATTATTTCTGTGATAATATGTTTCGGCGAAACAAACATGTGCTCGGTAGTTTCAAACACAATCAGAAGAGGAGCCACAACTACTTAAACTGGTTCAGGCAGCAGTATAAGGAGGTTTTGCGCAGAAGACAGCTGCCTTACCAGCAGCGAAAGACGAGCAGAAAAGTTGATTCCAGTGATATTTTGAAGCTCATAGTGGGACGTGTGGCATTAAGTTAGACTTAAATGGGGTCAAAGCCCTGCAAAATAGGCTGAATATTCCGACGCGGGAATGCATTCGCATGCTGCATTCCATAGTGAGGTAACGTTGTAGAGCCAAAAAAATAGTCATCTCGACACCGTGGTAAAGATGAGTCGCTTGCATTGGTAAACTTTCCGAGAGGATGAGATGGGGGATGTTGGTCGGCCGTGGCAATGTTTCTCAACGACGGGGTCGAAGAGGGACGAAGGGAGAGAGAGAGGGAGAGAGAGAGAAAGAGAGAGAGAGAGAGAGAGAGAGAGAGAGAGAGAGAGAGAGAGAGAGAGAAAGCTAAACGGGCTTTCGCTTGTACAAAGCAAATTGAATTGTAAATATAGAGCGTTCAAAAACAGGGACTCGCAAACGGATTCTCTAATGAGTGGTGAGAGGGGAGTACCGAATAACAATACCGGAATACATTAAACGCTTGAAATGGCACGGAGCGAGCCGATGAGAGAGGGACAGAGAAAGATTGCTCCCTCCTTCCCTCTCTCTCTCTCTGCTTGTCTCTCCGCAAGGCACAAGCCAATAGTAGAAAACTCTTCGGTTACGAAATGCAAAAAAAATTAAATGCCTCCGCAAAAGTATAATAGCGAGAGGGAGAGAGAGACGGGATTAGCTCTCTACTAATGAAAAATAAGCCGCGATGTCCTTTATTTCCTGAATTTTTGTTCTCTCGATTGCTTTGTTTCCTTCTTCGTATCTGCTCACTTTATTTCCGCTTCGCAAATGGTGTACCCCTCGCGAGCTCCACGGATTTAAATAAATACATTTAAATCCGCGGAAAACACAGCGCTCACCGATACAGACAAAGAAAAATGTCGTGCGCGTTGTACAAACGCGTTTCCGCCGATCGATGCTAAAGTAATAAAGTTATTTTTTTTAGTTGAACGAACGGTACTTGTCAGCTGTGTAACGGATCACTGAAAAGCAGAAAATTTGATACAAATGTTCCCGGACAGAGTGGGTTTCGGAGGGTAAGGTTGATATTACGCGATACGAATTATTGGCGTTTGGTTATCGAGCTCGTTCGGAATAGAGCAATTCCGCTCGAGTTATCAGGTGCTAGAGATAGCGGTATCATGCTCTCCATTTTCCGAATCGTTATTTTGCAGTTCCATAATTCGATTCAAGAAATCAAATAATGAGAAGTATTTTGTAAAATGAAGCACAAACACTTTAGCGCGTCTGGCGTATCTGCCGAAGAACAATTCCATCGAACAACAGCGCCAAAATTATGACCGTAATGGTACAGAGAGCTTCGAAAAAGGATATTGCACCCTATCTTTTTGAAATATTCAGAGGCGTTCATGGAATCTTGATCGCATCGTTGCACGTTATAAAAAATCGTTCGATGCTCTCTCGAAGAAATAGACGTTGTGGTATTGAACAGCCCAAGTGCACCGTAATACGAGCGGAAAATGTATTTGTAAATAGACTTGGAGGGTTGCACAAGAGAGAGAGGGAGAGAGAGAGAGTGAGAGAGAGAGAGAGAGAGAGAGAGAGAGAGAGAGAGAGAGAGAGAGAAGAAGCGACGCAAAAGGGTACTCGTAACGGGAAGACAAGAGGGAAAACGTAGAGCGGTCCCCTTGGCTGCAACGTCGGTATATACAGCAGCGTGTCAGGTAAGCCCGGAGAGCCTCGTACTCACTCCCCCCGCGCGTCTTTCAGGCCTCCGCACCGTGAATATCATGCATAAATAGGCGAGCGGTCGGAGGTGCGTTAAACAATTTCAGCTAATGAACGAAGTTAATTACCGAGCTCTCCGAGTTTCGTTCTCTACTTTCTCACTATCTCGTTTTCCTCTCGCTCCCCCCGCACCCCTCACGGATATTACCTCCGCTCTTGAAAGTCTCTTTCTTCCTCGCCCGAGGCTTCAAGAATCCCGGCCGCACCGCAAAACCCGATGGCTTTCCCCGGCCTCAAAAAGCCCTCCGACGATACAGAAAATGGCAGAAGGGCCGCGGGGGGCGATTTATGAATGTTCTCGGGAAAGAAGAAAAAAAGTGCTTGAAAACATTGGAAGAAATTGAGCGCTAGTGAGAGAAAAAACCGCCCACTTTTTTCGTTTCTTTTTTCTCTCTTCGTTTGTTCGCTTCCGTACGAAAATTTCCAGAGAGACGTTTGGCCAGCCGATACGATGCGTCTCGCGTCAATGCGACTAAATTGGATAGGTTTTTTCACGGCTTGGGTGGGTGGGGGGCCATGTAAGCTCATCAAGCGATCGGTTTATGCGAGTAGAAAGAGACCCGCTTCAAGGAAATTCTCGCAAAAAACTTAACATTTCCCGAAACGAGAGTCCCGTCGCGCTTTCATACCTTCAATGATAAATCGTTTGCGGCACCACGAGAAGGACACGATCTCTCGCAAACGTGTCGCAAAGAAAAATAACGGCCAACTAGAGAAATCGGAAAATAAACAATTTGCCAGAGATCGGTGAAAAGATGCAACAGGTTGTATTTTATCGCGGTACATCGAGATTACGCGTGTCGTGAAAATGATGATAAATCGTGCGGGGTGGAGCGGTATCGGAGTCGTTCGCACCGTCGATTCGACATTCGTCGTTGGCCCGTTGGTATTTCGGTCTCGTTGGTAAAATACCGAGAATTCTACGAGACTGCGGCATTCGAAGAGTGATCGCCGTGTGTGTGTACTCGTGGCTCTCGGGAGCAGGAGCCGCGGCGTGTTTGCGAATCGTTTCGCGTACACCGTTCGCGTGTAGGAGCATGAACGTAATCTCGTTCGGTCGTTCGCACGTGACACGACGACGGATCTCAACTATTTCGGTCCATCGGATATTTCGGAAGCTTCTACTGACCGCGCGCTTCTGACGCCCATCGCCCTTACACCTTTCTCCTCGCATTCTTCCCTACTATACCCACCTATGTTGTCCTTACCCTTGCTCGGCTAGCGCAGCTAAATATCTTTGGAATATTTCGACAAATAAAATTTTCCAACTGCCGATCCGAGCGCACTTTTGATATACGATAAAAATGTTTATAAAAATTCATTTTTCCTTATTTTTTCCGAGCCACATCTCGCGTCTGTTGGCATCGTTGAATCATTTTCCTCAAAAAGGATATACTACGCCAAACATTTGCCGAGGAAGAAGTTGTTTGAGTAATTCCTACGTAGGGAAAAATACAGCGGTTTGTGTAGAGAACATGTTCCTCGCAAAGGTTCACCATGTTTCGTGGTCCCTCTTCCGCCCCCCGGCCTCTCTCCCTCTTTCCAAGCCACCGCAGTTCCATTCGAGCTCTTTTCCCTAAGCCTCTTCTCCGGGACTTTGGATGCGGACACCCCTATACAGGCATATATATATATATATATAAATACACTTGTAGACGAAGGGACGAGAGAAGGCCGCGGCAGCAACGTAACGGTAAAAGAGACCACTACTGTAAGAGATCTGTATATAAAGGGCAAAGAGAGAGAGAGAGAGAGAGAGAGAGAGAGAGAGAGAGAGAGAGAGAGAGAGAGAGAGAGATGGTTGCCGAGACGACGCGGGAACGCGCTGCAGGGTGAGCCGGGCTGGAAGTGAAGAAGAGGGATAGAGGCAGCCTTTAATTAACAGAAAGTGGTTCATTAGAGCTTATTCATTAGAGAGAGCGCGCGTAATTAGCAAACTCCACCCTTTCTCCGGAGCTCCTTTCGCGATTCACCCTCCACACACTTGCGTCCCCTCGTTGTAACCCCCCTCAATCCTACTCCACCGGCAACTCCCGTGGATCGTCACTGTTCGCTTCCCTCTCGTATACCCCTTTGGCCAACCACCCGCTCCTCCACCCATTCGCCCCCGCTTCTTCTCGACACAAGCTTTTACCCCTAAGCCCCTTTTACTCCTTTTCACCCTTTCTCTCTCCAACCTCGCCTACTTTTATCGTCTGCGCTGCTCTCCCCAGCCTCTCTCGTGCGCGCACGCACATATACACGCAAACTCTTTATTTTACCTTCCAAACATACATACACACGAGTATGCGCTCATACACTCGCATCCGCGTGCAACGCTGGATTTTTTTCTCGCACTGTCGTGCCAACAATTTATACTATTTTACTTTTCATCTATCAGTTTCTCTCTTTCTACAGCTTGCACAAAAACCTGACCTTAAAAGCGATACTTCTACAAGAACAAAAAATGCACAATTACAACACTAGCGTTTGAAAATTGTTCCCGACTTTATTGACACGAAGGAATGGCCCGAGAGGTACAAACGAACATTCAACAGCTCTTGATAATTGATATGCGCTTTTCGCAAATAGGATCTCATTTCCTGTGTTCGTGACGATAAACGTGTACGTATATAATAGGTGTGTAGGAATGAAACTTGGATTTTCGAACAGATGGCGCTATCCATACACGAAAAACTCGATTTCATCGACAGCTCTTGTGTTCTCAAGCCCTGACACAGCCATTTAAAAAATTTCGTGTCTCAATTTGTAAGAGCGTAAGCAACATTTTGTTGTCGCTTCAAATTTGTCAAGTTACGTGCCAAAATTTCAGAGCATTGCTCGTCTTCTTCAATTTAAATAAAACCGCCGCCGAAGCTCATCGTTGGCTTTAAGAAGCTTACGGTGAACATGTTTGATCTCAAAAGACTTGGGAAGACCGAGGGCGGTAACGAAAAACGTGGAAAACTACTGAAAACGTTTGAACGCACTGATTCGCATGCCCTTTTGGATTAAGACGATACGCAAACACAAGAGAAATTAGTTTACGAGCAATGTAAGATTCAAAAGGAAGGCAAACGACCAGAATGGGCCAGAAGACACGGTGAAGTCATTTTGCAAAATCACATGTTGCAAAACCCCTTCAAGATACGTTGAAAACACTTGAATGGCAAGTGTTACCCCGCACCCGCCGTATTCAACAGACTTGGCTTCATCGGATTGTCACTTGTTCCGATAAATGGCCCACGCACTTGCCGAGCGCTACTACATCGATTTCGAAGAAATAAAGACAAGGGCTCGATTAACGAATCGCATAAAAACCTGAACAGTCTTTGTTTTCACGACGGCATTCGCAAGTTACTGAAAATTGGGGAAAAGTCATAGCAAACAATGGCAATTAGATTCGATGCAATCTTCAACGATTTTTGCTAAATGAATTACTACTTTTCTATTTTTAAATATCCATGTTTCATTCCGACACACATATTATGTTTATAGGAACAGAAGCAATCTCGATCGCTAAGGATATCGGCGAGGTATAATCGGGAACGATCCACGGGCTGCTTCGTCGTTTCCCCTTACTTGTACGCGTACCTACAGCAGCCAACGTCATTACCGCCACAAACGCAACGTACCGTGCAATCTGGAGGGGCAATGAGAGCTCCGCGGGTGGCTTCCTGCACCGCGCGCGTCAGAGAGAGAGAGAGAGAGAGAGAGAGAGAGAGAGAGAGAGAGAGAGAGAGAGAGAAGGTGCGTGTATGTAGGTAGGGGGGCGCGAGGGCGGACAACTAAAACTTCTAATTACCGTCGCACACACTGCGGGGTTCTAACGAGCGCCATCGAGTCACCGCACAAAAACAAAGTTTCCCCGCTAACGAGACCGATTTATTATAAAACCGAGAGGCTCGCGTGGACAGTAGGGAGTTCTCCGAAATGTTCGCGCGGCCTCTCTACAAAGAGGATGCGGCTCGGCAAATCGTCTCACGTTTATCTTTCTCTTTCCAAAGTCAATTTATATTATTTTTCAACGTCACACGTATTCGTAACGTACATCCTCGAGGCTGAGGAATCCACTCGGTCGAACAATATAGTTGCTGACAATTCGATTGGACTCTTTCGACAATTGAAAAATAATTCAAGACCACGGCTTTCCAAGAGTTACGTTGGTTTTGGTATATTCGAATGACAGTGATATTTCATCGAGATTGGAGAGGCGTCGTCGTTACGACCGTGTACGAGAGCTCCTGTACCGATTGCACCCAAGCCCCGATCGTGGCTAATAACGTTGAATCTCATATTTGATATTTGGAGGGAAAAAAACTGCTCGGCAATGTAGCGTACACGTATATAGCCGAGATATTATGTATTTCCATCAAGCAGGCACCAGCGCGCTGTGGCCCCTGATGATACGGTGCCCTGAACGAGTAAGAGCACTCTCGGTGCACAGGGCAAAAGCTGCGTACGCCTAGATGCGCACGATACAACGAGATGACCGTGCGCGCACTGACATACGAAGCCGAGAGTTAGAGAGGGAATCTCATCATTTTTATTCATTTCGCCCGGTGGTAATGAAACGGAGTGGGAGAAAAAGGGAGACTCGCGTAATGGGAAAAACAAAAAGTAGGGAAAAAATTCGTCGGTGGTGCGCGCGAGGTACTAATTAGCACACTGGCCACGAGGGCACACGCGATACTCAGCCATGTCTGTACAACGCGTATCGCGTACGTGTATCACCGAACCCCCCTCCGCGCCTTTTTGCCCTATAGATACAGATATAATTACGAAATACCGAGACTGATACGCATGTCCAATTAAAGCGTCATAAGTTTGAATTACACGGTTTTTTGCCGAAAGAAATTTATTACGTGGTCCTGCCAACGCGCCCTCTCGCGGACGCTCGTCCGTTTGCCACGTCGCGACAGAGGCGCGTGTGACAACGCGGCAGAGAACTCGGGAAAGGATGGCAAAATTCGTATCTCCTAAAATTTCGCCAAACCTTGACACGACGGCAGGCGTGGAATTCAATCGTGTGGCTTGTAGAGAGATGGATAGAGCTAGGAATTAAATAGAATAGCGCGCATACTAGTTGAGAGATGAAACGAACCGAAAGACTCAACAACGACATTATCAGATGCTAGATCCCTTCGAAAAGCACCAAGCTTGCGGAAACTCTCGAGGTATAACGAACGCAGCCTTAATTAAAGGTTTACGACTCCGAAAACGCAGTCTCGTATTTGTACGATTTGAGGGGGATGGACCGCGATTTGGAGGATGGGAGAGAGCCAAAGACAGACAGAGAGAGAGAGAGAGAGAGAGAGAGAGAGAGAGGGTGCAAAAAAATCTCTCCGTGAGCGGCAAAATCTCTGGGTGAGCCTCCCCCGCCGATCGTTTCGTCTCTCTTCTTATCTTCCTCCTCGTGCCTTCCTCCTCTTCGTCTTTTTCCTCGGGATCCCTGCACGATCATGGTTTCGAGGCTCCGCATCACTCGCGGTTTCGTTACTCCTCGCTCTTTCCCTCCTCTCTCTCTCTCTCTCTCTCTCTCTCTCTCTCTTTCTCTCTCTCTTGGCGACGTGTACGAGGTATTCCAATTCTAGTCGTCAGATTCTAAAGCCTCTGAAATTTTCTCCAAACTTTTCATATGGGAATTAGAAGAGCTTAAAGATTATCTCAATTCAACTTGAAAATTTCCGTCTTGTAAGAACCGCGTTGTCACGTTGAATCCTCATTTTTTGCAACATGCGGTCGGTCAACACTTATATGGGAGAATAGTGGAAACACCTCCAACTACGGAACAGCTTGACGGTAATGGAATTTTGGAAAATTTATTTGTCCAAAAAATTCCAACACCGCAAGGATTCGTGTACTGAAAATCATTTTGGTTGGGAATGCCCCGTACAAATGTATACGCATCTAGTCCACGTCCGATCTTTCTTCTCCCTTCTGCATTCTTGTTACAGGCACCCTCGTTTCGAGCGCACGCATACACGCTGCATTATTCCGAGCCCAATAAGATTGACGTGTCCTCCGATGTTTTGTTTTTAATTAATTGAACCCGCGCCCTCATCGCGCCGGAGCGTCCTCCTAAATTGGCAGGACGGCATTCTAATGCGAGCAGCGAAAGGGCACTATCTCTCGCTCTCTCTCTCTCTCTCTTTCTGCCTTCTTACGGGTACCAAAAAACCTTCATTAAACGCGAATATATACGTGTGCAACACACACACACACACACACACACACACACCCACGCGCACATGATACATATATATATGGTATATATATATATACGCGCTTTCCTATCTTAGTGTTTCTCGACGTTCGCGGAATCTCTCTCGTTCTCAGCCTTTTCGCGTCTCTCCTCCGATTCTCTCTTTGGTTACCCCTTCTTTTCGTTGGCTCCGCGACGAAAGTGGTGAAGCGTGCAACCGAAGGAAAAAGAGCGAGAGATCATTTTTTTTCTCAAGTTGTTCCTCAACGAAAAATCGAAAATGAATTTGGATATTGTATTTCGCGAGCAGAAGATGAATCGATCTTTTCTCTTGACTTCATTAGAAATATTTATTCACATCCCGCAGTGAGAGAAATTTATCGTATTTTTAACCATTTTTAATATTGTCCCGATGGGACAATAATACTTCATAGCGATGGCTACTGTCAAAGTTAAGGTACTGCTTATTGATATTTTAGCACTTGCATGAATAATGCACATATGTTAATCACAAGCGCCAATCTTACAAGCATACGCTGATCGTTCAATGCTGTATATACTATAGTAGGTTTCCATAGAATGGACATTCGGTAATAATATAAAAAATTAAGTCCCCAAAGATCTCAATAGTGACAGGATATACAATGATAAAAAATGTTGCTTGTGATTTGCGACGATGCTTATAGTGCTTTGTACCATATTATACTCGAGGAAAATCGTTCGTTCACCGCGAGTTTTCAAGTTCCTGGTTTTTTCAAAATATTAACGTGTGCTGAAACAAGAGGTGTAGTCAGATCGAGTTCAACCTGGGAAATTCGTGGTCAGCGGATTATTTTCCATCGACAAGTGTGTCGGGAACTCGATTGGACCGCCAGAATAAAATTCTTCGTAATCAATGGGACATGAGACCTGAAAATGAACCTCTTCTTATTTCACACTAACATGGATTGGGTAGGCAATTTTAATCGATGCAAAATCGTTTGTTGCTCACGAATTTTCAAGGCGTTGAGGCGGCCGTGTTGAGGATCAGCGTTGTGCAGTCGTGCAGACACAACGCTGATCCTCAACACAGCCTTTATCCGGAATATATATATATATACAGGGTGTCCCATTTTAATCTTACACCTGAATTTTCTCGAAAAATATTGCTCGGACGAACTATTGTGTGGAACAAAACTTCTAGGGATTGAAGGGGGACGTTTGAAAAAAATTTATTTGAGGAGCCAAAATTCAAAATGGCGGCGTTACAAAGGCTAACATGTTTTTTTCAAACGGAAACATAACTTTTTTTGATTGCCAAAAAATTTGTCGGCTGAAAACTAAAAACTTTTGTTGGAAAAATTTTTTGATAAAGTTCATAGTTTTCAAGTGAGAACATCATTTTCAATTATTTCAGATGTATCCAGGATTTGTGTGTGTGTGTGTGTGTGTGTGTGTGTGTGTGTATGTGTGTGTGTGTGTGTGTGTGTGTGGGTGTGTGGGTGTGTCTGTGTGTGTGTGTGTGTGTGTGTGTGTGTGTGTGTGTGTGTGTGTGTGTGTGTGTGTGTGTCTGTGTGTGTGTGTGTGTGTGTGTGTGTGTGTGTGTGTGTGTGTGTGTGTGTGGGCGCGCGTGCGTGTATGTGTGTGTGTGTGTGTGTGTGTGTGTGCGTGGAACACTCACAAGGATTAGGTCTCTGCGGTTCGTAACTACCGTAGTATTTTTTTACTTCAAACCCTCCTTGTAAGTGTATTGTGATCCCTTTCTAGAGATGTTCAAATATCCCTCCATTCATGTTTAAACATGCCCGAACTCTTCTCGCGATTACGTTTTTTAATATCAAGATCTGAAAGGTAAGCGAAATTGAAGAAAACATGATTGGTACTACTGACATAGTCTGACTTTGTCTGATTTTGGTTTTTTTTTTGTTTTTTTTTTGTTTTCAAATTTGGACGATATTTCATGAGAAAATTTTGGAGGAAAATCGATGAAAAATAGTTTTTTTTTCCATTTTAATAGCGTTTGTTCCATTTTCAGGCCCAAAAACGTGTTTCTTTAAATCCTTGACGAACTTTGATCACGATGGGTAGAAACACACACACACACACACACACACACACACACACAAATCCTGGATACATCTGAAATAATTGAAAATGATGTTCTCACTTGAAAACTATGAACTTTATCAAAAATTTTTTCAACAAAAGTTTTTAGTTTTCAGCTGACAAATTTTTTGGCAATAAAAAAAAATTATGTTTCCGTTTGAAAAAAACATGTCAGCCTTTGTAACGTCGCCATTTTGAATTTTGGCTCCTCAAATAAATTTTTTTCAAACGTCCCCCTTCAATCCCTAGAAGTTTTGTTCTACACAATATTTCGTCCGAGCAATATTTTTCGAGAAAATTCAGGTGTAAGATTAAAATGGGACACCCTGTATATATATATATATATATATATATATATATATATATATATATATATATATATATATATATATATATATATATATATATATATATACACAGGGTGTGTAGTGTATATATATACAGGGTGTCCCTGTTATCTCTGCCACCCGAAATAACTCGGTAATTATCGGAGTCACAAAAATATGTTTCAGACAAAAGTTGTACGGTGTGAAGGGGGCCATCAAATACGACCATTTTTTTGAATTTCGGTGGCGGCTTTGACGCACAGTGGAAGTCACCTCCACTTTTTTAAATGGAATGGTACATTGCTTTTGAAGCATCTTGTAGAGCACCTCAAGGCGCATGAAAAACATTAGGAGGTCAAGATCAAAGCGCCATTCGTCGCTCGTGTCGTATCCTTCATGCGCACGCGTATGTCCATCCGTGTGTGTGTGGGTGTACACGTTTGCGCTTTCAGTACTTGGCGTATTAGATGTTCATAGTGATTTGTACCATATTATACTTACCCCCATGGAAATTTATGTATGTAAAATATATGCAGAAAATATATGCTACATATATATATATATCGGTCGCATGTATAATGACGAAAAATAGAATAATACGTATATATTCAGTATATATGCACCAAATATATGACGCATATATGACCCATATATTTTCGATATATTTTCAATCTATTTTTTTGTCAGAAAAATATATCAAAAACGTATGCGTCATATATGACGCATACATTTTTGATACATATTCCTGACAAAAATATATGTTGTGTATAAACACTATTACAGTTAAACTTAAAAAAACTTAACTTACAGTTAAAGTACGCTATTACATATAAACACTATATACAGATATGCTACGCATATCTGTATATATGTGGCATATATGTACCATTTATGCAGTATACATGTGGTATGTACGCAATGTGTATGCAACATATATGTTAAATATATGTGGTATATATGCAGGGTAAATGCTACATATATCATTGATATATGATACATTGATATACAGTAATACCACGCATATACATCTCATATATAAAAACGTTACGAAAATTAGAATTTGGCACATATATGCAACATATATTTTCAATATATGGCATACATTTCACATTTATTACAATTATTAATAAAATAATTTTGCAGTATATTTTTGCGTATATACATTTCCATGGGGGTACGACCGGCTGTATGCATAAGAATGCGCCTACAAGGACAGAAAGTGAACTGCGCGAAGAAGTGTTGAACTGAAATCCTATTGTTGCAATGCAAGAAACATACTATGTAACAGTTTGTGAGACGCGCGTAGTTTTTCAAACTACCGAGCTGTGGTTGGTCCAACTGTACATGATTTACGTCATCGCTATAAGTAAAGATTACCATTATTTTTTTCAAATGGTCACTCATCATGAGACCCGGATATAGGGGGGGAACCGGGGTACCTGCCTCGGGTGGAAATTTAAGGGGACGCCAAATTCTTGTGCTTGAAAAAAACTTGTTTCACTAAAGCGCTCAGCACCCAGGGCGCTTTAGCGAAAATAAAACTGCCTATGAGACGAACTTTGATGAGGTATTCCTTTAGGCGCCTTTTGACAAACTGCTCATGTTATCAAGCTCAACAAGTTATTGATCGATCTGGCTGAAATTTTGGCAGGTTTTTTACTATAAGATTATTGGAAGGATATACCTAAAGTTTGAAGGTTGTCGTGTAAATAAATTACTTTTTTGGGGTAAAAATTGTCGAGAAAATTGTGAAAAATATGAAAATTTGATTACAAAGCTTACTTGAGTTTTAATTTTATACTTTTGAAAATATTTGTATAGGTATCGGCTTTCAATAATGTTATAGTGACAAACCTCTCAAAACTTCAGCCAGATCGATCAATAACTTTTTAAGCCATAGCATGAGCCGTTTTTCAAAAGACGCCTAAAGGAATACCTTATAACGACACCATTTTGTTTTGTTTGAAAAAGAAAAGAAAAAGTGTTGCCACTTGAAACTTGCAATAAGATAATGTCAAAATTTAAAAATGATGCGATTATTTGATCACCTCTTGAAAAGTTAATGAAAAATGACTTATTTTCGGGCGTCTGAAGAGATTTCCCTCCTTAATGTCAAATGCTGAAGGGGAGGGGCGCCAATGTCAAGTTTTTGCCCCGGCTCGAAAAAATCGTAGATCCGGTGCTGCTCATCATGAGGTCTTATAACAAATTATACGCGACCAACGTTGATGTTAACCACATTAATTGTACAACCTTAAATACAATAGTAGAAGTTTGACCTGAACAAAAGCAAACGTACAGCATAGAACGTTAGTATTGGTACGTCGATTTTGGGAGGGTACTGAATTAACGATACATGTAAAGCCTGTTACAATAGTTAATAATTATTGCGGGAGTAATCCAAACACGCCACCTAAATCGCATGTGTAGATATACTTTTCGCTTATAGTTGTATTAACCATATTATGAATGCGGTGTCAATAAACTATAGGGAATTTTGCTGTGCCCTCTTTTGCCATGGGCCTTTTTTGCAAATACCATGGACTTTTCTCGCGATGTTCGTTGTGAAAGGAAATAAGAACCGAGACGATTTTACCGGTTTAATCGGCAATCCCTCGGACCCAACACCATATACCGAGACTATCGACAACTGGCAATCAGCACCAAGGCTAAATTTGACCAAGTAGTCAAGAGAAATTCGACTCCTCGACAAATAGTGGCAAAAGTTCATTGGACAAATAACGCCTCATGAATAATGGAAAATAAGTGACGAAAGTTTATAAGAGAAAGGAGTATAGCGGGTGGAGCGGGTGCAACGGTGGATAATACGCTGTGTAGCGTATGGTACGCTGCAATCCCCTGTGTCAGGCTAATGCAACGAGAGGCTTTCGAGGGATGAGCCGTAAGGGCAACAAGATATTATCGGTAGGCGATAGTGCGCGGCGTCGTCCACTCTGCCCTACTCCCGTTCCTTCTCGCCCCAAGTATTAATATACTTCGGTGCGGTGGCGGTACGAGCGCATAGTCCCGGCGATTTATCATCCTTCCGATTATGTAAACGTGACGCACGGGTCTGCCGTGTTCTCGGTAGTCTCTCAGCGGCTAATGGATCGTGCCCCGATAATGCGTGTATCTTCGGTATTTCTCGACTCTGATTCTCTTCCCCTTTGGTCCACCTTATTTGCATTCTTCGCGTAGTAGCGAATCATCAAGTTCTATGAAAGGTGTTTTCGAACGATGTGTAGCTTGTCTAATACTCCAAGCCGTCACCTCGGTTTAGCTTGACTCGCGAATCAAAATTTTTTTTTATCGTCAATGCGGCCTCTCGTTGTTGTCGCGACGAGTGCCAAAAACCGCATCTAGCAGAATTTTCGTCACGGCTCGATCAAACCAAAACGAACGAGAGCGTGTTGACCGTGCCGGACGTGTACCAGGGTACTTTTCAAATTTTTTATCGCACAACTTGTCAGGAGAAAAGTGGCAGGATTGAGCTGGACAGGACGGAACAAGTACTGGACCGAGCTCGAGCCAAACGTCGCTTTGATGACGAGACCAACGAGAATTTATGACTACCCTCACCTAATTGGAGTTATTCACTTCGACTCGAAGACTCGATGGAAGTTCCGATTGCGCAACCGCTATTCCCGCGTGATGAAGGTCGAGCCGATATATGTGTGCGAGTGTGCGTGTGCGCGTGTGTGTGCGTGTGTGCGTGTGTGTGTGTGTGTGTGTGTGTGTGTGTGTGTGTGTGTGTGTGTGTGTGTGTGCGTGTGCGTGTGCGTGTGTGCGTGTGTGTGTGTGTGTGTGTGTGTGTGTGTGTGTGTGTGTGTGTGTGTGTGTGTGTGTGTGTGTGTAATGTATGTATATCTATATCAATACCGCTACGGTTTCACTTCCAATTGCCAAAGTTATCGAAACATTTTAATGTGTTAAGATGATAATCGACGCAATCTGGCCTCCTGGAGACCAATTTAGTTAATTTACCAAACGCCGTACCGTGAATTTCTCTCCGAGCCTTTATTTTGTAAATTGCAAATCGATGGAAAATAAGAAATTATTGAGATAAAAGAAAATAAGTGTGTTCTTTGCGGATGTGGCATTTTTGTGAAGCCACCCAGATAGACAGTCATGATCATCACGCCGTGCATACAATTGATGAAGCAAATTTTACAGCATATTGACTACATGTCATGATGCAAAGCCGTGAACTCATTTAGTATAGTGAATGTACAAAGCATTTTGATCTCAATATGTCGTTAACAAATGCATCGTACATTTGGAGCACGTTGAACTCATATCGCTGTGTTCAAGTGTCCTCAATTAATATCTCCAAATTTTACGTCATATGGAACTCGTCCAATGGCGTGTTGATGAATTCACTGGGTGAGCACTGGTAGTAGACATGCCATGCAAGCAATATAACGGCGATATGCATGTTAAGACAAGAGTAATTCTTTTACATGACGGCGATATGCATGTTTCTCAGTGATAAATCCTATGACGGCGATATGCATGTTTCTAAGTGATACATTCGTTGAGCGCAATATGACGCGATATGTATATTTTATCAGTGATACATCCCACGAGCACAATATGATGGCGATATGCGTGTTTCTCAGTAATACATTCCATGACGGCAATATGCATGTTTACAGTGATACATTCGATGAGCGCAATATGACGGCGATATGCATATTTCTCAGTGATACATCCCATGAGCGCAATATGATGGCGATATGCGTGTTTCTCACAAGGAACATCCCTCAGGTGCCCGCCTCCGATTTTGTTGAAGCTCATATATGTGATAGAGCATCGAAAACTTTGAGACACGTATTTTTTTTATCTGCGGAAAAACGGATTTAAGGGAGGAAACCGCCCCACAAAGAAAGACGTGTCGAGGGGTGATTTTGCAGTTTCACCTAGAAGCAATCCACCGATCTGAATGAAACAAAAACGAAAATTCTTCTAATGAAAAGCGATGAAAAATCCACTATGAAAATGCTAAGAAAAAATTAAATTAGGGGGTGAACCACCTCTCAATTTGCCTTTTTTTTACCCCACACTCAAGAGGGTTGTATGCAAATGAATAAAACAGGTATCATTTTGAAGGGGAATTAAAATTAAAGTTGAAGGGTTTTTGCGTTTTGGCGGCATAGGAAATTTAAGGGGGTAAACCATCCCTAACATAAATTTATTTTTCATGGTCGTTTTCTCTTTGTTTAAAGTGTATCCCCTAATTTTAAATATTTCTATAAGCTACAATTTAATGTTTTATCATATTTAAAAATTATTCAATCGTCTTAAGGGGTAACTACCCCTCTGACGAGAAACATCATTGAAGTATCCGCTTTCAATTTTGTTGAAACTCATATATGTGGTAGAGCATTGCAAACTATTAAACATGTTTTTTGTATCGGCAGAAAAACGGTGTTAGGGGATGAAACCACCCTTCAAAGTTTCTCCCACAAGCAGTCCACCGAACTGAATGAAACACAATCGAAAATTCCTCTAATATTAAGAATGAAAAATCCACTACAAGAGTGGTGATTAGAAATATAATTAAGGGGTAAACTACCCCTCCATTTGCCGTTTTTTACCCCATGCTTAAGAGGGTTGTATGAAAATTAATAAAACAGGTATTATTTTGAAGGGGAATCAAAATTCAAGTTGAGGCATTTTTGCGTTTCAGAGGGACAGCAAATTTAAGGGGGTAAACCACCCCTAACATAAATTTGTTCATCACCGTCGTGTTTTCTATGTTTAACATGTATCCGCGGATTTAAAATATTCTCCCGCGTTTTTAAATTATTACGTTTTTAAATTTTTACATTTTAAGGGTAAACTACCCCCTCTAATTGCTTTTCATTTGAAGTTTCGCAAAAGGTTCCACGAATTTTGTTAAAGCTGCTTTCATTTCATCGGTAATATCAATTTTATGTTTGTGTGTGCAGGAATATTCGTTCTGAGCTTTAGGAGCGGTACTTTGGGAGTGGGGACGTGGGGCCCCTTACTCATAAGACTCATATTTTCATATTGTCATAATTATATTTCCGTACCGAAATGTTTCTTCCTCTAATTCAAAAGTTTTGATGAAAACATCTCCCATGCGAAAATACAATGCCGTAACAAAAATATATTAGCGATGCTATGAATAAAATTCAAACGGTATATATAAATATATTTGGTTTGTTCGTTTTTCTATTCCGCGTAAAAAAAAATCATATGCAGATAAATGTTTACGCTTCGATTCTTAAATGCGTCATTATCCAGAATGCTTCCATTCGGAAATCTTTTATCTCTGTGTATGAAGTTATACAATCAACGAACAGACCGATGTCTATTTGCCTACGTATCAAACTTTCTCGACTAACTGCAATAGTTAATTCTTCCGGCGCGAATATTCTTATCGCGTCATGACGCAATAACGATATTTGAACAACATTTTTATTCTACGCAGAATTTTTACACTGCGCAAATATTAAACTGCAAGCTATTGTCATCTTGAACTGCAAGACGTTAATCATACATTACCCGATAATGTGTTTACATTTTCGGGTAATGTGTGATTAGCCTCTGGCAGTTCAAGTTGTAATAGCTTGCAGTTTTATCGCTTGCTTTATAAGACGGTTAGCATTCGGATTCTTCCATTTCACGTTAAAGTGAGCCAAAAACAGTATATGTTTGTGTGTGTTGGAAAATACAAATTTCATCAGCCATGAAAGTCAATCCAATAAACGTTATCAAACTTTTACTAGCTACATTTGAAGCTATGGATATTTCACAAACGCCGGTTAACAACGCGGAAATTGAACTTACGGACAGTTTTGAACAAATTTCGATCAGTTCCATGCAAGACTATAATGGAGTTGAAATGATACAGGAAGAAACGCTCGCTTTTCAAGAACCATTTAAAAAGTACGAAGCCAATATTGTAGAAGATGCCGTATGGCAAAAGTATACTGGTGATAGTGATTCTGACGCCTGTTCCAATGATGATGAGGTGAACTACGATTACAAAAATAAAGCAGTTCAATACTGGAGGTCTAGTAAGACAAAAAACTATAGCCTCAAAACCGTCCAACAGAAATACAGATCTGTCAAGTCTGAAAGTCAATTGCGGCGCTGGGCACATCAGCTGAATAAAGGCGTTACTTATAAAGAAAAGGTAGCGCAAATTTCTGAATATACATTGAAGAATATGAAAACTGCTCTAGATGCTGGAGTCATTATACATGATATTGATCTTCAGAAGTGGGCGCTACAAGCCCAAAAGGAGACAGGTTTCAATGATGTGCGATTTAAGGCCTCTCATAATTGGCTATGGAATTTAAAAAAACAGTATCGCATTGTATCCAGAAAAATCAATAAATTTGTAACGCATAAAACTACGGGAGAAGAAAACTTCTACGGAAAAATGCAGAAAAATTGTCGCCGATGTTGCACCACTGATAAGAAAGGATGGAACGGAAAATGTGTATAATTCGGATCAAAGCGGTTTTCATGTGGAAATTCATTCGGCGCGAACTCTTGCAACGGAAGGAGAAAAGAAAGTTGAATGCGTTGTACAGTCAGTTTCTTCAATAACTCACAGCTATACGATTCAGCCTACTATAAGCGCTGAGGGGAAATTAAATATCCCACTTTTCATCGTTTTAAAGGAGACGAAGAGTGAATTCGGACCACGAGTAGAGAAAGCGCTATTTCAAGAAGAAAACGTCTTTGTATTAGCACCCAAATCTGGAAAACTTATTTCTGGTACGCATGCTCACATATTATAATGAATGATTTTTTTTAATATGAAATGTAATTGATGTCAACATTAGTATTTTTTTTAAATATTGAATGTGTTTTGTGTTAACAGAGCATTTTAAAACCTGGTTGGAGAAGGTTTTCTTTCCTAACGTCGGGAGACATAGCGTATTATTGATAGACTCCTGGAGTGGACACTGCCCTAAGGTTGGTCATGAAGCGACACCTCGTGAGAAGAAGATAATCCCAATGATCTTTCCAAAAGGTACAACTGGAAAGATTCAGCTGCTCGATGTATTTGGATTCAGAGTGTGGAAAAATTTCGTCCGACATTTTTCAGACAGTGTAATATTATTAAAATCTGATATGAATTTGCACTTGAGGAATAATATAATTAAACTGCAATCACTTACACACAATCAACTCTCATCACCGCGGTAATCTAATCTTTTTAAACATTCATGGTATAAAAGTTATTGTGTATCTAAAAAACCAGAAGATTTTGAAAATCCTGTTACCTTTGGTTTTGGTGAATCGAACACACATTGTGAAATACCCGGTTGCAATAATTTGGCCATTATCAGATGTGCATGGTGCAAAAAGTCGTTGGGTTTAAAGCATTTTTTTGACGATTATCATTATTGCAGGAATTATGAGCCATGATTGTTGATAGTTATCATATGAAAAAAGTATGTGTCACAAGAAAATGATTTGACGGAATATGATTGCGATACTTTTCACAAGTGCTATTAATTAAATCAGCTGATATGATTCCCAAATATGTCGATGAAATATGTCAAAATATATTAAAAACATGTTCGTTAACCTACTGTAAAACCCTCAGTTTCATTAATATGTTTAATTAAATAAACGGTAAAATAATAAAAATATAAATTCCTCCACAAAACTACGTCGCTGGCTAAATTATCGCTTTATTCAGGCGCATCATCGTTCCGAAATATACGAAGTGAGCCTTATAACTTATTCTGGAAATTATTATAATTAATGACATAGTAGAAGTGTATGTTTATTCCTATGGAGATGCTTAATGGACGTGCATATTAAAATCGGAAGCGTTTCGATACGAAAATATGAGTCTTATGAGTGAGGGGTAGCCCCACGTCCGCCCCACTCCCAAAGTACCGCTCCTACAGCTCAAATCGAATATGCCTGCACCCACAAACATAAAATTGATATTACCGATGAAATGAAACCAGTTTTAACGAAATTCGTGAAACCTTTTGCGAAACTTTAAACGAAAAGCAATTAGAGGGGGTAGTTTACCTTTGAAATGTAAAAATTTAAAAACGTAATAATTTAAAAACGCGGGAGAATATTTTGAATCCGCGGATACATGTTAAACACAGAAAACACGACGGTGATGAACAAATTTATGTTAGGGGTGGTTTACCCCCTTAAATTTGCTGTCCCGCTGAAACGCAAAAATGCGTCAACTTGAATTTTGATTCCCCTTCAAAATGAAACATGTTTTATTAATTTTCACACAACCCTCCTAAGCGTGGGGTGAAAAACGGCGAATGGAAGGGTGGTTTACCCCTTAATTGTATTTCTCATCAACTCTCTTGTAGTGGATTTTTCATCACTTAACATTAGAGGAATTTTCGATTTTGTTTCATTCAGATCGGTGGACTGCTTGTGGGAGAAACTTTGAGGTGTGGTTTCATCCCCTAACACCGTTTTTCTGCCGATACAAAAAAAAAACATGTCTAATAGTTTGCAATGCTTTACCACATATATGAGTTTCAACGAAATCGAAAGCGGATACTTCAATGGTGTTTCTCGTCAGAGGGGTAGTTACCCCTTAAGACGAATGTAATAATTTTGAAACATGATAAAACATTGAATTGTAGCTTATAGAAATATTTAAAATCAGCGGATACACTTTAAACAAAGAAAAAACGACCATGATGAAGAAATTTATGTTAGGGGTGGTTTACCCTCTTAAATTTGTTATGCCGCTAAAACGCAAAAACCCTTCAACTTTAATTTTAATTCCCCTTCAAAATGATACCTGTTTTATTAATTTGCATACAACCCTCTTAAGTATGGGGTGATAAAAAGGGTAATTGAGGGGTGGTTTACCCCGTAATTTAAATTTTTCTTAACATTTTCATAGTGGATTTTTCATCGCTTTTCATTAGAAGAATTTTCATTTATGTTTCATTCGATCGATGGATTGCTTCTGGGTGAAACTGCAAAATCACCCCTCGACACGCCTTTCTTTGAGGGACGGTTTCCCCCCTTAAATCCGTTTTTCCGCAGATAAAAAAATAAGTATCTCAAAGTTTTCGATGCTCTATCACATATATGAGTTTCAACAAAATCGGAGGCGGACACCTGAGGGGTGTTCCTTGTCAGTGAAACATCCTATGCCGGCGATATGCATATTTCTAAGTGATACATTCGATGAGCGCAATATGACGGCGATATGTATATTTGTCAGTGATACATTCCATGAGCGCAATATGACGGCGATATGCATACAAATCCAGAATGATACAAATAGGCAGACACAAAGAAAATTTGCACAAGTGTTAGAATGGCTAGGTAGGTAGCGCGCTCAGCTCTCGAATTAGAAGACGTAGGTTCAAACCGTAGATAGGTACAAAATTCAACTAGGCAGGATACGTTTTAATCCTTTTATCATATAGGCAGGAACATAAATAAAGCACATGCGGATATAAAAATCCTACCAGATTTTTTTAATCAACATTGTTGGATTTTTTTTTATTTTCCACGCTATGACTCTCATATGAGCTCCATATGAGCACAGCATAGTTACGTCACGCCATGCCGCTAATATGAGCTCCGTATGAGCACAGCATAGTGACGTCACGCCATGCCGCTAATATGAGCCCCATATGCACTCACTTATTGCTAAATATTCGTGAGCCGAACTTGCTAGTCTGATGAATTCATTGCATGCATATTCGCGTGAGAACAACTTTGCTTCATTTGCATGTATTATTGTGAATCATCATGTGATGCAAATATGACTTCAACGGGAGCACTCATAAGGGATACACAGCTGTGAGACTTTCTATGCCGCAATAATGATGTACATATGATGCCAATATGAGGTACATCCGTCTATCTGGGTCATGAGTTGAGAATTAAAAAATGTCCACTGGTTCGCCACACTTCCCAGCCATTCTAGCACTTGTGCAAACTTTCTTTGTGTCTGCCTATTTGTATAATTCTGGATTTGTATGCATATCGACGTCATATTGCGCTCATCGAATGTATCACTTAGAAATATGCATATCGCCGTCATAGGATGTATCACTGAGAAACACGCATATCGCCGTCATATTGCGCTCATGGGATGTATCACTGAGAAATATGCATATCGCTGTCATATTGCGCTCATCGAATGTATCATTGAAAACATGCATATTGCCGTCATGGAATGGATTACTGAGACACATGCATATAGCCGTCATATTGCTTGCATGGAATGTCTACTACCAGTGCTAACCCAGTGAATTCATCAACACAAGTCATTGAATGACTTCCATATGACGTAAAATTTGCAGATATTAATTGTGGACACTTGAGCACAGCGATATGAGTTCAACGTGCTCCAGACGTACGATGCATTTGTAAACGACATATTGAGATCAAAATGTTTTGTACATTCACTATACTAAATAAGTTCATGGCTTTGCATCATGACATGTAGTCAATATGCTGTAAAATTTGCTTCATCAATTGTATGCACGGCGTGATGATCATGACTGTCTATCTGGGAAAAATACTAGTTCTGGAGATGCTTAGAAGCGTAAAATGTGCGATTGATAAATCCGATACCGAAATGTGTAGAAAGATGCATGAAGATGTACTCGGGAGTATCAACTTTATTTAATGCAATAAATTTCAACTCGATAAATTATGGCATGCAAACGAAAAAATCGCACTAACACAAAACAAATAATGATTTCAAACCATTTTGTACAAATTTTAAAATGACTTTTTTTGAAATTTTGAAGAAAAAAAATTCCAAATTTTGCATTTGTTTCTTTTTCAAGGATTTAAAGAAAACTTATTGCGAAACTGTGAGAAAAAATAACGGAAAAAAGTTTTTTCATTTTAATCATCATTAATTGACATTTACGGAACAATAAAAGTGTTCCTTTAATTTTTGATAGAACTTTTTTTAACTTTTTGTGGGCATATATTGAACTAAAAAAAACCTAGAAACATGAGTCATTTTCGCAATATTTGCAAAGTTGACGTGGATTTTCCAAAACGGGAAAAAAGTCATTTTTTCGTACTTTTTCAGATCAATATTAGGATTTAAAAAAAAATTCTCTAATATACCAAAAGGTGCTTTTAGAGCATTTATTCCAGTTAACGAAACTCACCTTTAGCCCGCTGTACGATCATTTGTTCATGAGATATTGATGATCTACGGAAAAAGCTCCTTTTTTCTTTAAGCGCCGATTTCTCAGCGACAAATGGTCGTACAGAGGTCCAAAACCTACCGTTTTGAAGCTGAAGAATGAGAGTAAATGACCCTAGTATTGATCGAGCTCGAAAAAAAAAAATTAAGCGCATGGACAATTTTGAAAAAAAAAATTCGGAAATCGTTGTCTCGCGCTATCTCTTAGATTCACGCCGAGCGTGTTTCTCAAACAAATGTTTACCAGTAAGATTCGTAAACGAGAGATTTTAAGCTCTGAAACCCCATTTTTCAATTTTTTTTACGATGCGACCATTTTTCACGGAGTTACAGCTTTTCAAAAAACAATAAATTTTTTTTTTAAATTCTACTGTTCCCGTAATTTTTGTAATGAGTGTATATATATATATATATATATATATATATATATATATATATATATTGCGGCCGCACTAGCCAGAATAAATGATCGTACAAGTACAATTTAAGGTTATGTAATTCTACGCGATTATCGCTCTCAACGCGAACGAAATTAAGTCATTGAGTCGATAATGTTATTTACATTTGTTAATCCACCCATTTTTTGATAATCCAATTTTGTCTATTGTAACATATGTAAACAATACAAAAGTTCAGAAATTAAACAAGTATTAAATGAGTAACGAAGAATATCGTAATAGGGTGCATGATGTAAATAATGTACCAAAAATGCACGAATATATATATATCTCAATGACTTAATTTCGTTCGCGTTGAGAGCGATAATCGCGTAGAATTACATAACCTTAAATTGTACTTGTACGATCATTTATTCTGGCTAGTGCGGCCGCAATTGGCTAGTGTTGGCTGGGTCGTCGCGAGATACCGACTTGAGGATATTTTTTCATTCGCAACGCCATCTGTAACGCTAGTTGCTTAGCCAATGGCTCGAAGAAATTACACGTGGTCACGTAACCTCACTTTGTCGTTTGTGACCACCAAGATCAGCTGGGCACGGAGTAGCCAAGGGGTGCACAACCGCAGATAGCTAGTGTTGGCTAGGTTATGTACCAGATATCTACTTGAGCATTTTTTTCATTTGCAATGCCATCTGGAACTCAAGTTGGCCCACCAGCCATTCACCAGATGATAGTACATGTAAGTTAGATCATCTCACTTCGTCGTATGTAACCGTAGTTGACTAGTCCAGTACGGCCTGGTGAGTAGGTGGCTTTTTTAATGACACGCAGCGACATCTATAGTGAAAAATCGATTGGGCAGTAAATAGACAAGGGCTGGATAACCATACATTCAGAATATTAATATCACATAGCGCGGCAGCCATTGGTCAGTTCGTATGAGATCAATTGGGCGAGCAACTTACTAGGTCGTAACTCAGACCGGCTAGCACAATTTATACTCGGGTGCCTGGTATTCGGAGCGAAGCATCGCCGGCACTGCGTTATGTGCCGTGATGTCGTTGACTCGGACTCGCGGTAGGAAACTTTTCAACAGCGGCGTTGCGCGCGCGATCACCCCTCGGGACGTCGTAGCTCGTCTGCCGCCAAGCTGCGCCGGTGAATGCTCGGCAAAGTGGCGGAAACCAGGAGGGTAAAACGGCCACGGAGAAAAGGATACAAGAGCGAATCCCAGGACACTTGGCTTTCGCACACCTCGAATAATGACTGCTTTTTTCATTTGGCGAGCCTGCCGAAGAGCTCCCGCGTAGGCGTGTTACCGCAGACTTTGCAGCTGAAGCGCACATTAGACGGTATTACTTTTGGGACGGCTATACTCGTACTCTCGTCTCTTCTTTCTTCCACTTCACCCCTTCGTTCGTGGCTCGACAATCCTCGACTTCGGGGCGGGCTCTTTTCTGTTCGTCAGCTACGCGAAGAGTATATACGCCATGACATCGATACCGCCTGCTTACAGGGCCCTGTGGGTCCTCCCGATATGTGAGTGTTGGCACCTCTGAGGAGACCTTTGTGAAAAGCCACCTTTGCCATCCTCCCCTCCTCGATACGGTTCCCCCCGTCTCGAGAGAACAGAGTCCAACGTTTTTCTTTCTCCGCGCGCATCTATGCAGCGTTACGCGTATGACGCCTTGGTCGTCTGCAAAGAGCCACCTAACGAGAAACCTTTCCGTGTCAGACTACGCGGGGAAAAGGATGCTCCTGGCGCAAAGCGCCTTGTCATCCCTTTGGAAAATGAGTGCCGGTCGACGGGCCTACACCTTTATTTCTAATTCATTATCATTCGAGTATATCGAAATAAATTTCCCACAGGTGGGCAGAAGAAAAGCTCAAGTTTATTGGCGTCGGTATTCCTGGATATTGCAATGGTTTCAATTGATAAGAGCACATCAAGATCTGTGCATACATTTGTCGGGGGGTCCCCAGAAGATCGCAAAATCGTTTTTTTTTTACGGCCTACCCTCTATGTTTGGAAATTACAATCTTTTGACCGGGATACATTGCGAGCAAGTACAGCTTCACGTAATTTCTAGCTGGCCAGAACATTGACGTGTTCTGAAAAGTGGATCCTGTCTTTAAGGGGCTATACCAGTGTGACACTTTCAAAAAATCGATTTTTTTTGTTTGCCTTTTTCCACAGTTTATACTTTTAAGAATATCATTATCATTTATATAATTTATATCAATATCATTTTATCTTGCAAAAATCGATAGTTAAATCTTTAAATGCGTTTTTCTCGAAATGAGATTTTTCAAACTTGCTGACATGGTAACTCAAATAGCAATTATCCGATTGACTTGAAATTTGAACTGAGTACTCTTGAATATATTTACTCTACAATGATCTAGGATATTTTTGATTGGATGAAAATTGACGATTTGGCATTGAAAAAAAACGACCATTTTAAGGGCACGAACACAGACTTTTTTCATAACTACGCCATTTTGTTAGATTTTGATATTTTTCGAAAATCCTACGTCATTGTACAAGAAATACCTTCCAGTTTAACGACATTTTTTCCTTTTTCGGTTTCAGCTACTCAATCGGCCGGAATCACGTGGGTAATGTAGGAACTTTTTTTTCGCGCCTCCGAAGGCAGCGCATAAGTCGCTTGGATCTCAATATTTTTCTATGAAAAAATTATGTAATATAGGCCAAATATAGCCAAATATATTCTTAATTTTCCGAAACATTTAATTAAGTACTTTTCTTCCAAAAACTTCCTGAAAATCACCCAAATTTTGAGCGTTCACACTGGTATAGCCCCTTAAGAACTAAAGAAAAGCTACTTTGCTTTTCACCTCATCAAATGTATTTACAATTGATTGTGATCAAACTACTACATCTGTTGTACTTCTATTCATCATTAAAAACATTCATTTCATCATTGATAATCGACGGGGATAACAATGCTTAAGGTAGACGGCCCAGTGTCCGTCAGGGTCCTAGTGATCGTCACGTTTACGCATTAAATAAGTATTTTTACATAAAACTCATTCCTTCGTGCAGATCTGTGGTATATTAGCTCCCAGGAGGTATTTACTGAGTTTTATTACATTTTCACATCCGTAAGTATACGTATTCAAGAATAATCAAATTAAATATATTCCGCTATGACGTCTAGCTGTCATTTCGGCCGAATCCTTCATTAGAAGGTTAACGTGAACCATGTCACATCTCGGGTGATTTGAGAATGCCTGTGGACTTGCGTGAAGTAAGTTTTCCTCCAAGTGATTGACAAGAATCTTAGTTTTGCATTGAGCATAAAAAATTATAGTTTTTTGCTAATTTCAACGAGTTTTCATATATGACGATTACCGGTTTAGCAACATAAACACTCTGCCGATAAATCGCCATGGCTGTCGACAACTGGAACCATGTTAGCAAAAAAAGAATCTTACAAACCGAATATTAGTTTATAGAAAATCAATAAAGAACTATGAGGTCCGTAATTATCATTGTCTGAAGGATCCACGGACCAGTAATCGTCATACACATTTTCGCGATAGTAAAAAGATATACATACAAATAAATGTTGTCGATTACTGGGTCGTGACCATGTCGATAACTGGATACGTCTTCAACACAGGTGAACACCACTCGATCAAAATAATATTAAAATTTATTTTATGAAAAAATAGTTGTTATAATGACTACAAATGAATAAAAGATATAATTCTGACGTAATAGGCAATAATTAGTTTCATTTTTGGAATCAATAAAGTTGTATGGAAGAGAAATTTACGGTTCAAACTCTTTATCAAATGTTTTAATAAAAATCATAAAGTTTGTGACCGAGTGCGTAATAATAAATATAAAAAATATTTATTTCTGTGATTTGGCCCCATTTTTAAGAAAGTCGCATTTTCGACGGAAACAACGGCCTTTGTTCATTCCCAAAACCGCAATTGTTAATCGGTTGTAAAAATCGTGTGTACATCGCTATAAAATGTATCTAAGAAATTATAGTTGAAATTTGAAGTCAATCGGTCAAAAAATGTAGGACCTACGAGTCCGCCGGATTTTGAAAACATTTCTTCATGGAAAATGCGTTTAAAGTGTTAAAAACATTTTTCTAGATGTCTTAAAAAAAATCCATCCAAAATAAATTTTGCATAACATTTTTGGCATGTTTATACATTATTTAAGTCGATATAAAAAAAAAAACAATATTTCTTCAAAGGTATATAAGGCCTCAAAGCAGTTGGAACGCATGTGACGATTAGTGGGACGTTCCCATGGCGATTACCAGACCAACTATCATGGCCACATGACGATGACTCGCACAATAGCATCTTATAACCTTTACGAATTATTTTCTCGAAAACTATACCAGGCACGGGAATTTCACAACAACCTTCTTCTTCGTAATAAAAAAACTGATTAAGAACGACTTAAAATAACTTTTACTCACTTTCCTGGTTGAGCTATATAAATTTGTAAAGTTAAGCGATCTGGTTAACGTGACGATTACTGGGCCATCTACCATATGACAAATACCGTGATTACGACAACGAATGATTTCAGTGTAAAGAATAGCCAAATTATTTTATGAGGCAAAAAAGTAAAGCTGGTCATTCGTGGTTTTTTAACGCCTTGTCGCCATGTTGGGAAATATCAATGTTCTGGTCGGGAAGACATTACCTGAATGTTTTTCGCCAACAATCCGCCAGGTGGCTACAAGCGAAGCGCTTCGCGTAAACAAGGTACCATCGTACGAGGATAAAAGTTCGTCCTGTAAGTTGTACCACGTACAGACGTGCTATGCTTACTGCGTGCATTTACCTACGCTTATGATTTGGCGATACTGGTGAAATAACCCTTCCCAGATAGACAGTCGTGATCATCACGCCATGCATACAATTGATGAAGCAAATTTTACAGCATATTGACTACATGTCATGATGCAAAGCCGTGAACTCATTTAGTATAGTGAATGTACAAAGCATTTTGATCTCAATATGTCGTTTACAAATGCATCGTACGTTTAAAGCACGATGAACTCATATCGCTGTGCTCAAGTGTCCACAATTAATATCTGCAAATTTTACGTCATATGGAAGTCATCCAATGACTGTGTTGATGAATTCACTGGGTTAGCACTGGTAGTAGACATGCCATGCAAGCAATATGACGGCGATATGCATGTTTGTCAGTGATACATTCGATGGGCGCAACATGACGGCGATATGCATGTTTCTCAGTGATACATCCTATGACGGTGATATGCATGTTTCTAAGTGATACATTCATTGAGTGCAATATGACGGCGATATGTATATTTTGTCAGTGATACATCCCAGGAGCACAATATGATGGCGATATGCATGTTTCTCAGTATTACATTCCATGACGGCAATATGCATGTTTTCAGTGATACATTCGGTGAGCGCAATATGACGGCGATATGCATATTTCTCAGTGATACATCCCATGAGCGCAATATGACGGCGATATGCGTGTTTCTGTGATACATCCTATGACGGTGATATGCATATTTCTAACAAGGAGAAGGCAGAGCCTGGATGTCGCAAATCGGGTTCGCCTTTCGCGTGGTGAAAGTTGAAGACCTCCGAATTAACGTCGCTTTTGATTTTTGTTCCAATAAGCCTTAGTTACTGAGATATCGCGATTTGAAAATTTGGGAGTTTCGTCTCGTGCCTAGAGTACGTTGAGCGTTGACACTTGAGATAAGAGCGGCCGTAGCTAATACGGGAAGACGTTAGACCGGCACTCTGAAAGTTCACGGTTCGCGTCCCTATGCTTTTTTTTTATTCAATTTTTTTTTTAATTTTATAATCTCTCATAAGACTTTACATGTGCAGGTAAATAAGAAAATTCGAAAATATGTTTTACTAGTTTTATTTGTCTATTATATTAAAATAATTAATCCAATAATGAAGTCACAATTACAAAGCAAAATAATATGGTATAAAAAATAAATAATTAATATGATTCACAGGAAAGCATATTTGAAGATCTATATCTTCAAATATGCTTTCCTGATAGAATTGATAAAGTTAAATATGGTTGCGGTGGTATTACGTTCATTTTATGTTCGTGGTGTCGTAAGCCTTTGTGCTACCCTTGCTTTTACGATGGTTTCCACCCTCCAATTTGTCACCATACTGATCTGATAGAAGAAGAATCAGAATAATTACCTGCCGCGAAATTTGCAAGTGTGAATTAGATTAATTATTTATTTTTTATACCACATTATTTTGCTTTCTCATTGTGACGTGATTAATAGATTAATTATTTGTTATACAATATTATTTTGCTTTCTAATTGTGACTTGATTATTAGATTAATTATTTGTTATACAATATTATTTTGCTATGTAATTGTGACTTCATTATTGGGTTAGTTATTTTAATATAATAGATGAATTAAACTAGTAATACATATTTTCGAATTGACTTCTTTACCTGCACATGCAAAGTCTTATGAGAGATTATAAAAAAAAATAAAAAAAAATTCAAAAAAAAGCATGGCGACGCCAAGCGTGAACTTTCAGAGTACCAGTCCGCCGTCTTACTGTATTAGCTACGGTGGCTCTTGTCTGAAGTGTCAACGCTGAACGTACTCTACGCGCGAGCCGAAACTCCCAAATTTTCAAATCGCGATATCTCAGCAACTAAGGCCTATGGAACAAAAATAAAAAACGACGTTAATTCGGAGGTCTTCAACTTTCACCAGGCGAAAGGAGAACCCGATTCGCGAAATCCGGCCTCTGCCGTCTCCTTGTAATTGATACATTCGACGAGCGCAATAAGACGGCGATATGTATATTCCACATATACGTGACACATCCCATAAGCGCAATATGATGGCGATATTCATCCAAATCCAGAATGATACAAATACGCAGACACAAAGAAAATTTGTACAAGTGTTAGAATGGCTAGGTAGGTAGCGCGCTCGGCTCTCGATTTAGAAGACGTGGTTCAAACCGTAGGTAGGTACAAAATTTAACTACGCAGAATACGTTTTTAATCCATTTATCATATAGGCAGGAACATCAATAAAGCGTATGGGGATAATAAAAATCCTACCAGATTTTTTTTATCAATATTTTTGGATTTTTTTTATTTTTCACGCTATGACACTCAAATGAGCTCCATATGAGCACAGCATAGTTACGTCACGCCATGCCGCTATTATGACCTCCGTATGAGTACAGCATATTTACGTCACGCCATGCCGCTAATATGAGCTCCGTATGAGTACAGCATATTTACGTCACGCCATGCCGCTAATATGAGCTCCGTATGATCACAGCATAGTTCCGTCACGCCATGCCGCTAATATGAGCTCCGTATGAGCACTACAGTTTCTTCACGCCGTGACACCCATATGAGCCCCATATGCACTCACTTATTGTTAGATATTCGTGAGCCAAATTTGCTAGTCTGATGAATTCACTGCATGCATATTCGCGTGAGAACAACTTTGCTTCATTTGGATGTATTATTGTGAATCATCATGTGATGCAAATATGACTTCAACGGGAGCACTCATAAGGGATACACAGCTGTGAGACTTTCTATGCTGCAGTGATGATGTACATATGATGCCAATATGAGGTACATCTGTCTATCTGGGTTCGCACTCGAGGCTTTTTTCGCTCGGATAGTGATCTGTGTACGTTTTTCGGTCTCTTTGCCTATCAGGAAATGCGAGCAAGCGTATGTATACACTCATATACTACCAGAGCAAATAGATAACCAACAAACAATATGTCGTCGAAATACTGAATTGAATACACTCCCGATTTTACCTCCTCAAGGATTCCAAAACGCTGAAAGGTCATTTTTTATTTCCCCGTTTGTTCCTGGTTATTTCCCAATCTATTCCCTACACTGACAGAAAAATTCTATATCTATTGATATGAACTAATTCCGTCTATTTGATTTTTGTTTATTTGAATTGACTAGATTTTTCGTGGAATCAAATTTTTCCTATTGCATTCCATTATTGAAATTATTTACGTTAAATATATTTATTTATTCAAATCAAAAAATATTCAATATCGTCCGATAACTAAATATTTTATTTAATCCTAACAAAGCTGTGATTCAGTTTTATCTGCTCAAAAAATAATATAGTTGAATCCACTAAATGGTTCTATTTGATTTTTTTTTTAATTTAAATTAAATCGAATTTTCGTAGAGTCAACCATTTTTGTATTTGATTGAAAGTTCTGTATTTATTGCAACACACATATCAAAAAGGTGTGGGGGTAGAGAGGGTGGAGAGAGAGGAATTGTATATATATACAAAAAAGAGGAGTTGACCTTGAAGGAAATAGCTTCAGCGCCTCCACCGATAAAAAAATAGGGTGGTCCAGTATGACGGCCTTCTCGAACATTGGAACTTTTGTCTGAAACATTTTTGGATACGATAAATAGTTTGAGTGCTATTGCTCTGTAACATTTTGTGCCTCTCCCTGTATATATAGATTATGTTAGAAAAATATATAGTAAGTTTTTCTATAAAACTCTAATTATCACAATGATATTAAGGCGTTACCCCCACTTGCAGCGCAAAAAAGGCCTTTTTCATGAATTTTTTTAAAGAAAACTACAAAACTTTTATAATCGATCAATATACCATCTTAAAGAACACATCTTGAAGAACTTTCAGTAATTTTTTTATTGAAAAATATTACATTGTTTAGTGGCAAATGGCCGTCAATGAAATAATGTTTTTATATACACGTATATGTTTTATATACATATACGGTGACCAACATTGCGGCGAAGTGGATCATCTGAAAAAAAAAATGCGGATGGATTTAGTCAAATATAAGTATAAACTAGTCTTTAATCGAAGGATTTTAAAAAATATTCATTTTTCACAAAATTGCGGACAGTCAAAGTTAATGGTTCGATTTTAACGAAAAAAACGGCCTTTTTTGGCTATAAAACGGTCATTTTTTTCGAAAAAAAATCGAACGATTAAAGACTACATTTTTATGTATTAAATAAGCCTGCAAAATTTCAAGAAGATCGGTTCATTAGTGTTCGAGTAATCTTGGTCACCGACTTCAGAAATGCCATTTTGAGAAAAACGCGTTTAAAGTTTCAATTTCAGTTTACACGAAGAAAATATTTTTTTTGTCAACTTACATAGAGTCATCTATTCCGGGCATCAAAAAAAACTGCACTTCAAATTGCACTTCAAAAAAAGCAATAAAAAAAATCGATTTTTTCAAAATCGCAAGTGGGAGTAACCCCTTAACAGATTAATATAGTTTATGCGATACAGCAAATAATGATAGGAATTCATTTGGTCTCTTAGCCATTTCTGCGACTAAGATGATACAAGCACTCGGTAGCATAGGGGCAGCGTGCCTAGCTATAAGTAGGTAGGTTCTCGGTTCGATTCCCATATAGGTGAAAAGTTTTCTTCGATAGCAATCATCTCAAAAGGCGAGGGAATTACGAATTACGATGCAAAATCGTTGTACAATTCTCAATGAAGCATTTCATTTTATTTTGGATTTATGAAATATGTTATGCATATAGTACACTTAGATTTACAGTGTACATTGTAAGCAAATAGAGATTTAGTTGAATCGAATCTTCATTTATTCAATTTAAATATATTCAATATTTGAAAAGAATAGCTGAAACAAATAAAAAATATCTTTAAAACAAATAAGATCGTAGTGGGCCAAGGAAAAAACCCATTTAATTTAAATAGGTCCTATTTAAGTCAAATTTTTTTTCCGGTGTACAACTTTTCTCGTA
Source organism: Ophion slaviceki (assembly GCA_944452715.1). Classification (NCBI taxonomy): domain Eukaryota; kingdom Metazoa; phylum Arthropoda; class Insecta; order Hymenoptera; family Ichneumonidae; genus Ophion; species Ophion slaviceki. The sequence continues at coordinate 498,452 of OX101788.1, read as the reverse complement.
ATTAACCGCTTGTTCTCCGGTCTGTTCCTGATCAGTTGCCCAGAAAGGGAACGGTGGATCGGACCTAGCCTTAGACCCATCACATTGCGAACCCGTTCCAGTGGGGAAGGCCCAACCAAAGCCTGATATTATCTAGGGAAGGCAGATCAGGGCAGTAATTTTTCCCGACTCGAACTCGTATACATAATACTTTTTCCCGACACCGAAATCGTACATAATATTATTTCTGTGAGACGCAAATATGCAAAATACACGTCTGCAAAATTCATGTTCTGGAACGATCTGTGTACTATATTGAATTACTATTATCTGATCAACTCGTATTCCCAAGATCGAGGCATGGGGAAATTTTATATTTTTGAACCTGAGATTTGGGTAATGGAGAGGACAAGATCCTTCGCCGAGCTTTTATTCTTAACTATGTACGCCAAGTCGTAGCACCGCATTTTCCGTGTACCTACTTGTGCGGTAAACACGCTGTACTGTTATATAATGGTGATATAAATTTTATGTTATAATAGCAATCTGATTTTTAAAATAAAAATAAACATTTGGAAACATATCATTCCTAAGGTTTAACTATTTTGTGTACATTTCTAGTAAACTCGTTTGGCTGGTTAAAAAGAAGTTACTTTACTTTTTTTGTACATTTGACTGATTAGCAAGAACAATAAAACCTTCACTGGTATGAAAATAAAAAAATTATTGTAAGGTAAATTAGAATTTTGTTCTAATATAAAACAGGCGATAATTTTTTCGAGCGGATTTTTTTGTTAGTTGGCGTTCTTTTTTTACTTTCCAAAGTTTTTAAAAGTAATTTCATATCTTTTTTTGTACCCGGTACATCATTTTGACAACGCCGGTTTTTGCACCATTTTTTGCACCTCGCAAAATCGCAAGCTGGACTTTGAAACACAGCAATTTCAGCATTTAGTGATAAAATCTATGAGAGGGACACTGTTAGTTTAGTTTCGTTTTTTTTTTTATTTTGCCACTCTTTTTTCTATAGTTATTTTTTTTAACGGCAGGTTTCCGAAAAGGCGGTATCGTAGGGCGTAACTTGAAAACTATGAAGTTTGGAATATTTAGTCTAACGATTAAAAAGTTGTATTTTGTTATTTTGGACTCACTGTATTTTTTAAAGATTTTTTCCAAAATTTCGTTACATCGCTATTTTTGGTTGATACTCGATGATTTGTCTTAGTAATTCACTGCCGTTACTTTGAAACAAAGATGTTTTAATGAAAATACCAAGAGGAGAGAAGTTACATAATTGAATTTTTAACCTATTCGAATTTTTTCAGAAGTCTTATGCGAATTTTTTTTATCCGAAAATGATATTAACATCGATATTTCAAGATTTACACCTCTCCCGCAATACCTTTTTAAAATTTAACAAATCTGTTTAATTTCAATTGTTGAAAAATCGAAATTCAAAATTTGGTGTTCAAAATTGGAGCATGTACCTGTTCTCTCTCGACATTTTCATTAAAACATCTTTGTTTAAAAGTAACGGCAGTACATTAATGAGACAAATCGTTGACTATCAACCAAAAATAGCGATGCAAGAAAATTATGGGAAAAAATCTAAAAAAACATGTAGCTAGTCCGACATAACAAAATACAACTTTTTACTCCTTAGATTAAATATTCCGAACCTCATAGGTTTCAAGTTACGCCGCACAGTACCAGCTTTTCGGAAAACTGCCGTTTGAAGAAAAAAAAGCTAAAAAACTCTGCAAAAGAAAACGCAAAAATTTCTTTGAAAAATCACCATTTACTGATAAGAATAATCTGTACCGATGGCATCACATTTACTGGATTGAACTACATTGTGAACTTAACATTATTTCCTTGGCCTACGATCTCCGGGCTAGCATGTATCGAAGAATGTGATGCCATCGGTGCAGGTTAGCCCGGACACCGTAGGCGAATCGAACAATGGTAGGTTGACAGCGTAGTTCAGTCCGGTAAATGTAATGTTCATTCGAAGCGCATTCTAAATGGATTGACCTGGACCGATGGCATTACGTTCACTGAACTGAACTACGCTGTGAACTTACCATTATATGTTTCGCCTACGCTGCCCTGTAACCTGCACCGATGGCATCATATTCACCATACGGAACTACTTTGTCGACTCACCACTATTTGGTTGGCCTACGCTGTCTGTCTCCTTTATTCTCTAAGACATGAGACAGACTAAGGTAAAGGAAAATTGAAGAGATGATCAAAACAATATAAATCTACTTACTTACGTAGTGGTAGTGGCGACACGTGCCAGTCCTCTTTGAGTCGTTCCTCGGTGACCATGTGCCTGTTACTCGCTGCAGTCTCCTTTTCCACTATACTCTCCTGGTCGTCGCTCGTAAAAGTGTAGCTTTTCGTACACTTGTCTCATGTCTCTCTGGCATTCGACCAGATAAGGTTAGGCACGTTTTCAGTGCCAAACTGTATAAGTCCAGTTGCGTGATGATTGCTTGAAGCTAGTTGGGTCAGGCGAATTTAATTGAGCCGTAAGTACAGTTGCTTGACCATCGCCTGACGCTAGCTGAATCAAGCAACTGGAGGAAAAAGTACATCCAGTTGCGCGACTATCACCTGACACGAACTGGATGAGGCAAATTGAGGCATACGTTAGGTAAGTCCTCCGTACTAAAACGTGGTCAGACCGAGATCAAATATCAAGCCAGCCTGACAATATTCCTACTCAGGATTGACCTATTTGTTAATCAACCTTCAAAACGGCGTATGTGCTATGTTTACGACTTGGCAGATTGACTTTATTCGATTCAACTAAGCCGCGAGTGTGGACCCATTTTTTGGGAGGGAAGTCGCTCGGAATTCGGCCGAAAATCATGAGATCTTGGAATTGAGTGGACGGATCGAAAAATAACCTGAAATAACAACACGGAAAAGTCACATTATACTTGACAAATTTCGTCAGATTTTCGATTCGTTGACGCGTTTTCGCGTGGCGGCGATACAAAGGTAAAAAATTATAGAAAAAAAACCCATCATTTAGTGTATGAGGAGTACGCGGCGCGTTTGTCAGGGGGGGTTTATTAGTTGGGCCGAAATTCGTGCGGTAAACGTTTCCTTTTTTATTACGTGGCGTTAAGACGCTGCCGTGTCTCTTGATACCGAATGATAATTACAGTGGATTTTCGGTAATTCGATTCAAATCGATTTATAAGATATTCCTTTTTTGAACGACTTATACTACTTTCGCAAAATCCACTCATTTTGGATTCATGAGAAAATTCAATGTGCAGAATGCGATGGAATCCATCAAGAATCGTATCGCATTCCGTTCGATAATGTGGGAATCCTTAGAATATTAATTGGATTTGTACGTTGGATTCCAATTTGGGGGAGGGGGGATACCGTTTAGAATGCAATGTACAAGCTTGTCGTTTTAGCATAGGGATCCAATGCGATGACTCATTGGATCCTCGTCGGGAAGTAGGGACAAGTATGGGAATCCAATTGCAGATACCTATGACAATTTCCGCACTGGGAGTGCTGTCCAAATAAATTCGTTCTTTGCTTCTAGGATCTCGTAAATGTCTCGGCGAAGGAGCGAACCTCGTCGAAGCGAGGCTGTTCATTGTGTACCCGTATTTAAAAAACGGCAAAAAAAATAAAGAAAGATTTTTTGGTTATCCGAGGGAAGATATGGAAATTAGTGTGTTGCGCATTTAATACACTTTGAGGGTGAGGGTAAGTAAGTCCAGGAACTCTTGGTAAGCACCGGGGAAAACGTTTCGGCGAAAAAGACAATCTCGATTGTGAAAGGGATGAAGAAATGAGAGGGGGCGAGAGAGAACAGGTATGGAAGAGGAATCCCGGAGATACGGAAACACAGTGACGAGAATAAAGAGAGGCATGGAGGATAAAGTGGAAGAAGCAACGAGAAGAAGAAAAAAACGAGTACGCCGTGTTCGGATAAAATTGAAGCACGTACCCGATACGCGCGATACGTTATGGAAACACATTTTATGAACTGCATAAAGTATCGCAAACGGTAGAGCCCGGGTAATACCTCGGCCATTTAGCCTGAATTATTGCTTGGGTATTGCCGAGAATTGGCCTGGAATCGGTCTTTGAATTTGACGGAGAACTCCGAAAGCTGGAGTAAGCGAGCTAGATACGCTCGTTCCATCGCGGTCTCTTCGTTTCTCATTCATTTTGCCGATATACAGTTATCGACCTCGATACACCATTTTTTACCTTGTCTCGTGGGCATCGAGCAGTTAAAGAAAATATAAAAATGTTCTCTCTCTCTCTCTCTCTCTCTCTCTCTCTCTCTCTCTCTCTCTCTCTCTCTCTCCCTCTCCCTCTCCCTCTCCCTTCCTCTCGGAATGGCTCTATGATTACGTTATTGTCGGGCGGTGAGATAAAACAAATGTACGATGTCCAAGTGGCACCACGATTGCGGCAAATTAGGTGGAAGGAGCTGCTTTATTGGGAAAAGAAAAGAAATTGTCAAACAAATCCATTGAATTTAAAGCTCTATCTTACTTTTGTCGCGTAATAAAAGGGGAATGTAAATTTGATAAGAGCGTAAAGCGGCAACCTTTTGCCAAAAATCGTTTAATGTTAAAGAGACGATGCAGACGGAGCGTAGTAAATACGAGGAGGTAAAGTTGGGGCGGAGGAACACCTTCGTGTATTTGCTTTCGTCAAATTTGTCTTTTTAACCGTGTTCCCTCGCCTGATTCCAGCGTGGAATGAAGCGAAAGCAGCTCTGGGATATGGTGCGCATGCAAGGAAACGACCTGCGAATACGAAATAGACGAGGTGTGTACGGTGCGGAGAGACCAAGAGTACGAGAACAGCGAGGTGGAGATTTGATGCGTCAAACGTATAAGCACGCTTCTAATTGCGGCGTCAGGTGGGTAAGAGGATACGGATAAAGGAGGATGCAGTATGAGAGGAGGCGACCATCGCGAGGGGTGCAAAAAAGCATTGAATTTATTTGGGGCGTTCGAGCTACCGGACTTGGAAGGTTTTCGCAATAGGATAAACGATGCCGTTCGTTTCGCCCTTTTTTTATTCGTCCTCCGTTTTTTCGGTATACGCGCCCGGCGTAGATATCACACAGATGTATCCGGTATAAAAGCCTAAAACAACATTTACTACCGTCACGTTTTTTGCGCTTCGCACTTTTCTCACATGTAGACTTTCTCCCCCTGACGTTTTTTTCTCTCTGCCGAGCTTTCGCTCGTTCATCACTCGGTTCCCATCACGATTTTGCTCTGGCCTCCCTCCCGGGCACTCGGGCCTTGTCTCCATGATTTTTCTCACCCTTGACAACGGGAGAGAGAGAGAGAGAGAGAGAGAGAGAGAGAGAGAGACTTGGTTAGATTTTCTTCTTTCGATGCTCCTCTCGTTATCGCCGCCGCGCATCCTCAACCTCCCGACTCCCTTTCGGCCCTTGCGCTTTTTAATTATTCGTGCAAATCGCGGTTAACCCCCTCCGTCGTCCTCCTTCATTAAGCAATTGACCGAAACGGCGCGAATAAGCCGAAAGATCGCACAACCGGGATGAGAAAATTCGTTCAAGGACAATGAGAAAAAATATGCCTCGGTGCGAATCGAGTCACGATCCAAACGCTCCAAATATTATTGGCCACACATTTTATTTCAATCGCACCATTAACTTTCGGTCATCATTCGACTCCTCAAAACGTGTCAGTGACCGCGGCTTTTGTTTTTTCTTCGGTTCAGACTTTATGAGCGATGCATCGAATTTACGATCCGCTTGCAATCAATTCTCAAACCACAAGTAGGTCTCGCAGAGGCGAGACCCACCGACGCAATTAGTGGCGAACATAATTTTGTTACGACTATGAGAAACCGTAAAATTAACTCTGCGATAAATTGCCGTAAATCTTTTCGAATATATCTTCTAGTCCGGTTCGAGGTGTCAAAACCACAGCCACCCGATTGTTGACTCTCTCTCTCTCTCTCTCTCTCTCTCTCTCTCTCTCTCTCTCTCTCTCTCTCTCTCTCTCTCTCTCTCTCTCTCTCTCTCTCTCTCTCTTTCTTCGTCTCGGAACATCCTTGCGCGGCTTCCCAGGTAGGAATTGACGATGAAAAAAGGGCTCGCCAAGCTCTGAAACAAGGCTCACATTTTTTAATTCAGGCTGAGCACCAGCCTGATTTCAGGCCTAGCTGAACCTCTGAATGATAACGCGGTTTCAGGCTCTTGCACACAGGCTTGACCAAAGGCTGGTAGAAAAGCCTGTACTAAGCCTGAAACGACGAAACAACAAGGCTCAAAATGAGCCTTAATGAAGCCTTCACGAGCATTTATGACCAGGCTTTTCCCAAACTCTTCCCGAGGCTATATGAGGCCTGTTTTTAGTTTTCAATATTCTACATTGGGGCAAATTTGATAAATTTACGAAGAATTCATTTGATTTGTTATATATATTTATTATTTGTTATATTATTTGTTACAAAATATATTTAAAAAATATTTTTAAAAACAAAACTTTATTTTATTGCGTACTTTTATTTTCGTATATACTTTTTTGTGTACCTCATAAATATCGATAAGAGCATATGTTTAAATGTTCTGAGCTGCCTCCTTCGCTTTCGTTTTTCGTGCCTTCACACCCGAAAAATTTATTGCTAAATTTTTTTTTCATAAAAGTCCAGAAAAAATATTATTTTAAACTTATTTTATTTTATCACAACCTGAAACAAGCCTGCATCCAGCCTTGATTTATCAGCCTCAAAATTCACCGGCTGAATAAAGCTTGAAATAACCCTGAGTTTAGGCTAAGTAGCCAGTCTTGGTTCCAGGCTGCTCCAAACGATGCAATGAAACCTGGGCCAGGTCTGTCTCACTCAGGCTCGGTGAAACAAGGCTCGCATAAGCTTGTTTCCATCGTCAGCCTTTTGATTTCCTACCTGGGTTGGTGCAACGAACAAACAAAAAGACTTTATCGCCGTTTTCCGATTTCCTGTCAGCTGCGATATTGTACCAAAGAAGCGTTATAGCCCCTTTTCAGTCAAGACTCGGCCCAATCCGTTTTAAATATGACTAAATTTTCAATCATTTTATAAACCATTCGAAAAACTGTGCGATCGAATGAATAGCTTTGCGCGTTTCGCTAAACCCGGCTTGAAACATTCATAATCGCATAGTCCGTACGGGACAAGCTCGATCAAACTTTGAAAATGGCACAGGTTCGTCGTTTTTTTTCTCCGTTTATTTTCATCCCTCTTTCAATCGTTTCTTTTGAAGCAGGTCACATCGAAATGGTATAAACAAACAGATGATACGATAGAGAGGGTTTCCCTGGCAATACGGGCGTTGGAGGATGGTTCATCGAGCCGGAAGAGCAACCGGACCTCCGGCTGACCACCGTGGCGTGACCGACACTCGGCCGGTCTTTACGCCCGAATTCTTTCGCCCCCTGCATTAACCAACCGCTCACCGTTCGCCAACCCTTCAGCGCCCGGATTCATTTAGCGAGAGGGTGAAACAAAAAGTTAGTCAACCCAAATATTTCCTTGGTCCCGTACGCGCGCGGTAATAAAAAGTTCCACAACACGCCGAAGAGCGATCGGTACAGCAGCGATAATGAAGCAACGGAAGGGGCGCGATCGACGGGGCAGAGGCAAAGCGCGCGTGCGCGCGTTTACCCTCGTATCTCGACTCGGTGCCTCGTGAATTCGGGAAAGCTCGTGCAGAAAGAGAAAGAGAATTCGTTCCATACGGTAAATTGAGGCTGCATTGTTTTCCAGACTGAATTTTCTTTTTTTTTGTCTCGCTCTCTAGCCTCAGTTGCCTGAGCTTTTTCTTCTTGTTGCTTCTCACTTTTCCGCTGGCCAGCTTCCATTGCCCGTCGCTATTTCAACGCAACGCGTCCTCTCGCTGATCGTCGCAAAGATCGGCGATAAGAGAGACGCGTAAAATTATGTGGGCCAAGGGCTTTATGGTAAGGGCGTATTCTCTCTCTCTCTCTCTCTCTCTCTCTCTCTCTCTCTCTCTCTCTCTCTCTCTTTCTCTCTCTATCTCTCTTCCTCTCTCTCCGTGGCGTGTACGCGGCCAACATGCGGAGTGCCCATTTTTGGGCGTTGAAAAACTGCCACGGTTCGGTAGTTTGCGCGGGTGGGTGCGCGTCCGAAAACGCGAAAGGGTCAGCACCCTGCTGGACCATATGGAAAAATCAACTAACCGTGTGCATAAAACACGAGTGCACCCTTCTTCCTCTCTTGCGGCTTTCAATAAAATGAAACAAAAAAAGCCTAAATGAAAATAACACGGCAATGCGGGGGGGGGGGGGGGGGTGGGGCAAGTATAAAAAGAAGGAGGGAGGACGAGTTTTCCATCGAAAGCCACGGCTGGCTTGCCATTTAAAAAAATAACGAGATACGCAGCAATGAAGATTAAATCGGACGACCTCTCTCTCCCTCCCGTCTATTTATTCATTTGGCCAGGAACATTTTCAAAGAATACAAAAATTGGCGATACAATGCGCGGCATGTTTCAATGAGAACTATCGCATATTGTTTCGTCACCGCGCCGCGCAAGTTGCAAATTTTCCGATTCCATCGTAATTGAAAAAGATTCGATTGCGCAGAATCGAGACGAAACAATGCGAAGAAGCGAGACGAGAGTACAAAATCGTCAGCTGTGTTGGCGAGAAATAAATTTGGAAGGTTTGACACAGCGCTTCTGGCATCCGCGCGTATACGTATGAGTTTGCGGCGAGGAGTCCCTGCCCGCACGAAAAATCAGTTTCAAAGTCCTGCGGGCGTGGTGTCATAGCGGAGAATTCAACCGCGAGGTAGCGAGAACCATAATGCGAGATCCGAGAATGAGTGATGAAAAAAGAAAAAGGCCCGTCAAGAGATGCGTTCGGAGGATGCTCAGGAGGATCGTTCGGCTCATCGTTGCGGTTTACGCGGTGTATGCTGACGTTGGATATTTTTTTCGAGAATCGAGACGGCCCGCGAGCCGTAGAACCAACCGCCTAGTCCCCCCGCGAGTCCCTTTGCGGACGCTTATTCCTTCGCGTGTCAACGCTTGTCACTCTTGTCAAGATTTGCGATCGACCCTCGGTGGCCATTCTCATACTCTAAGAGAAGAGACTCAAGATCCAAGAAGAGAATCGAACGCGTGAATTTCCAATCGAGCGTGTGTACTACGATTGGCCTTGGCCTCCAGGCTCAAACGAATTTTCCAGTGGTAGCGTCAACGTTTGGGTACGAATCAGATGCACGTGTGTCGGATCGTTGGGGCTCATCCTGCGACAGCCAAGCTGAGAAATAGTATTTTCTTGCAATTTTGGGAAATATCAAAAGCCCCGACGCAACCAAAGCACTTTCTATTTCTCTATACAGAGTAGTCTTGTCAATTACGTTACCAAGAGGAAAGACTCGAGCGAACGGAACACGTCTTGTACACCGCGATGTTGCGCAATCACTGTCAATTGTCGCATCGATTTTAACGAGAAAGAGAAGAAAGAGAGAGCGAGAGAGAGAGAGAGAGAAAGAGCGGGGTGGGGGACCTGTAAGCATTCGTCGCAAAGCATACGCGTCGTCTCGGAGGCTTCCAATCAGCCAGACTTTTGGCTGAGAGGAGCTGCGCTCGCAAAAATCTGCAAAGCCTCTCTGCCAATGTTTTTCTCTTCTCAGCGCCCCTGCTTCTTCTCGACTTTGACTCTATACGCAAATCGAACGGGATTCAGCAGAAAAAATCTATCTCAACAACGTACATTGCAACGATGAATTTTCAATTTCACAACAAACGATAAATAGTCAGTTGTACGCTCTCTTTGTATCTAACGAGTGAGAGTACTTTGCAGACGTATGCTATGCGTTCTTCTTCTTCTTTTTCTTCTTCTTCTTCTTCTTTCCATGCGACACATTCCGTAGGTATATCCTGTACACGAGCGACACCGCGGTGATGCTTCATCCGCCCCATAAAAATCTAACAGCCCCTTAAATAACTCCGTGCACATCGTATTTATGTCGTGTTCTCCCTTCTTTTGCAGTCTACGTACACGCGTATCCACATATTTATAGTCCAAGTGGTAGAGAGGTATTGTACCCGCGTCGGTTCTACTCTCGCGGCTCTCTCGTAGCACCGGGGGGGGGGGGGGGGGGGCGACTCTCATTCATAAAAAAATTGTTTTTTTTCCTCGCTCGTAACAACCCAATGAAAGTACAGTGGTGAGAATTTTTTATCGGAAAATCCGCAAGGACGTTAAAAAATTATACACGGCAGGGAGGGGGAAGGAGGAAATAATTGGTACGTCGATCAATCAGAGTTTCCGGCCAAATTCCGGTCTCACGTACACGACGTAAGCATTCGATTTCTCGATCCTCGATATCACCTTATCGTGCGCCGCCGCCTCCTCTTTCCCATCAAAGAGCGAGTTCTTTATTCGTTTGAAGCCCCGAAAGAAGGATGAGAACAGATTCGTCGAGGGCTTCTCGGCCTCGATCGACGGACGCTGAATAACGATTTTATTCTCGATAGGAACCTTTACGATTATACCGGCTGTTGGGAATTGCTCCACTTTCAACGCCTCTCCGGAATAATCTGTTATAAATTGAAAGCTTGAAAACAAAATAAAGAAAATAATTCATCTAGAGGTAAAGAGCTTTTGTGCTCGATTGATTCGTACGTCGAAGCAAAAACTAGGAAACTCACGGGCAATTTCTTCGTCCCAGATCGACGACTGAGTGCCGGTTGGTTCGGGCCAGGGATCGCGAAGCGGAGACGTTGCATAAATTTCCGGCTCAGGGACGCGCTTGAACTCGTTGTCGCTCCAGCCCAGCGTCTCCAAATGATTGCTTCAAAATAATTGTGTGTATCGGTAAGTTGGGTTTTTTTCTTTCGCCACGATGCTTTCGTTCTTTCTATTCGATCCGACAGTGCAGAAAGCTTCGAGTACTCACCGCAGCGAGGTAGACTTGCATTTTTTATACAGCAACGCCCAATATGTTTAACATTTTTTAAAAATAAAGTTGAACAAATGAAAACGGAAAAACGAATGGACAGCTGAATTGAGGATACCATTTCAACATTGGAATATTTCTATTTTTATTCGAAGTATGATTTATAAATAAATTATGCACAACTCAAACTTCTTTATCTTGAAATCGATTGAGTCTTGTATGTTTGAGTACAAGGATGATTCAAATATCTTCAAGGGTGCCCTCGCTAGGGGGGGATGAAAAATAATAGAATAAATGTAAAAAGATAGAATTACTAACCTGTGCAATTTGTCGAGCTCAAATTTCATCGGTGCCTTCACGGGGAATACATGCGTATAAACCGGATAATAGTGCAAGTGATAGTGATGAATGCTCTGTGACAGCTTCTTAGCCTCTTTTTTCCGGTAGAGTGATTGAAAAAAGTCGATCAGGGCATTTCTCGGGCTGCGAAATTGTCATATCCGAGTAATGAACACCCGTCTCTCTCTCTCTCTCTCTCTCTCTCTCTCTCTCTCTCTCTCTCTCTCTCTCTCTCTCTCCCTCTCTCTCACTCTCTCACTCTCTATTGTATCGAGGCGCTACGTTTACGATTATTTTGTGCGAGAATTTGTCTTTCCTTCGATCCATCCTATCTTTCGCCACGATAAGAGCCAAAAATATACTCACTAGTGGAAAAATAGTCCGTCGGAAGACGTGACGAGAGTGAGAACCAGAAGACTCGCGAGCTGTCAGAAGAAAATCACAATGTAAAATCACTCCTGCAAGCATTGACTCGGAATTTATCACGAACGAGTAGAAATTCGAAATGTATCGCAACGTGGGAGAGGGCTGATTGTTTAAAAAATTTTAGATATATTACTTGTAGAAGAATGCAAGTTCTCATGGCGCTACAGTTTGCCGCTAACGGGCATTCATCAACCGCAAGAAATACATAACTGAGAATTGCGGTCTATCAGCGGATCCTCTTATATCCGCTAGTAAGCCCCCACCCCTCCCCCTTCTACACATATATCTAGCTCGTAATTTTTGTTTTCTCGAGCCGGAGTTCACTAGCACGCACGCCGGTAAACGGCTTCCATGATATTGCGCGCGGACATTGATCCTGACAGTGGCACGAAACGCGTTGTACCCGGGACGTGTCGTAGCACCACACTAGTTGCCTCTCATTAATGGAAATGCATATTGTTCTTATACATCGCGCTCGCGCGCTCACGCCTTCATTATATTCGGAAATAATAAACGAGTAAACGAAGCGTGTGCGTGGAGAAAAGTCTGCGCATCATCAATCTCGCCCCACTGACCGAGACGAGCGTACACTCGCGTCATTACAATATTCCGCGATACAAACGATTCGGTCTCGTTCAACGAGCCGCCCGGCGGTTCTCTTCCTCCTCCTTCTCCTCCTCCCCCGTCGTTTCTTCAAATATGCAAAGTCTGCGTGTGCTCCTTTTTAACGACAACTTGGCAGCTTCTCCGGACCGTACGCATCGAGAAACAATATTTTGTTTGTTGTTTCATTTCTTCCGAGAAAAAATGCAGCCAACGAGTCAAGAGAAACGACGCAAGCGCGCGGCACTCTACCGGACGAGTTTTGCGCTTCCCTTTTTTCCCATTTCTGTCGATGAAAAATGTATTTTAATTGTGGCCGCGCGTCGCCACGAGCCAGCCACCTGAGATTTTTACAAGCACGTTCCACTGCCACGGTAAACTCGTGTGAGCAAAAGAGAAAAGTTGGGAGGCTGGTTGGGAAGAGAAAAGCAAAGGATGGGGGAAAAAGTGGCGACTGCACGTGTAAATGGCAGAGTGCACGGTTAACGTACACGCGATAAGCGCCGCCAGGAAAACACTTTCTCGCGATTGTAGATATACGAGCGTCGGCTCGTCTCTTATCCTCACTTTTCTATCGCGATTGCTTTGATGGGTTTCGAGATGCTCCATATACCGCATCGATAGACGGGTATCTTTTTTTTAACAAGCAGCGAAAATGACGATACTCTCGCGAGTAACTTTATCCACAAATTATAAGACTGCACTGGACATTTTGTAAAAAAATAATGGTCTAATTTGACGAAACGTGAAACGCATATTTCCTCAGTAGGACGAACGTAAAAAATGGTGACGAGAATGACCCCGGGTAAAATAAAAGCCCAAGAAGAAACGTCCGCGACCGGATTACTTTCTAATCCAGTGCTGCCGCTGCAAATATGTATGATATTGAAGAAAAAGACGCGTACACGCACACATATTGAAATATATGGACTTTGCTATCGCATCGAAGAAGAAATATTTGTCTTGTCATGTATAAAACACGCAAGACAGGCGAGCAGACTAGAAAACGTCCGGTCGCGTGCCTGCCGAACGCGCCTCGGATAACTTTATGTCCTCAGAGCAGACATTTTTTTCTCTCGTTATCAAATTTATTTTTCATTTCCGGTTGTCGTCCTCGCTTACGATCATATACTTGAAACGTACACCGCCTCTAAAACGGACGTGTCCGAATATATGCGCAAAAATGGAATGGAACTGGATTGAAATTTCCCGTCCCAATAGCCTCGCGATAGTCTCCGTGGAACTACTTTTTCAAACGTAAAAAGACACTGGCGAATTACTCAAGTCACACAGCCAAATTAGCTATGAACACAGTGGATACTGTTTAGGAAAATTACATGTACCTATACAAAGCTCAGAATTACCGGCTCACCGATACCGTTACGGATGTCAATAATGCCGCTCATCCGTTGTTCTTGTGCGTAACGCGGCCAATATACCCTCTATAATTATGTATAAACAGAAAAAGGTAATTATTCAACGCGATGATCATACGTTGATCAACGATTACTCAACAGTCGTACAAGATCTCTCGAAAACACACGTGGCCAACAAAAAGTCTATCATCCTAAATTTTGTGCTCGGGATTCACATATTTTTACTCACCGATCACCTGACTGTTTCCTTGGACAAGACCCTCTACATTGCTCTTAGAAAATGCCTCGACGATCGATCATAGCAAATCTGAATAATGGAATAAAGAGTCGAATTGAGATAATTTTTTCCTTGTACCACTCTGTTGGGCTAGTGTCAAATTCCGGGGGGGGGATCGCGTGGAAATTCTATTGACGGTTTCTAGGAGCATTCGGCCAAGGCACATATTCGACGGCTAGTGCAAGAGGGCAAATGAGAGGGAGCACAGTGGACGATGGACATATTCTCCAATCAGCATCCATGCGCTACAATTTCAACCTCCCGAATATCGACCTTTTTCCTCCCCCGCATGTACATATATCGCATCATAATATAGGGCCGAAATCATTTCCTCAATATATTTGTATCCTTCTCTCCCTCTCTCTCTCTCTCACTCTCTATACTCGTATATATACACATATATTGGTTGAAGGACGCCATATCCCTCGTTTAATGCCGCTGAATTTCTGTATTCGCGTATGTGTGTGTGGGTGCGCGACGGTGGAGGCAAGGAGCGAGACGAGGATACGAAAGAGCTCGCGGGCAGAGAGCGAGAGAACGAGAGCGGAAGAGAGAGGAATGGAAGGACCTCGGTCGCTCTTCGCGTATATCGAGAGTCCGACCGGTAGCTCATTTGTGAGTTGTTATAAGAACGATCCACCCTCGCTTCCATCCGACGCCACCGCCGCCGCCGCCGCCACTTCCTTTCGCCGAACCTCCGGCAGAAACGAGCTCTCACTCACCCTCTCTCGGTCGTCCACCTCGCGTTAATGAGGTAGATATATGTAGATCCGCTGATGGGTGTACAGAACGAAGAAAAGAACCTCGAGGCTATATACACGTGTACCAACTATCTTCCCTCGATATTCCCCGTGTATATCCCCGCCTTCCACCGAACAAAAGCTCGGAACCGAGATAGTTCCACCCGCGTTGGGATCACACAGGAGTTGCATCCTTTCGTGGCTCAGCCCCCGACGACACGAAGCCTGGGACATTTCGTTGGCGTAGTTGCTAAATCGCCAAGTGTCCAGTTCCCTCATCGGGTCCGAGCCAACGACGATACCACCACCACCACCCCCCCCCCCCCCGCCTCCAGCCCCGGCCTCTTCCAAGTGAAAAATTGCCGATTTATACAATATGACGAACGAACGATCGTATACCGTTGCCATTTTACCATCCTGCCCGCAACACTCGCCGCGTACGTCTTGACGGAAAATTTCGTGCCGACGATATAAAAAATTCTCGGCAAGAGTGTGCACAAAGCTTCTCACTTGTATATTTCTCCTTTTCTCCCGCCCTTTTCTCTACACATTTCGGTATTCGCCTATTCGCATATGTATGAGAGCGAAATAGATTAGAGACTCGGCGAATGTTTGTTCTCTTTATTCGAGCATGTATTTTTATTTTCAGTAACTAACGAGCCTCTGCCGAATCCTTTTATCGCTTCTTCTCTTTCCGATGAGACGGGGGTGAGAGAGAGACAGAGAGAGAGAGAGAGAGAGAGAGAGAGAGAGAGAGAGAGAGAGAGAGAGAGAGAGAGAGAGAGAGAGAGAGAGAGAGAGAGAAAGCTGGAACCGACGATGCGCGCAGGGGTAGGGAGATCCGAGGGAAAAGCCGGGACCGAATGGCGCGATTTACCGTAGGCTATATATCGAGGCTGGTAAGCAACAACGCGTATACGCTCACCGCCCCGTCTACGTGCACAAAGTTGCGACTGGTTAAGGCGGCCGCACCGGCCAGTTGACGTAATCACGCCCTTCCAGGCTTTTTGTTCCAAGTAGCCTTAACGAGTATTTATTTTAAAATCCTCCGCGGACTGATTGACCGCGAAAGGTCCCCGTGTGCGACACACTCGGAATCGTCTCCCGCAACGGGTCGACTAAAATAAATAAGCGACGTTTCGACGACAACTACACACACACACAAGTGTGTGTGTGTGTGTGTAGTTGACCCACGAACGTTTATTCGATAATTTTCTCCTGGCCGGACTAACACGCTCGTACACCCAAAACTTATTTGGATTGCTCGGAATGAAAAAAAAGTTTAGGGGGCGACAGATATATTTTCGATATGCAAATCCCGCGAAAGAGAGTTTGTTACTTTATTGGAAAAATTCGCCCTGTCGCCCGATGACACGCAGAGCGAGAAAAGCGGAGAGACTATGGAAAAAATATTCGACCGTACAACTGTGATGAGATTAATCGCGGCTATATATCCTCTCTATAATCTCGTCAATGGCAATATTCCTCGCGAAACTCTCTTGTCTCCTCTCCGTGCATACTTTTTTTCTTTATATCACCCGTCACGTGGTTCTTTGTCGGAGACGGAATAAAAGAAACGACCCCGGTTTGCCATAAATAAGACTTTTCGAGAAACCAACGGCGATATTTACGAGCGATAAAAGAGTCTTCCGGAATTTAGCGAAATGGAAGTGGAAGAGAATTGTGAAAATTAGATTGAAGAACGGAGTGCGAGCGGAGGATCGCGGGGCCAAGGGTCGATGTATTTATTTCTCTGGTATCGTGTGTTCTCATCGCTTGAATTATTGCTAAAGTTTTGTCAATAGGAGATTATTATCGGCTTCGATGAAGCAAGCTTTCGCTTCAACGTTCACCGGTACGAGAATGTAGAAGAGATATTTACACGTAGGGAGTGTCGAAATAATCTACGCATGCGTTTCCACAGGACTTTGCAACAACCGGCAGTTTTTATCCAATCGCACTTGAGCATATATGAACGCCTCTGGCTTATTTCCCTTGGCAAAGTGTCGTATATACATACTTTCGAAAACTAAAAAAAAAATTAAAAAAAGTACGCCATCTAAATAAGAAAAATCCCCTGGAAAACATTAGCGCTCGATTTACCTCATAACACAATTCTGATTAACCTTATAACTTTTTTTCTCTCAAGCAAAGATTTTATTATATTTGTTGAATTAATCAAATCTACAAAAAAAAGTGAAATAACTTTGTTTAACTAGCCAAACCAGTTTACTAGAAATGTTGTACGGAAAATTGTTGAACCTTAGGAATAATATTTTTCCAAATACTTTGTGTTCATTTAAAAAAATCACATTTCTATTATAACATCAAATTTATATCACCATTATACAACAGTACAACGTATATGCCCCACAGATATACGAGAAATGCTGTGCAACGACTTGGCGTGCATGGTTAAGAGAAAAAGCTCGAGAAGACATAAAAATGTTCGTTCCTACCGTTTGCATAAATAACTTTTGCGACAGTATATATATGATTTTTTTATTTTAAGCGACGTATCAACCGCCGGGGTTATTGGCAATGGGATCTGATGTCTCTTGCGCTGGTGTGGTTCGGATAGGGTAACATTGATATACAGGGTGTCCCAGAACTGAATACGTCGGTGAGCGATACGCTGGCTCATCGGGCGCACCTGATTAGCCCGCCTTTAAAAATTAATAATAATTTCAGGGGCTGATCTGAGACCCACACGTGCTCCCACACATCAATCGACTCAGAACTTCACCCTCAACCCTCCCATTTCAGGGAACGCATTCACGTCTGGAATACCCTGTGCAGTGGTATCGGTGTGTACGTCGCACCACTCAATTCGGGTCACGGTGACGGAGCTACGTTGCATCCACTGCCGATAAATATTCGACTATTTGTTTCAAACCATCGAATATAGCGCGATAGATATCAACGGTAAAACCGAGATATTTATTTTTTCGCTAGCAAGACGCCGGCCAAAGTCTATGTGACCAAACATATTTCATGCAATGTGTTTTAATGTAATTGCAATGTCATTGGGCAATCGAGTTTACTTCGCCAAATCATGAATTTGATTTCCACTTGAATAACAAATTGAGGGTAACAAAGAGTTATCTGAGGAAATTGTAGATAATATGTATTACTTGTTAGGAACTCAATCATGCAGAATCGTACGCTTCTGCAAAATTACTTTTTTAGAACGATCTACATACCATATATGTAGAATTACTACTATCCGCTCAACTCGTATTCCTAAAATCGAGACGTGGGGAAATTTTATATGTTTTAATCTAGGATTTGAGTAATGGAGAGGACAAGATCCTTCGCTGAGCTTTTTTTCAACCATGCACCCCAAGTTGTTGCACAGCATACTTCAGACGTACTTGTGGGCTACGCACGTTGTACTGTTAAATAATGTTGATATAAGTTTGATGTTATGATAGTAATATGATTTTCTTCAATGAAAATAAAGTATTCGGAAATACACTAGTCACAAAAATTAAGGGATACATAATTTTTTTTAATTTTTAGGCAATTTTCAAAAGGCTACAACTTGGCGAAAAATGCTTGTAGAGCAATAAATAAAAAGCAAATTTACGCTTAAAGTCTCTAGTTTAGAGATGCGGAGGTCAAGTATTTTTATCGTTGACCGTTGCTGAGAGGTCAGCAAAAAAGAATTCAACATTTTTGCTTGCTTTTCAAAAGATCCACGGGCTTAAATTATTTTTTTCAGCAATTTCAATTGAAAGGTCTTTTAGTTTGATTCTTTCTCTTTAATTTGAGCGATTCGCGAGCTTCCTACGATGATTTTCGCTGAGTTATCGCCGTTCAATGCAAAAATGGCCTTTTCAGCTTTGATGATTCATTACTCGGGAACTAATGATCGTACAAAAAATAAAAGGAGGGTTTTGAGAACTTCAAAATATCCTCTATAAGGCATAATTATTGTTTTTTGATAAACCTTTTTTTTCTATGCAAGAAACTTGATTCCAAAAAAGGGAGAAAAATTGCGTTTATAGGAATTTTTGCTAAACTTGAGATAACTTCACAAATAATGGATAGACTAAGGATATTTTTGGTTTTTTTTTTCATACCTCAAAGTATCCGAAAAAAACCGTCCAGAATTCAAACCACTGCAATTTCTCTTTCATTGTGATCCGAATGATTGCAATTATCACTTTCGCTGAAAGTCAATTAAACGATAAATTATGCATCTGTTATTCATTTTTTTAAATTAGAAGTTTTTTTTTCGCAGTAATCAATTTTTTTCATAAAAAAATGTTAAATATCGAAAAAATTATTTAATTAAAACAAATAACCAAAAAATTCCGATTTTTTTAAAGCTATTCACAATGCTACACAATCGTCAAAAATATCAGTCTTTTTTCACGGCTTGTTCCACCTTGTTTTTAATTGTCAATTAAAAAATTAATTGCAAAAAGTTGTATACCCCCCAATCAATCGACGTATTTTCTTCCGCAAATCTCGAATAATTATTGAGTTTTCTAACACACAAATCGTTCAAAAACTGTTCCGAATTTGTTTTTTACAATATTCGCGATGCTAACATTCGTGAAACACACACTAACAGAAAGAAGCGTAAATCCATCCGCACAACCTCTACGTGGTACGCATTGGGTAATGCTAATGTCGGTGGTAAAAAGAAGTGGCAGCTTCGTCGAAAAAATCGTTGGTTTTTTTTACGACGCTGTAATTTTTTTCCTGTGTAGCATTATGAATATTATAAAAACAAAATTCTTCGATTTTTTTTCAAAGAATTTTTTTTCTGTAATTTTTTTCGATTTCTAATATTTTTTATGGAAAACAAATTTGATTTTTGCGAACAAAGAAAAGTTTTCAATTTGAAGAAATGAATAAAAGATGCAAAATTTATCCTTGAACTGATTTGTAGCAAAAGTTTTAGTTTCGATCATTCTGATCACAATGAAAGAAGAATAACAGCGTTTTGAATTCTTGAGGGTTTATTTGGGATACTTTGAGGTTATAAAAAAAACCACAAATATCCATAATTTATGCGATATCCCAATCCATTATCCAAAAATTCCTAGGAACGCAATTTTTCACCTTTTTGGATTCAAGATTCTTGCATCGAAAAAAATGGTTACAGAAGATACTTTTAAGTTCTCAAAACCGAGATGTAAGAAGCCATAGACTGGCTTCTTTATATCTAGAAGTTTGAGGCTTTCGACGTCTCCGATCGCTGCGGGGAAATCGATTTTTTGGCTGCGCAGTCTCTAAAGATATAAAGTGTTTGGATTGTTTCAAGTTTAAAAAAATATGTATTCGCTTTTACATATACATCTTTCGAAAAGACATTTTATATCTTTAGAGACTGCGAAAACAAAAACATGGATTCTCCTCAGCGATCTGACACATGGAGAACCTCAAAATTAGATGTAGGTTTCTAGATTCCTGTGGATCTAGGAGCCAGTCTATGAATTTTTTTCACATCATCTGAAGCTAATGAAAAATGTATATACGTAGAGATATACATTTTTTATTGCCTTCCGTAGATGTAAGAAAAAATCATGAATTGGCAACTGTATACCGAGAAATATTAAATTTTCAATGTTTCCAATCGCTGAAAAGAAATCCCATGTTCTTGACAAAAGAACAAAAGATGTTTTTTTTCTTTTTTGCCAAAATATTAGCTATCGAAAAAAATACTGGAAATCTCCAAATCCGCTATCTCTTTGCACCTTAAGAAAGCCTCATAATTTTTTCCTTCCGATGCCCGAAGCACTCAGAATTTTTCACTGCGTATGTTCGATGCAACACAAACTGATCTTTGAGCCTCGCGATTTTTTAAGTTATTTCGTTTTTTCCATGATCGAGCAGACAAATCCATATTTGACGTCGCAATATCTGCAGACTTTTTTCAGTCGTTGGGCTCGATGCGAGGCTAATCGATATTTTTAGCGCCTCCATACCTATGCGTATACTTTTTTCGTTGTGTTTAAACGATAAAAAGATTATTTTTATTGCTCACACACAATACCTGAACATTAGTTCCAGTTTCTGAACAGTACCGGAAAGAGACTTTTCATACCTGAAAATTTACATTTTTTTCTGACCTATGTTCAATGCAAAACGATTTCATGTTTTTTTTTGTTCTATTCTTTCCAGTGTAGAGTATAAGCTCAATGTACTGCTTGCCGTCCTACTCCCGATGGCAAAGAATTTTTTGAGGTTTGAATATGAGACACGAAAGACCTTTGTCAAATGTATGTTTGGCCCTAAAAAAAGGGCCGTTCGTTGTTCCTCGTAATCGGTTAATTCTTTGAATCGTGAATTTGGGACACGGGGAACCTTCGTTAATTTTTTTCTTCGCCCTAAATAGGGTCGTTTGTTTCTCGCTGAGGAAAGCTCTAACCATGACTAGAGGTCAGAGCTGTCAAAACGCCTCACTCTGTAACATATTATATTATATGTATACAGTGTGTCCCCTTGTAAATTGTTAATCTTGCAAATATCGATACGTCAGATCGTGTTCTACTATATGCTGGAATTTCAGTTTAGCAAAAGTCCCGCGGTTTTTGAGATAAAAATCATCTGCTTTTGGTTTTTCGCATGCCATTCCGACAAATGATAACTTTTTCTACCCGGTTAAAAAAAAATACTCTTGGTTATTTGTTTTCACTAGAAAAGTCTTCGTTTTAACCTTAAATGTTAAGAAAACTCTATGGAAAAAGATCTCATGCAGAATTTTCATCAAAACCAATTCGAACTGCCTTTGATAGCCTGCGGGGTTAAAAAAAAGTACTACGCATGCCAATTACTTAAAAAAGTTGCTCAGTTATTGTCGATTCATATCAGTTGTAGAAATGCCATGAGAAAAAACAAAAGCAGATGATTTATGAACAAAAAAAATAACATAAAGTCCAAAATCTCGAAAAAAGTAGGACCTTTACTGACCTGAAATGACAGCATAAAGTAGGACATGATCTGACCTATCGAGAGTTGCAGTATTATTCATTCATAACAGGACACCCTGTATATATAACAGGCAATATAGCAGTCGGCTGTAGAGCTGCGCGAAACGAGTCTTAAAGGCGTCGCTCTTTGCGCTGTTAACCGATTTGTTAATAAACTGACAAAAGGGCGTATTTACTATGTTTACGACATGACCGATTGACTTCATTCGATTCAACTAAGACGCGACTGTGGACCCATTTTTTGGGCAAAAAAAATCGCTCGGAAATTCGGCCAAAAATTATGAGATCTCGGGATTGAGTGCACGGATCGAAAAATAACCTGAACCAAACGACAGGGAGAAATCACATTACACTTGTCAAATGTCATCAAATTTTCAATTCGTCGATCCGTTTTCGCGTGGCATCGATTCAAAGTTAAAAAATGACGGGAAATCCTAAGTACATAAAGACGACGCGGTGTGTTCGTCAATTTTCATTTTCATTATGTGGCGTCGAGACGCTACCACGTCTCTTGATGCGGCCATCAACGTTATATTTCGCAAAGGCAAACCCGCCACAATTCCGGTATACGGAGCACCGAATATTACGTAAATATTGTGTAGTTTTATACGACCCGTGCAGAAATATTGTCATGGATCCAGTTCGATTCGGACTAGAATCCTGTTTTCTCAATGGGGATCCAGTCCGACATCGGATCGGATCCGGAAGTGAAATGTAACGCTCGCAAATTGGATTCCAACTAGGATCCTGATCCGAAACTATTACGGACTGTAGTTGGAATCCAAATAGAAATTGTGCTCCGGATCCAGGCTAGAATCCCTAACTTCAAGAACAGGATCCAGTTCGATATCGAGGCAGATTCCAGAGATAAAAATCACGGGGAGGTGATTTATCCCCAATCGGGCCTTGTTTTTGAAGTTAGGGATTTTTATACCTTTGTGAGGTGATTGTCACATTTAGCCAACATTACATTTATCAGTATTGGCCGGAGACACTCGAGGTTTACTGAATATATGTATTCAAGGATTATAAAAGATCGGGAAAAAAATTGGTCCTACATTATAACTATCAAAACTTATTTATTGAAATCACAATGTTTGTATCAAATTCAATGATATGAAATAAAAATCTTCAAAAAAACAATAATAAATAAGTTAGAAAATATCTGGTTTTTAGTGTTTTTTTAGTAAACTTTTTTTAGTAGTAGGCAACGGTTGTTTCGTTTCGTCCTTTTTGTCCATCCCAGCCTTTTGCGTTGGAAATGGCGCTTCCAGCACATTTCCAGACCAAATTGTTGTTGACCAGTGTCCCGTCCGGGAGCGTATGGAAATTGACGAGCACAACTGTAAATTAATCAATCAATTGTAATGATGACACAATCGAGTAGGCAATTTCAATATGAGCAATAGTCTAGACTTTAAAAGAGACAGTGCCTTTTACACTTTTTCAATCTTATAAAATAATCAATCGATTTTTTTGTATAATTTTTTATGCACAATTTTATCAAATTAAGAGCAGGTGTCCGTGTTTAAAAGATCAGGAACTCGTCGTTGTCGGCAAATGCAATTTGATCATAACCCCAAGTCTGCGATCTACCAACTGCGTGAAATTTTTATTTTTTTGTACCATGACAAGGGTTTTACATATTTAACGGGGTCCTCTAGTTTCTCGGCTGTTTTTTTACGGCTTTTTCAATAATTTTTTACGAGCAAAGCATCAAAATAATCAATCTCATTGTTTTTGCATAATCTTTATTAATATTTAAATAAGCTTTACAAATTTTTTGAAGTCAAAATATATAATAGAATAAACGTTATAGTGGCCGACAGGAAGACATCAAGTAAAAGAGGTGCTTGACGGTGACCAAGATTGCGGCTGTTCTGCTTATCTGAAATCAAAAAACCAAACGGCATTTTAATCTTCATATTTAAGACTAGCGATTGAACTAGAGTGAATTCTAAATTACAAAAATTGACTTTTTTATACACTTTTGAAAATTACATTCTATTTTTTACTCATTTTTTCTTAAGTTTTTCGCTCGTACAAAAAAAAAACTATCGAAGCAATCATGATAATCCTAGTTCAATCGCTGGCTTATAACATATTAAAGATGCTGTATAAATTTGAACAAGATCGGTGCAGTAGTTTCTGAAATATCGTAGTCACCGTTTCGAAAAATGGTGTTTCGAGAAAAACGCGTTTGAAAGTTCGCGCATGTGATTTATACTTGTGAACCACTTCGAATATCGAAAAATCCTTTGGCACACATTTTCTACACATGTTGTAGATGTGATTTATGAAAAAAAAATCGATTTTTTCGACCCGAGAAACTAGAGGACCCCGTTAATTACATCACTTACTATATTTTTACCTATCACTGTACCTCAACCTGTCAATCGACACTTTTCATGGTACAAAAGAACAAAAATGCCTAGCAGTTGAGATCACAGAATTGAGGTTATAGTTAAATTGTATTTGCCGCCAACAAAGTCCTGATTTTTGAAAACACGTGTACACCAGTTTGTAATTTGATAAAATTGTGCATAACAAAATAAACAAAAATCGACTGATCATTTTGTAAGATGGAAAAATGATCAGTCGATTTTTTGGTATAATTTTTTATGCACAATTTTATCACAATAATGACCACAAAAAGCATTATGCATATTCGATTGCATCACCTATTTTTTCTTTACCTATCACTATAGCAAATCCATTCAATCGAATCACTTACCTGCATCAACGGCTTCCGAAAAAATCAACCATGGCTCACTTTTCCGAGATTCGCCCGTAGCCGATTTTTTTTTGCTTGGTGTTCTTGCTCGTACGGGTTCAGACTCATCAGAAGACTAGTTGAAATCGTCCAGATTTTTTTCAGCGGCTTATAGAATAGAAAAGAAAATGGAAATTAGCAAAATTATATTTCTGTTTTTGTTTTCAGTTCTTTCGTAAAGAACTAAAAACAAAAAATTAAGATGGTCCTAAATGAAAATTTAAACCAAATTAAAGATTTTTTGAAACAATATTGGAGATCATATATTATATGATTAAAATAAATCGTATCCTCACCATCGCATGTCCAATCGTCACTGAAAGTTTGTGTGATATTAAAGCGTTCTTCCAGACATTTTTTCAAAAGTCTATCCGTAGTTTCCTATGACTTCATTGCCCCGTCTACGTCACCATCGGTTGTATATGCGAAGGATGAAGTTTTCAGTTTATCCAATCGTATAAGAGCTTGCTCGTATGTATCTATAAGAGAAATAAGTTAGTAAACGGGACAAACGCAATTCACCAGTCCTTAATTATAATGTAACAAAAGCTTCACGGAAACATGTTATTGTAGACACTTTTGAAGAGAACTTTGGTGTCCGGAAAGTGTGCATCTCCATGTGCTGTGATCTAAGAGTTAGAACTCGTAGACCTTTACGAAGACGTTTTTCTTGAATATGTGATGTATAGAATGCCACATAAAAAATTCCAGACTCTACAACAAATATGAATCTCCGAGTACTCTTGTTGTCGAGCTTATAAGCCATGCGCTGGGCTTAGCAAGTCTCCACAG
The DNA here is from genome assembly GCA_944452715.1 of Ophion slaviceki. Classification (NCBI taxonomy): domain Eukaryota; kingdom Metazoa; phylum Arthropoda; class Insecta; order Hymenoptera; family Ichneumonidae; genus Ophion; species Ophion slaviceki. Next base: position 473,250 of record OX101788.1, on the reverse strand, counting down.
GGTTGTCAAAAAGCATCTCCGCAGTACTTTGTATGAATAAACTTTGCTGCGAAGGTATATGGTGTCCTTGTACCTGCTGCGAAGGTACAAGGAGACTTGCAAGGCCCAGAGCATGGCCTTATAGTAGTAGCGCATGGCCTAGAGTACGACAAGAGCCCTCGGAGATTCATATTTGTTGTAGAGTCTAGAATTTTTTATCTACCATTTTTCACAGTACATATTCAAGAAAAACCTCTTCGAAAAGGTCTACGAGTTCTAACTTTTAGATCACAGCACATGGACATGCACACTTTGCAGACTTTAAAGTTCTCTTCACAAGTGTCTACAATAATATGTTTACGTGAAGCCTTTGTTATGATATAATCCTAAACGGATCATATTTCGGGCAAAAGAAGAAATAGCCGTTGTGTACTGTTCAACAGAGCGCAACGAGTATGTCTTATATTCCGAAAAATCCACATTTCAAAAATAATTGGTTACCTGCAATTCAGCTTTCTCCGTCGCATTCATGGCCACTCGATGGGTGTGACATTTCGCCTCAAGGTAGAACGCGCGTGCTCTCTTTATTTCTATAGATTTTGTTCAAATTTTACCTAGCCATTGTTCATATCATTATGCATGTTTGAGTGAAATTTTAGAACAGTCCACTATTTAGATTGCGAGATAAAGGGTTTTAAAATTGCAACTTTTAACACTGCAGGGTCTGGATTGACCGAAAGTCAGGTCACATAATTCATCGTACCATTCCATTGTGTTTAGAATTTTTTCAAAAAATTATGTTTAGATAGACAAACTAGTCAGGGAAAGAGTGAGAAAAGTTTGGATTGCCTTTACTATCCAGTTTTGCTAAAAACGTTCAGTAAAGACAGAATAATGCTCCGTAAAAAATATCTGTCCCCTACTATAAGAAGACATTTGGCAACATCGCAGAACAGTATTGTTCAGTATTTCGAGAAAAAAAAGTGATCGTGTTCCCAAAGTTCAAAACTTTTATCATAAAAAAAAGATTTGCGTTATAAAATTTAATATTTTATATTGTTTATGTTGTCTTCATTAACAAATTAAAGTGTTGGTTAATTCATAACTAATTAAAAACTTTGTTCGATAAAACATTACTTCCAAATAAAAATTTGGTTGCAGTCTTATTTTAAATATGCCGCGCAAACTTGCGTCATTGGATACGTGGACCGATGCGGTGTTGCATATGTGTTCCTATTATAGGAGATAAATATTTTTTACGGAAAATGATTCGATCGAAATTTTAATGTAGACCCTGCAGTGTTAGAAGTTGCAATTTTAAAACCCATTATCTCCCAATCTAAATAGTCGACTGTTCTGAAATGTCACTCAAACATGCATAATTATATGAACAATTTCTGGTTAAAATTTGAACAAAATCTATAGAAATCAAGAGCGCGCGCTCGTTCTACCTTAGAATCCTTTCTGGACGGGGCAGGGACTCTTTCTCTCTCTCTCTCTCTCTCTTTCCCTCTCTCGCAAAGGGACAGAGCGTTGTTTTATGATTTTATGCATATAAAGAACTATTGTACGTTAGGTTATAATATACTCTACATTACATCGAGGCGACGTAGAAGATGTACGACGTCACATATGAGTGCGAGAGAGATAGCTAAAATTCTTTAACAAAGATTTCTCAAAAATGAACAACTTCGAACGTAAAATGAAACCATCACGCTCTATGTCTATGAATTCTACAAAGACTGAAGCTCGGTTTTTTTTCTAAAAAATTTAACGGTCTATGAGAAAACTGAGTTAAACAATTTCTAATGTTTTGCCGATTTTATACATGTCCTCAAGCCTTACCTGCACCACCTTTAATCTTGACGTCCCACCACAGCCAATTTTCTAGAGGAGAACGATCCATTTGCACTAATTCGTGCAATCTTTTGCAAGATTTGATAGTGTACGGTGGAGACGGATATTTTCCAATGCACTTCGTTTCTTGTCTGTTTGAAGAGATCCACGACTTTGGGATGATGTCACCATCTGAGAGTCCTGTGGTTTGACTTCCGAAAAACTCGACGAGTTGAAATTTGTATTCCTGTCCATGGTTGATTGAGACTGCAAACATGCAATACCATAATTACATTAGGTTTAATAGCATCAATGCCATAAATTAAAATTCTTTGATTGCGAATATCTAGTACTTACCAGCGGGCTCTAGTTTTTTTCTTCTTTTTCCGATCTTCTTTGCCGTGCTCGTGTACATGTTGCGCTACGGAATAATCTGTGAACGTGAAAATATGCCTGATTTATGTTTGAGATGTTCGACTTTGTTTTCGTAATATGTTGTGTAAAGATACATTAACTCCCTTAAGGGGTAACACCACTTTAGGATTTTTGAAAAACTTAATTCTTTAAATTGGCTTAAGAGATGCTTTGAACCATCTATAATAAGGGGAAAAAGTTCGGTACCTGTAAAACAAAGGTCCGCAGGCCCATATGGGCTCCTCTACGTATTTCATGAGATTGAAGTTCGTATCGTTGGAACGCACCGAAAATTAACACTTAAGAATTTCTTTTTATTTGTACTGGCCAAATCTGCCCACAAAAATCGCTTAATTATTTTCAAGACAATTATTCAAAGATCTACAGTATAAATTATAAGAAGGGAGTTTTTATATTAATAAAAATGAAGAAATTAAAATCTAACGAAGAACTTTCGTTGCATTCTAACTATGCAAACTTCAACATCATCGTATTTCTCTAGCTGTACTCATGTAAATGAATAGAAATTTTAAAAAATGTCTACATTCAAATTTGCGGCAGCTATACCGTGTGCCGCAGAGCGTCTTAAATTCAACATTCCTCGCGAGAATGGCTGCAGCGTCACGTTTTTCTATCACTTTTTAATATGAATTTTTTTTGTTCACTTGAAGATATGACTAATAGAATCCTTGAATATTATTATCCTCTTGTCCTTCCACCAAAAAAATTGCAAAAAATCACTTAATTTTAGAAGTTTACAGTCGTATAAACCCTTAAACATACTTACCCTTTTTTATAATGGAAACCTTGTGTATCCACGTGTTGTCTGCTTTTTATGCTCTGTTTATACGTCACTGATGAGAGAGAGTGGGGATAGAAGGAGAATCACACGCGCACACTCTTTAATATGTTTTTTAGAAGTTAACAATTTTCACGAGCACTCTCGCGTCGCGTCTCTCACGCGCTATCTCGCTCACAAGGGGACAGTACGGCAGTCGGATTTTTGTAATTTTTCGTACTCATGGTACGTGAAGTTCAGACCTCGAATATTAATATCCCAAAGCAGTTCGACGCCATATTCAGAAATTTTCGAGAAAATTGACTTTGAAGTTTTCGAGCGCACTCTTATCCCACAAAGATGCAACGATATTCGAACTGGGCTCGTGGCGTACCCGGTAGCGCTCGAGTCTAGTAATCGCGGGGTCGCTGGTTCGAGTCTCACTTCGAATTTTTTTTTTTTAATTAGCATACCTCCATCATTTAAATATCCCGATAAATGTTTGTTGTATATAATCACATATTATTATATATAATTAATATAATATATCTATATATGTTTATATATGGACAAAATCCATATATAGTTATTTATGTACAAAATTCATTATAGTTATACATAATTATATATTTTCTGATATATGATCATATATTATTTATATATAACAATAGGTGATTATTTATAAAAACATAAATAAATAATCCCGGGATAAACATCATAAAATCTATGCTAATTCACATATATGTAATTATAATTATCAATGATAAATGCAAGTCTTATTTTTGATTATCTCTTGCTTGAAATTGCGAATAGGCGACGTAAAAATATCCAGTAATAATATTTACATAAACTCCCTTGTAGATTAATAGGAATATAAATAGAAGAATAAATGTTGAAATATGTGAATATAACGCTTGCTTTGGCAACCGTCGATATTGTGAATAACAGTTCTGCGTACATCGTTTGCCTTTGTCCTGATCAACTACCTGCGAAGCGGGCACAGCTGCTTGTGCACAAAAGATTTCTGGGAATTCCAGAACGGGTGGAAGGGATACGGCGTCTTCCGCAAGGAATGCCTGTTTGAAGTAGCATTCGACCGTTGGTTTTCGGAGCAGCAAGTACTGTTTTTCGGCGTGGTGCACGATTTTGTAGAATATTCGATAAAAAAGATCAAAATGTCGGGCGTGGGAGACGACGAGGTGCCTGGGCCTTCGACGGCACAAGATGATATTGAATATTCTTTGTGCAGTGAAGTTTCAAAATTACAATTGAAGGATGCCCTCGTATATTACGAGCAAATTCTCACACAAAATAATCTTGTGGCACCAACACCATCGGAGGTAATTACTGAAGAGGGAATGTTACTAGCAGAAGACTTGTTCCATTATACAAACTTTACACGAAAAAAAGTTTGTAACGGATGAAGAACTAATTATGCTTGATGAATTGGACGAAGAATACGCTTTTGATGAACCTGCATCTGACAACGAAGATTCTTCTGAAAATTATGAGCCAGAGGAGAAAAGGGCGAAATCGTACACGGACAATATTCCGCTGGATTATAAAAGGAAAGTTATCAATATAGTTCAAGCACATCCGACATGGAGCCTAAAAGTTCTGCAAAAAAACGGGTGCAGCCGCTTAAAGCGCATGGGGGAATTGCCAAAATGGGAAAAACATGTAAAAAGCGGAGGAACCATGACAGACAAATACGCGACCATCGATTCGTGGACTTACGATCGCTTTGAGGAAGCGCGACAGAACAACCAACAAGTTACAACCCGGAACTTGCAGCAGTGGGCTTTATCGGCTGCGAGTCAATTTGAAAATTTTGATTTCAAAGCTTCCGATAGGTGGGTTGTGAAATTTAAACGGAGACATCGAATTCGCCAAAGAAAAATCACGAAGTTTGTAACGGAAAGAGAAACCGCAACGCGGGATGAAATCCTGGCTGCTGCAGAAGATTTTCGTATCCAGGCTCGTTATGTCATACCAAACTTTGGTCCCGATTTCGTCATTAATACAGACTAAACAGGTATTCAAAATTTTTTCCATAATAAATTAATGTAGACTTTCGTATATAGTATTTTCAATTTATTCCTTTTCTATTTTTTTCAGGATGCCAATACCAGTCGACGTTCGACAGAACTGGGGCGACCAAAGGATCAAAAGTAGTGCTGGTAAAGCGGCAGAATATGAATAAAGTCACCCATTCCTATACTGCGCAGTACTCTGTCACCCTATCAGGAAAATTGTTGCCCCTGGTGTTCGTATGCCTACAAGAAACAACAGGTTCATTTGGTCCCAGAGTTCAAAAATCGGTCGACGAGTACCTAAAAAAATACGGAAACGTCGTAGTCACGTCATCGAAATCGGGAAAATTGACTACAAAGTTATACAAAGATTTTTTAATCAACGTTTTGAAACCCTACGTAAAAAAAGAAAAGTTTTTCTTAATTATCGATCCCTGGGGAGGCCAGAACCGATATCGTGATGTACAATGAGGTGTTTCGAAATGACAGGCGTCTGCCTACTTGCACGGTGCAGGTAATTCCACCCAAATGCACTCCATTAGTGCAACCTTGTGACGTGTATTTTTACCGCCAAGTAAAAAATTTCATAAAGCGTCTGCAGAACTGCGCCTATCTGATTGAACAAGGACGTGAAATTAATGATAGAGAAGATTGCATAAAAATTCATTCTATTGTTCATCAGCAGTTGTCTTCTCCGGTCTTCAATAACATGATCAGATATGCGTGGTTTGCTTCGAAACTTTGCGATCAAAGAGAAATCTTCATGAACGTGAATGAAGTTTGTTTTCCGATCGATGTATTGAAAAAAAAATTGCGAATGTAACAATGCAGCGTTTGTACGGTGTGCGAGATGCCGTGAAAATGACTGTTTTCCTTGTTTTTACGATGGTTATCACTCTGGCTCGTGTAACATTACACCCGATGTATAAAACAAACGAATACAGACCGAATAATAAAGTATTCAATTCCTTACCCGTCGTTTTTCATTTTCATCCTAAAAATGTTGTTGGTTATACATATTGATACTTGAAAATGTATGTTTATAATCAAGAGATAATTAAAAATATGACTTGCGTTTTTTCATTTAAAAAAAATGAAAAAAAAAATGAAATAAAATTTCGAAGTGAGACTCGAACCAGCGACCCCGCGATTACTAGACTCGAGCGCTACCGGGTACGCCACGAGCCCGGTTCGAATATCGTTGCATCTTTGTGGGATAAGAGTGCGCTCGAAAACTTCAAAGTCAATTTTCTCGAAAATTTCCGAATATGGCGTCGAACTGCTTTGGGATATTAATATTCGAGCTCTGAACTTCGCGTACCATGAGTACAAAAAATTACAAAAATCCGACTGCCGTACTGTCCCCTTGTCAGTTTTGTACTCGACTCCTTGAATGCAGTCGGCACGCAGTTCGGCCCGATGTCCCGGATATAACACGCGTACACGCCGTTGGCTTTTGTCTTACTTGTTCCTAGCTTCAGCCAAAGCCCCCACATCTTATCGCTCTCAGATGCGTCACGCTTTTCAATGACGAACCCAAACAAACACAGGCACGTATTTTTCATTCGACGTTTACCTCACGACTCTGTCCGCACGCCGGCCGGCACACGCGCTCCGGGGTTCACATGGGCTCCCTAGAACCACGCGGCTGACACGCCATTGGCTGATGCGTCGCGGGAGGATCGCCTGACGCGCTACGAGTTCACACGACGAACTACGGGGTTCACATATCCGCTCGCACGGCGGCTCTTTTAATTTTTAATCTTTTAACTTACTTTGTATAGTTGACGCGGTTGCTTCGGTATGACGTTGCAATTCAAGCTCTATTTCTTTGCGTATTTGACGATATTAACTTATCCGCGTCTTACTTTTTTCAGATGTCCTTTCTCTGTCCATCATAAATGGAACACATAAAAACACAAAAAAGCTATTGCCAAAAAGTTTTTAATATAACACGACGTTTCAAAAAATAATCGCGTATAAACGGGGAACAAATTGGGTAAACAGACCCGCATCGCATGTGGAATCCCGTCACAATATGCATACGATGCGCCATCTACACTATGCGAACTTCATAGACTATTCGGATCCGAATCGAATCGGGCACTACGATCACAAGTGGCGCCAGTATTTCGAATTCTTGCCACCGCGTCGCCACCATGTGTACAGAGTTGAGACTATCTGGATTCCCATGAGGATACCCCTTTTAGGGAATCCATTCTATATCCCGACCGGAATCTGACAGGAAATTAGATGTCCCTAAGAAATTTCTGCACGGGGAGTTCCGGCAAAGTCAGGTAAATCGCGTACGTAATCATGTTACTTTGATACGACGACACGCACTTGCTCCCGTGCAGCAGCAATAACTGGCGCGAATATAGGCGTACTCGCATATAGCCCGCGTGATATTAGATTTTCGGGAGTAAGCGCGTATTGCGCATTGCGAACTGTACGCGAGGCAGATATTCGAATCAAATGCACGTTTCGGAAAATCTTTCGATTCTTTTTCGCATCGCTCAGCCATCGGTCTTTTGATCGGAAATTAGATTCAATCGGATTACATTATATTGGATTAGGTTTATTGGTGTTACTGTGTCCAAAAGCCACCCAATCCTCCTTCTTTTTGCAATACAGAGAAAATATACAGAGCAATAAAACAAACGACTTGATACAAGAGCAAAGACAAAACGACAGATTAAGGGACCAGTCCACTTTGAAAATTTCAAAATCGATAGCAAGCAAGACTTGAAGAAATCGACGATGATGAGCAACCAGAAGGGATTTTGTACGGTGCAGGAATTGCCGATTGAGTTTAGGTGAGAGTTTTTCGTAGTGTAAACTTCAAACGCGTTTTTCTCGAAACAACGTTTTCAAATTGTAGCTCCATCGTATCTCTAAAACTAATAAACCGATTCTCTTGAAATTTGAACCATATATTGTAAACATGATTCGCAACAAGATGACCTTCGATGGTTTTAAAATTTTGATTTCTACTCTTTTTTTGCGAAAAACTGCGAAAAAAGCGTTTTTTTTAATTCCTCGTTTTTCATCTGCCATTGTTTTTATTCTTTGATAAAACTTTATATCCAAGGGTCATTTTGTAGCTGGTGTCATACTGAATCTAATGGACTTTGATTTTTTTGTTTCAGACAAACCGTTGCCGAGTTGTGATGGTAGCTACCTGGCCCACCTATTTTTGAGGCGTTACGTTAAATTATAGTTTTTGTACTTAAAAATGAATAAAAATGAATGCAATTTTTTCTTTTTATGTATTTCAAGACTTTATTCATCAGGCCCAACAAATTTTATATTCATATTTTGTATGAAACTCTCAAAAAAAAAAAAATCGCGAAAATAGCCTTTTTCGTGGCTCCAAAGTCGACTGGCCCCTTAATGCGTTATATCTATGTGGTTCACCTAATGACAGAGATTTTCGGAAATTTTACTTGAGAATAATAAAAAGGCAATTAGAATAAGGTTTAGAGGGTTTATTCTACATGTGTTGACGAAAATTTAAAAAAATACAAAATGGTAGCTCTGTCATTTTTTAAGTCGCTCTGCGGAAGGATGCGGATCTTTTACGGATAATCACTTCGAACGGGATTTAAAAAAAACTTCGTCATTCACATAAGTTTTGCTCGAGAAATACTCACGGTTATTAAAAATTTTATTTTTATCCAAATTGGCATCATTTGAATACATTTTTCTTTCTTTCGCCAAAAAATCGACCCCGATTTGTTTATAAAACTTCTTTGGAGCATCTATCCAGAAGCTAGAGTGAACATTTCAAGTCGAACGGATTAAACCTGCCCGAATTATGCGTTCTCCCGATTTAAAGAACGGTCGTTTCAAGAAAAACGCGTTTAACGTTTCCAAACTGGTTAAGGAACTATAGGCCACACGACGGAACTGAGGGTCTCATTTCAATGCTGTGTATACCCACTAAGGCATTTTAATAGTGAGTCTTCGGTTGTCGGGTGGTTGTATATATTTTCTGCAATAACTGAACTAAACAGATTCAAATTGCGACTTTCACCGTCTAGACTGTTTTGTACATTTCGGAGGACTCCAAGACGATTCGGAAACCGAGCTCCAATGAATAAAAAAAGGTCCGATTTTTTTTTCTCACTCAGATGGGATGTCTTAATAACGCAAATGAACGTCATTCTTCAGTCTTCGTGCAATGCAAAGAAAAATACAAACCACCAAAAGAGACTCGATAGAAAAACAAAGAAGAAATTAGTGTTTATGCAAAAGAAAAACGAAATAGAAGTATCCCAAGTACAAGGAAAAAAGCAAAAAAAATCGAGGGCCGAAGGAAGAAAAACGAAGATAGAAGAGGAGGGAAGACGGAGATTAGAACGCGGTAGGCGTGAAATATGACAAAACATTTTCTATCGAAGCGAGTAACGCTGAACATTGAAATATGCAACGCGACATAAATTTTCTCGTAAACTCATTTGTTTTCTCAATTAAAATGAAAATTGCCCACTGAACAAATAATCATGAATCATGCTCGTTTCACCGCGGCTAATCGAGTCTTTTTCGCTGTAAAATCTGTCGATCGGTTTTCCCCTCGTACAATTTTAACGAGCCGCAACCGTTGTATCAAAACGCGCGTGAGATAGTCGTTTTAAGTAGGATCGTACAATAAGTAAACAAAATTGCGTCGAGATTTTACAATCGCCGACTGCGGTCTGTCTCTTTAGCTTCACTTTCGCGATAACCGCTGCGCCACTGCGTATTTTTATTCTCTTTCCTATTGTGTCAGGGAGGGGGGATCGTTCGGGATGCTCGCGGGCATACACGAGTCGACGGCCAACAACTCGAGTTCCGCGGGTGCGACCTGTGCCGCGTTCGGTCGATGCGTCAACCACTTCGGATCCTTTTAAAGATGTTACATCGAATAGCGTGATTACGACTGTGAGAGTCGTGGACGGTGTACGACGAGAGCAAGGAACCGGTTTAGTCATGTTACGCCGCTTTGCGCTAAGGCGAGAGTATGGAACTTTGACGGACGAACTTGCTGTCAGCGGACAATCGACATTTACATTGTCGTTGGATTATTTCTAATTGATCGACCACCTCCCCCCTTCTCAACGTCTTTTGCCCTTTCTTTCACTCGTTACGATGCAACGTGGAAAGCTTTCAACGCGGTATATAGATACTTTCATGAAGCTCGTTCATGAGAAGCCCCCCCCCCCGCCCGCCCGTCGTACAACTGCGCCGATCTTTTCTCGATTGGTACGAGCCACGAGTCTCCATCCGATACAATCGACTCCTTTGGTGTCCTGCTGAAAAGGCGGATATAGGAAATGATGGTCTAAGGGTTTTATCGGATCGCCGATTATTGCTCGAGCGCTGTCAGTCTCGATCCGGTCACGCGGGGATGTCCCCGAGTCTCTTCCTCAATCCTGCGATATTTATTCACCTCTTTTTCGTCTCTATCCGTTGCGTTCTTTCCGCGTGCCATCTCCGATCGATCCACTTTTTCTTGTTTCTACTTTGTAAGCGCGATCCGTTCTCGTTATTCTTCTTGTTCTTCTTCTTCTTGTTCTTCTCGGCTCCGCGTATCTCGTCTCGCACTTGAATCTCCTCTCGTCTCCGGGCCGATGGTTTTTTTTTCTTCTTTTTTCAAGGTTAGAGCGCGCCGGACCGGGCGCGGCTCTGCCCAAAACGGCAAGGAGCGCGTTCTTACGCCACAAATACCACAGCTCCGACTCATCCGGTAGAACGTACAAGACTCCGAGGAGATGAGAAGATGACACGAATAACGAGGAGAAGACAAGAGACGTCGAGAAGAGCTGCAGGGGACGGGCTGCTGGAAGTGCCTGAGTTGGACGAAGAATCCTGCACGTGACCGCGAGCTCCTCTTTTTCTTTTTTTTCTTTCCTCATTCTCCGCGGAGAACGGCTTCGCGCGCTCAGGATTCCCAGAAAGTTTGTGTTTTGCCTAAGTCGATGGAGCGAAAAGGGGCCTCGGGAGGTGCGCACCAGGTGGTGGTGGTGGTCGATTCCTTGTTAAACTTGTTTCGACACGACCGCGACGAGCGACGAAGAGACGTCTTTAGCTAGAACCCGCGCACCCGAGATAACGAACCACCTTACCGCGAAGACGACTTCCGCCCGGATTGTTCGATATGACCCCGGCCGTACGTGTTCGATCGAAAAGGAAAGAACAAAAAAAAAAGAAATAAAATCTCGATCTTATTGCCATTGGAATCGATATGTGTAGAAAAGAGTCCTCGAGGATAAATCTACTTGCGTGCGCAGCTGTCCAAGAGACAAAAAGATTTCCCCGTCTCGAGAACAAACGTGACGCCCTTTACCGGCCAATCGAGGAAAAGACAGGCTTCTTTCGGCATGTCAACGCGTAGCACATTCCTGATTGCGAATATTCCGAGTGCGCGGAAACAACATTCATAGGTTAATGCAGATATCTTCGACGGAGGATTCTGCAACGGGGAGGGAGCCTTTCGCTCGATATTGCGCCGGGTGATGTGCGAAGCCGGGCCCAGCTAGGCCCGTGGGAGGTTATCGCGAGCTACGAGCTCCAAAAATAAACGGCTCAATATTATGGTTGAATCGTTAGAGTAAATAGTTGAAATTAATTAACGGTTAAGGCGAAGGAAGACGGACAAAGCGGAGGCGCAGCGGCCTCGGGTGTGTGCGCGCGTGTGTGTGTATGCGAAACACGGGCTTTCGCATTCTATGTATGTTCCGCGGAGTGTCTGGACGCTGCTGTACGTACCGTACGATACATCAGACTGCATGAGGGAGGAGGTAATAACGGAAGCTGGACGTTGCGAGCGAAGACCGGGCCGGACTAACCACATCACGACGGAACTCGATCGCGTATACGTCGAGGGCGAAAGTGCGACCGAGATGGGAAAACGCGCTTTGGAGTTTCTGACGTTGAGAGTGGCTGTTGCTGCGCTCTCTCGCTAAGCCACAGAAGGGACTAATTGATATCCTGGAGTCTCCTCGAGCGGCCAATTACAATGCCAAAGAGAAAGAGGGAGAGAGGGAGAGGCTTTCGGGCAGAGTGCTCGCGGTGATCTCTCTGCCACGTCTGATGCTCTCGTTTCTCTCGGATTTGCTCTCTGTCGATGATCGCCTCGGCAAGTTTAACTCGCAGCCTTGGAGATGGCCTTGTGAAACGGTCGAAACTACCATTCATCCTCGGTACTATCGCGACGTTGCGTAAGACAACGCGTGGTCCTAATAGCCGGAGAGCCGGCTGCCAAATTTCCTCTCTCATCGAACATAAGAACGATTTTTTTACGAGTCGACGGATTACATCCCGCGTAGAAATTTCGATGGGGCCCAGATCAGGGCCCGATCAGGTTGCCTGACTGCCCTGGTAGGGCACTAATAAGGCAGCCTGAAAGGGCCCTACTGGGAACTGTAACGTTGTGTCACATATGGGCCTGATCTGGCTGCTTGATCAGGCTCCTATCAGGTTGCCTGATCAGAAAGAAATGCATATATTTCAAAAAAACAAAATGGAATGAACTACTTAATTTAGAGTTCCACTACAATGATTTTGTATCATAATTCGTCATTCCCTGGCCTACTGAAACGTTTTTGTTCGAAGAAAATATTTCGACTATATCGGAATCGAACCTCGTACCTTCCTACCCAAAGCTAGGCACGCTGCCCCTATGCTACCGAGTGCTTGTAACATCTTGGTCCCAGATATGGCATAACAGACCAAATGAATTCCCATAATTATTTGTTGTATCACATAAAGTATATCAATTAGTTAATATCATTGTGACAATTAAAGAGGTTTATCGAATAACGTGCTATAGATTTTTGAAACTTAACCTTATATATATATATATATATTTTCTTCGAACAAAAACGTTTCAGTAGGCCAGGGAATGACGAATTATGATACAAAATCATTGTAGTGGAACTCTAAATTAAGTAGTTCATTCCATTTTGGTTTTTTGAAATATTATATGCATTTCTTTCTGATCAGGCAACCTGATAGGGGCCTGATCAAGCAACCAGATCAGGCCCATATGTGACACAACGTTACAGTTCCTAGTAGGGCCCTTTCAGAGCAGATATATATATATATATATATATATATATATATATATATATATATATATATATATATATATATATATATAATTCCTCTCTCTCTCTCTTCGCCTTACAAAGCTGCTGAAATCTTCTAACACGCATCCGAGTTGCATAACGTTTTTTATCGTGACAGTCTATAGCACCTTTTTTTAAATACAATTCAGGAATGCATCGAAACTCCGAAGCTACGATGCTGTAAAATCGAAATTTCCATGTGAAAAATGAGAGGTTATGTGCATCTAGCGACTGCTGAAGCAGGCATAGGGCAAGCCTATTTATGGCCTCATCAGGGGAAGCCATAGTAGGGCCTATCGGGGAAAGCCTTAGTAGGGCCACATTAGGGACAGCCTTAGTAAGGCCCTATCATGGAAAGCCTTAGTAGTGCCTATCAGGGCAAGCCTTGGTAGGGCCCTATCGGGGAAAACCTTAGCAGGATCTTATCAGGGACGGCCTTAGTAGGGCCATTTTAGTATAGCCTGATGTAGGGCCTAAATACTTCCGGCCCGATCGAGGCCGGATCAGGATGTCCGTAATAGGTGTTACCCCTATCACACCCTGATCGGGGCCTGATCCTGGTCAGGCTAACCCTAAGAAATTTCTACTCGGGATGTTGCTCAAGATGGCTGAGGGTTCCATACATCCTGTATCCTGACCGGATTGGCAGAAAAAGCCCACTTCCGGGATGGTTTTCGAGGTGAAAATCCCTCACTTTGAGAACAAACAAAAAACGTGCGGCAACCCCTTACTGGAACCAAGGCAGCAGCCCCTAAGTGCGACTCATTTTCGCAAAGTTCCTTCGTGTTTTTTTCTTTTCTTTTCAAAGTAGGTGGAACGCTGGTGAAAAAAATGTCTGCTACCTTTGAGTCGCGCGACTTGTGACTGTTCATTTTTAACGCAGCCGCACTTCCCTTACGGAACATATGGGTTTTTTTTATGAAAAATTCAGCGCCGCCCAAAGGTGGCGCGAATCTTTTTTGGCCAAGGCCAGCGATTGCAATATCGTTTTTTGTGTTTCGGACATTAAAGAAAAGTTTTTTCAAACAATCCTATGTTCGATGACGGAGGAACGTAGTGAAAATGAGTCGCACTTACGGGGCGGCGGAGGGGGCTTGGTTCCGGTGGGCGTGAGAAGTGGCCGGAACCAAGCCAACCAATTTTTTCTTCTCAAAATGCTTGTCTTTGGTGCAAGTTTCAGTCGTAGATATATGAGGTACGGTCAGCCGTAGTTCGGTGAGGGAGTTTCATCCCTAAAAATCATACCGAATGTGGCCCTTTTTCGCCAAATCCTTGCAGAATTCAGGATGTATGAAACCCTGTGCCATCTTGACCAGTCATCGAATATTCGAACAACATTTGTTCGTATATGTTCGACGAGGGCGGGAATTTTGTAGCCGGTTCTTGGACTATAATATTCTACTCGAAAATCGATAAATATGAGGTCAACTTATCTTATTTCCAATATTGCGAGGCTAAGAAAGTCGTACAGTTATTATTAGGCCGAACGAATCGAATAAGTATAAGCCTTCGAGCCATTTTCTCGATGCACACGGCTAACAATGAAATGGAAAGAGAGTCGCGGTAGGATATCGTGGGCGAGAACACGAGGGTGCATCACACTTCCCGTAAGAACGGGGCGCCACAGAAGGCGTGGGTGTTCCTTTATTGGACTAATTTCACACCTTCGCATCTGTGTCACCTCCTTTACCCCCCCCCCCTCCTCTCTCGCTGTTTCTCTCTCAATCGACGTCCGTGTACGGCACGACACAAGCCGCAGCATCCCCGCTCCCGTCTTTCGCTCACTCGCTATCGACGGGGGGACAACTTGCTTCTTCAGCCCTTGAAACGAAAGAGCCCCCCTCCCCATTATCGTACGCCGCACAACTTGCCTCGTTACGTCTACGCAAGTACAACCGTGAATACGTAGAGATCCTGCGTACTCGTGCACCCTTGCAAAGAAGATAACGAACGGGAGATCGAGTCTCTCGATCCTGCTCCACCAGACAGACGTATTTCGTCCCGTATAATCCAACAGGATCGTTGTTTTGGTGTCGATTCTCGCACCCCTCTAGTTTTGCGTTGAGTTACTCGCGCACCCGATCAGACCTTACTCGGTCGACGAATGTATCTATCTGTACGGACCGCTCGTCATCATTCGCCTGACGCGAAGCCATTCTGGAACAGCCTTGTGTCAGCACCCTGGACGATTTCCACAATTTTATTTCCACCCAGAAATCTACCGCGTTTTCTTCAGCATCACGTGACAAGGATACAAAAAATTGCCGATCCCCTATCACGAAGTTTCCCAGAGTATCGCGACAACCCACAAATGTTCCAATTTTCTACAAGGCGAATCGATCCTACTGTATATCCAAAGTGAAATTCACACGCCCGCCGGATTTGCGGGTTTTTTTTTCATCGAATAGTTAGGCTCCTCTGTTTGTATGGAGGTACTTTTCACAGCTTGTGCAACAGTGAAAGCGAAAGGGGTTAATTAGTGGCAGCGTATCTACACTCTACGGCACACAATAGACTGCATTCGATGCGAAAATATATGGAGAGCGCGGCGGACGATAGACTCATTATCATTTGTATCGAATGGTCGTTACCGATAATGGCGAGCGTCGACCAGAGATCGTCGGGAGCTCAAGCGGTGAAAGCGGAGCTCCCGAGTTCAAGATTAAGTACGAATATGAGAGCGTAAAACAGGTATGTCGATAATGAATTTGGAGCACGAGCTGGCAAAAAGGAGTATGGAGCTTCGAGGTGTTTCCCAAGCTATGGCTCGAGACAGCGGAATATGTACGTCTACATCGAGGCACGCGCAATCCTACTACCGCATATTCCCAGAGAAAACCACTTGGTTAAATGATACGGTGCCAATTGAATTGATCAATTTACTTTCTCGACGGCTACACTCTGCTTCGAATTAAATAAAATTATTCGCAACGCTATGCGTCCGAACCTGCTCGAAAAACACACGCGCGACAACGAGTCTTCTTACGAAGACCAACTCGGTATAATATTATTCGACTGGATGATGTCTTGAGCGAATGAAGATGGAATAATGCATATCGAGGCTAGTTATTATTCTTATTTTTAGATTTATGTGAATATATTCCAAACATGGCACGCGCGGGCAATATATTCTATTAGGAGAAAATTATAGACTATCATAGTAAATTCATCGTGTTTGGTGTTTTTTATTGTATTTTCCAGAAATACGCTTCGACGTGTTGTTTAAAAAGAAAGTGCTCCGTGAAAGTGTGACAACTAAAATTTTTTTCGTCAGAACCGTCGAGTGATTTTTATTCACGGTGTTCTGTACCATTAAGCGGTAAATTTTACTTAAAAATTTGAATTCCGGAGACCCCTCAGTCAATATTTCCAATGTATCCCCCATCCACTCTCCTGCCGTTCAAGCACCACTGCATCGACACTAATGGTAATAAAATATTTGCCCTCGGTGTGGTCCGAACGCTCGGTATCAAACGTCCAGGGGATATCGTACATATGTTCTGATGAATACTCATCTTTGGTGGCCTCAAAATTCCTCAAGGTATCATTTGGCCACTGCGATTTCTTACCCGAATGCATATGTAAAAAAAGTAGCCCGTGTAGTACGGTTTTCCTCTTTCTCTCTCTCTCTCTCTCTGTCTCTCTCGAACAAGCACCGCTATCCCACCGAGGCCTGTTACACGAGCGGCTAACAACCCCTCAGCTACTCCCCGGAGGGATGGCAAACGTGTATAGTGCAGAGATAGCTCGAAAGTCCAACACGCTGATCGACACACGCAGCTGCTAACGACTGTTGATCATTCCCATTTTTCGAGACTGGCAATACTGCAAACTCTCCCGTGTAGCTCCAGGCTTTCGTGAAGTAATGGTGAAAACGTTGGGAATACATCATCTACAATAATCCTCGTTGCAGAGCATAAAAAATCCGCGAGTAAAAGTAATAATCCTCCGATGAACTTGACGTGAGGATTTTTGTAGCCCGCACGGGCGATAGCCGTATCGATTTTTTTTCCGCGTTCGTACATTGTTATACGGCGAGACCCTAATAAATATAATACGAGCGGGCAAAGCACCCCCCGCCCCCTCTCCCTCTCTCTCTCTCCAATACGGCTTTCGAGCAACGCGCGGGCCGCGCTCGTTAAGGAAATTGGCTCAAATTAAAAGACGATACAGTCGTACGCGGTTATTGGCCGTTGGTACGATCCGTACGGATATTTCAACGACTGTGGATATTGTTATGCCTCTCTCTCCCTCGTTGCGAGGGATGAGTTATGTATCGGCGAGCAAGAAAAAAAGCGGACAGTGTCCAATGATTGTATCGTCCGGTTCACGAACCGACGAGGTTCCGAATGTTGTATACTCGTGCAATTTGGCTGTCGGAAGGAGACGCGAGCGAAGAGCGAGGGTGAAGGAGCTGCGGACGGACTGAATCCAAGTACCGTATCATTATCCTCGGTTGGACGGATCTGGTAATGCACGCAAACACTCGCTCGGTTCCCACGCTTACGTGTTGCACATTAGGCTCCTCTTACGCCGGGTCTCCTAACCGCCTCTGTGTTCGTACTCGCGTTTTAAGCCTACGCAAACGTCATTCGCGTTTGCCAATCGTGCGTGTTGCGGTGACACGCGCACCTCTCTCGCTCCTTCGATCCCCGATCCCTTGCTCTCTTGCAACCCTGTTTGCGCGTTTCTCCAATGTATCGTAATTTACCGCAATTTACCGCAACGCTGTGTGCAAGCTTTGCTTTGTCTCGATTTTTCGAGGCACACGCGGACAGGGATGCGGTTAAGAGTGCGAACCGAAATACTCTATTTCATATTCGATCGCGTGTCGTGCCATAAATTGTCCTATGGGCGCGATACGAAGAGCGATAAAAACGAGATTGTACGAAAAAACGGGGAGGGAGGGATAGAGAGAAAGAGAGAGAGTTTGCGCTAATACGGTAGTACGCGAAAATAAAATCTCCATACGATATCTTGTCGTCAGGATCCGTGGCACCCGAAATAATGTCAAAGAATGTGTAACGACCGCGCTTGAGAATAGTCCTTTTCGAGTGTGTCCTTTTTATTCGAAAATATTAAGCATCCTCCCGTTCGAAGGGATTTGTATCAGCAGTTCCAAATGTTCCTATATAGAATATGCAGCAACGTGATATCGCCTTTGAGTGCGATTCACTAGCCATCCGTGGGCAAGCCTCGAGAATAAGTACGGGTCGCGTAACCTTCTTTCCAGCGCACGCTCTCGATTTCGATTCAGATTTATTCCTTTTGCAGCCATCCATCCATCCTACCTCGACACCCTCTTTCTCCTTTCTCTTCGCATAATGATTTTTGTATTGCCCTGTGGCGTGCACCTAATGGCAGAGTCCGGCAGTTTCGTGTTGGCCGAACATTTTCAACCGCGCCGCACGAATCCTTCCATGGCTCTTTTTCCCTCCGTTCTACCAAACGGTCCCGACGAGAGTCTCACCTATCGAGTCACTGTATCATTATCAAAGTTTCGCCACGTCACGTATAAACGTAATCCACCTCTAGGCATCTTTTTTCTCTCGCGATGCAGTTCTCGTTCACCATTCCCCTTATCGCGTCACTATCCCCGTTTTATTACACGTTTTTGTAACAACGGGTAATTGCTTCGCGCCGTTGTTCATTACCACGCGGTTCATTTTTTCCCAACTTCTGCAAGATTAAATGGAACATAAAGAAAATAAAAATATAACGAGAGTAAGGGGTCTCGTTCGAGTTGCACGATCAATTGGACGTATACGTCAATAGGGTTTCGGTAACGCTAATCTTTTCGCCACGTCCCTGCTACGCGATGTTGTATCTATCATTGCTTTCGTCAAAATGGCAATTATTATTTTTTTCAACCTCTCGCCTCCTTGTTTTCCTTCGTCCCGCTGGCATACCCAAATAACCCGCTGCCGTATATGTAATAACGCCGCGATCGCGGCGGAGGCGGAGTACAGAAATCGACGCGGCGCCTTGACCTCCCCCGTTCCCTCGAAATCAACTCCTAATTTGGCATTCGTCAATGAAAGAGCAGTTTTTAATTCGTTCACGAGTTGAAACAACTGCTTTACCGTTTCAACGATCCGATATAATTTTTCCGGAGAACGATTCAATGGGACCTCGATCGTATGGACAGATCTCCCTACGCTTCCAACTCACCCGTAATAATCGGACAAATATAACGACTAGTTATCCGATGCTATCGGAGATGAAAAATACGCGTATTTTTGTAAAAGTCTCCGTTACGAAAGTCAGTTTGCGAAAAATTGGCTCGCCCTCCCGTGTCACGTATTTCCGTGCTTTCTTCTTCCCCCGTGTACCTTGGATCGGTACATACGTCGCCGGGTTTCCCATTATTTCGTTCGAGCGTGTACACATTCACGGGACGAAAATCCCCCGCGTGACTCTCCCCAAGAGTACTGGACCCAGAGTGGGAGTGAGCGAGCGAGAAAGAGAGAGAGAGAAAGAGAGAGAGAGAGAGAGAGAGAGAGAGAGAGAGAGAGAGCGGGCGGCCCTTTGCGCGTCCTCCTCGAAACCCATCGCGTTGTTGTTTCTTGCTACTTTCTTAGGAAGCCTCCAACGGCAACTGAACATAAGCCGGGCCACTCGTATATCGGTTATGCGAAGAAGCAGCCGTCCAAGCAAATTATAACGGCCACGGTACATTGTTTGAAAAATATGTATAGTTAGGAGGGAAATACGGTCTACGTACGTACGAGACATTTCACGTGAAATTGCGCACGACATCGGATGCACTCTCGATCATTCTCCTCTTCAAGACTTTAGGACGTTTATCACACAACCGCATCGAAACCTCAAATAGTTTTTCTTGCTTGGATTACTGGGCTGTCGCGTCTCTGTCGAAGGAAAAATCGGCGCGCTCGGAAATGAGCCGATCTTACGCGGAAAGACCGATAGACCTACGCGATATACTTTCCGTACGGAAGCCAAGGATGGATAGGAGGGTACTTTCCAAGCATAGCGAGGAATAACAGGATGCACCGGACATACGGTGGACATCGTTATCCCCGCGAACCTCAGCTACGATTCCAGGCACACGAAACACGCCGGAGGGAGAGAATACACGCGTTGTTATATAGCATTACTAGTGTGTGTGTGTGTGTGTGTGTGTGTGTGTATGTGTATCTTCCCCCGTGAGATCAACTTCTTTTCCGATCTTATTCTCTTCTCTTCCTTTTCCCTCTTTCCTCGTTAACGCGATGCGAGCAGCTTTTCAATTTTCTCATATCCAGCCTCTTATCGTTCGCTCTCTTGATCCCTCCCCTCTCAAAGAATATTGCGTTTTCATCATCGCTGCCCCTCCTTCTCCTCCTCCTCCTCCTCCTCGTCCTCCTCCGCCGTTTAGTAATTTTACTTTTTAGGAATAAATCGCTTCCCGTGTAGGAATTGTCGTCGAGATCTAATTGGATTCCCATATTCGTCCCGCCTACTTTCTGGCAAGGATCCAATGGTCATCGCATTTATATACTAAAACGTCACGCTCATGCATTGGATTCTAATCGGTATCCTCCCTATTGGAACCCAACGTACGAATACAATTTGAATCCTAAAGGATTGCCACTTTATCGATCCGATGTGATTCTTGATGGAACCCATCGCATTCTTTACGTTGAATATTCTCAACGAAATATGGAGATGTACAAAATGAGTGGATCTTGAGGAGGCTGCTCTGAGTCTCTGCGGGGCAGGAGGCAAGAGGCGATCGCATATGCTTAAGGGCTTACATACACCTGAGACGGCTAAAAGTAAGGTTATGTTTAAGAATTTTTTGGTGTATAAAACTAAATTTTATTAAACAACCATGCTATACATTTTAATGTATGACATTTTATATGCACTCATTACACAAAGTAAGGGAACAGTAAAATTAAAAAAAATATCATTGATTTTTGAATAGCTGTAACTTCGCCAAAAATGGTCGTAACGTGGAACAATGGTGTTTTAAAGCTTGAAATCTCTAGTTTACGAATCTCACCGCTGAACATTTTTTGAGCAACACGCTCGGCGTGAATCCAAGAAATGGGGCGAGGCAAAGATTTTCGAATTTTTCTGTTATTCAATATCGTCCACGGGCTCAAAAAAAATTATTAATTTATTTAAGTATTTTTTATTTAAGTATTTTTTGGACCTCTGTACGACCATTTGTCGCTGAGATATCGGCGTTTAAAGAAAAAAGGAGCTTGAGAAGAGTATGTGGCTTTCGGATTGAGGCCGTGTTGAGGATCAGCGTTGTGCCCACGTTTCGCAAACGTTACAGTCTGCACCATCAGGGCTGAGAGCTCCGATACTGAAGCTCTCGTGTCTCAGGTATTCCTTATATAGTTGCAGTCATCGTTCCAGATCGCTGCACCAGCCAATCAGATGTTTTAATTGATCAGCTGGTCAATTAAAAAACCGGGAGGACGGTGTGCCAAATAGGGTTAACGTGATATCCTCCGTCTCTGTTTAGATTGTCCGGATGTTTTCGGATTTCCAAGCCTTCTCGGTGTTTCCCAGAAAAATAGCTGTTTGATGGGGCCAGACTTTGGGCTTTGTCGAACTGGATGGCATGACCAGTCTCCATCCAATGTTCGGCCATGCGCTGATTGTGTAATATGGTCATATTTGATACACCGTTGGTGTTCTTTGATCCGTGTACTGACCTTCCTCCCGGTTTCCCCTATGTACACTTTACCGCATGAGCAGGGTATCTTGTATGCTCCTGGTGCACTTAATGGTGGTCTTTGGTCTTTTGCACTCGGAATCACTTGTGCTAGTTTCTTCTGAGGTTTGAAGATGACTCGCACGTTATGTTTTCCAAGGACCCTGCCTATGCGATCGGTTATGCCCTGAAGGTATGGAAGGGAAGTTGTTGCGGTTATTTGTCCTTCATTCTCTCCATCAGGTGCTGTAACCGTTTTCGAATCAGCTATTTTTCTTTTTAGATTTTTGATCGTTCTTTCGATGTTGCCTGGCTTGTAGCCATTGTCTCCTAAAGCTTTTCGTACGTGTTCTAGTTCAACTTCCAGGGAGTCTGGTTCGGAGATCGCTAGAGCTCTGTAGACCAGAGAGCTTATGACCGACTGTTTTTGGGAAGGGTGGTGATGGGACGTAGCGTGGAGGTATCTATCCGTATGCGTTGGCTTCCGGTAAACTTTATGGCCCAAAGTGCCATCGCTTCTCCGTTAAACCAGCACATCCAGAAAAGGGATTTGATTTTCCTGTTCTATCTCCATGGTGAATTGAATATTGGGGTGTTGGGAGTTGAGGAAGGTTAAGAAATGATTGAGGTTTTCTTTGCCTTGACTCCAAATGACGGAAGCCACATACTCTTCTTATTACATAAAGAGCCGTGAAAGCCTTAAAACTAAAAAGGAGCTTTTTCGTAGATCATCAATATCGCATGAACAAATAATCGTACAGCGAACTAAAGGTGGGTTTCGGAAACTGGAATAAATTCTCTAAAAGCACCTGTTAGTACTTTAGAGCTTTTTTTACCTTAATATTGATTTGTAATATTGATTTGTAAATAAATTTGTAAACTGATTCGAAAAAATGACTTTTTTCCGGTTTCGGAAAATCCACGTCAATTTTGCAAATATTGCAAAAAAAAGTAGTGGAGCCGGAAAATGAATGCGCAGTCGAGAGACGACGCGTAATTGATTTGAACGTTATGTCGAAACACATGGACTGCAAGCTTCTATAAAAAATGATTCACAATATTTAAATACTCTTTATGAAGCGGTAAAAAAATTAAAGCAAGGACGCTATAGTTTATGCGTTTCAAATGTTAGCGGCTATTCAAAATGGCCTACTTGACAGCAGCGTTGCCACGTGGCGTAGGGCGCTTTATCGTTTTACGCGAATCAGCTGAAATTTCCTGTTTTATTTCACGAATACGTCGATAACGAGACGGAAAAAACGTTGTAGTCTTCGGTGAAACTATTCATAAAAATGTCAAGATTTTTTTCCGCCTATTTCCATTCAATTCTTACTATTTTTATTATGTTGCGACAGTCGTATTAGAGTTCTCATGAAACTTTTGCTATGTCGCCCGTGTATAAGAGTATAAGACTCTCTCTCTCTCTCTCTCTCTCTCTCTCTCTCTCTCTCTCTCTCTCTCTCTCTCTCTATAATAGGAAAATAGTGACAGTTTCTAACCTCGTTTTGGCTTGTGGCTCTAGACCCTGCATAAAATCAACAAACGGAGATAGGTGGTGCCATCTACTGGGATAGCCACCTGGCGCGGCCTACCCTACCGACGTATTGAATGAAAAGGTAATTGATCGATAGAATAAATTGATCGATTGAGCGCGGTGCACAGGCGGTGTACGCGCCGCGGCGCCTCATGGCGCACGGTGGCAGGCATCGGACTGGTGCCGATAGGGAAGATTTCTCTCCGGTATCAACCAGAAGGATGGCAATCTCACCTCATGGGAGTCAGTGCGGTGAAGATCATAGTGATGGGGAATTGCTATATGAGGAGTCCTTGGCTTTTTCACCGCCATATTCCGAAAAGGATATTGAAAGGCTGAAATCTACATTAAAAAGTGGAGTTTCGTCTCTCACAGGAGAGGTCTATTCAAATAAAAACAGTACGGAGCGGAGGCAAATGACCATGGAGATCTTGCACGAACACATGGATGCGGTCAACGCCTTAGCATCGGCCTATCTTCAGGCTGTTGCAGTATTGAAATCTGCTGACTCGATAAAGAGCTCGGTAAGGCACGAGGTTCGCTCCGCGGTTAAATCCGCTCTTGATACTGCAATAGAGAAACTGGACAACGGAAATCAGGCAAGACTGGATAATATGCGTACGTATGCTAGTGTTGCGACTGGCAGGGCAGTCAACGATCGAGTAAAGGTTGCAAATGGACCTTCGCTAAGAGTCCCCAGGATAAAAAATGTGTTTATTGGTCCTCGCGCAAGCGATGAAAAGAATTTCTCCAATTCCGATGCGACAAAGGCTGCAGTTTTCAAGGCTCTAAAACCAACAGACGTCAACATGAAGGTAGTAAACGTCAAACGGGCCAGAGACAAGGGGATCAGGTTAGAAGTGGATACCGTTGATCTGGACAAGCTAAAAACTCTCAAAGCGCTAAGGAGTGCGGGTCTCGAAGTTAAAGAACATTGCGGTTTAAAACCAAGGATGCTAATTCGCTTTGTGCCGACCGAAGTTGAATCAGAGGAACTTGCTAAACAAATCATTGCTTTAAATGCGCCAGACGAGCCGGAAAATTCAGTGCGGGTTGTATATGTCTTCGAGCCAAGAGAAGGCCGGTTGACAAGAAATATCATTATTGAGGTAACTGCTCGGGTTCGGAACATTCTTCTAAATAGAGGCCGCGTATTCGTCGGATGGAACTCGTTCCCCATCGAGGATTACGTAAAAATTTTGCAATGCTACAAATGTCTTGGTTTCGGACACATGGCAGGAAACTGTCGTGGAAATGCACGTTGCGGGCACTGTGCAGGAAAACATGAGATGCGAGATTGTGGACATAAAAAAGATGCGCCATGCTGTATAAACTGCAAATCCTCCAATATGGACGATAACCACTTCGCCATGGATGGTAAAAGGTGTCCTCTACTGAAGCGGCGATTAGAGGAAAAAATTAGCCTCATTGAATATTCGTAATGGCTCCCTCATCAAAAAACTCGAGTGGAAATCTAACCGTGGCACATGTTAATTGCCAGTCACTATTAGCAAAAGATCATCTAGATAATTTTAGAGAATATTTTTCACGGGTTTTCTGCCATGTTATATGTGTTTCTGAGACGTGGCTAAGACAGGATGTGTCAGACAATATGGTGGAAATGAACAACTACAAAATATTTAGATGTGACAGACTAGATCGGATTGGCGGTGGTGTTGCTGTATATGTACATAGTTCACTTAAGGCAAAAGTAATCTCATCGTCCTCTGGATTGTCTTCTGATGGGCCGGAATTTCTATTTCTGGACATTTGTTTTTCCGATGGGCCGCGAATTCTTATAGCAGTTGTGTATAGACCACCGAAGGTCAAGGAGCTCTCGAATTTTACAACTGTATGCAATAAGTTACAGCCACTTTATAACAACCTGCTAATAATGGGAGATCTCAATCTCAATATTGATGTTGAAACGCACGATAGCCGTTTTCTTGCACAGTTCATTGCTGTCAACGACTTATTTTTGGTACCTTACTCTCCGACACATCATACTGGTACATCTCACACACATATTGACCACTCAATTGTTGATAGGGAAGAAAAAATAATTGCCTTCGGTCAGGACCCTGTCTCACTCTCTGGGCATGATTGTATATGGATTGAGTATTGCTATAAGATTAATGAGGATGTCCGTTCTCAGATTGTGAAAAGAGATTTCCGTGGATTTGATAAGGAGGCCTTTATGTCCGATCTGATAGCCGTGGACTGGACAGCGTTTTTCAACTCGCAATCGATAGACTACAAAGTATCTTTTCTGAACACAGTGCTGCAAGATTGTCTAGATGAGCATGCTCCAGTAAGGATTTTTGCTTATAAGCGTAGTCCTTCGCCCTGGATGTCCGAGAATATTCGATCTATGATGCACGAACGTGATGAAGCTTGGAAGCGGTTTGTAAG
Source organism: Ophion slaviceki (assembly GCA_944452715.1). Classification (NCBI taxonomy): domain Eukaryota; kingdom Metazoa; phylum Arthropoda; class Insecta; order Hymenoptera; family Ichneumonidae; genus Ophion; species Ophion slaviceki. The sequence continues at coordinate 447,479 of OX101788.1, read as the reverse complement.
AAGTAATAAAGATCCAGAACTTCATTCCAAATTTAGGACGTTAAGAAATCAGGTACAGTTCATGATTAAAACAGCTAAGAGAAGTTTCTTCAGTGATGCCTTTGAAAGTGTTAAAGATGCTAGATCTGCGTGGGGTAGGCTGCGTCAGTTGGGGATCTTACGCTCGAAGGGTGATAAACATCCACCCGTTGTACCAATAGACGAATTAAATAGGTATTTCTCATCTATTGATACCTGTAAGGTTGAAAACATGCAGTTTCAACATGAGGTTCTTTTCGAGGGTTATGATGACTCCGCTTTTCATTTCCAAGATATTTCCCCTGACATACTGTTAAGGACTTTTCGCAATGCCACATCTGATGCTCCTGGTGCGGATGGCATCTCACTACGAGTAGTGCGGATGGCCCTTCCTGCGATCTTCCAAATGATACTTCATATTTTTAATTTCTCTCTTGAGCACAGTATTTTCCCGCACATTTGGAAAAAGACATTGATCAGGCCCATTCCGAAAACTAAATCGCCAACTACATCTGCGGATTACAGGCCGATTTCACTCCTTTGCCCTCTTGCGAAGCTGCTAGAGCGCATAGTTGCGGATCAAGTGAAAACTTTCTTAGAAAATAACGATTTTTTGGATCCCCTACAATCAGCCTACAGGAAAGATTACAGCACTCAAACGGCTCTATTACGTGTCTGTGATCATGTGCGCCAGGGCATTGACCAGAGTATGGTCACGGTCATGGTACTCTTCGATTTTTCGAAGGCATTTGATCGGGTGGACCATGCACTGCTCCTGAGGAAGCTCAAAGATTTGCACTTCTCTGGGCCTGTTGTGGGTTGGGTAAAATCTTACCTAACTGGAAGGTTCCAAGCTGTTCTTGGATCATACGCTACTCGATCAGGCTGGGAAGAGGTAAGATCTGGTGTTCCTCAAGGATCAGTGCTGGGTCCGCTGTTATTCACGTTATATATGTCAGACCTTCGATTTGCTCTCTCACACTGTGATTACAGTATATATGCGGATGATCTACAAATTTTCCTAAAGTGTCCTGTGTCAGAACTAGATCACTGTATAGCAAAGTTAAACACTGATATTGTACTGGTTAGGATCTGGGCGGTGCTAAATGGGTTACTACTAAATGATAATAAGACACAGGCAATAATTCTAGGGAGCAGGTCTTTCATAAGAAAATTAGACTTGTCAACGATACCAAGTATTATGAATGGCAGCACAGTGATTGAATATCGAAACTCTGTAAAGATATTAGGAATTTGGCTGGATGATACTTTATGTTGGAAGGAACAAGCCATAAATGTAGCTAAGACAGCAAATTCACGACTCTACCAACTAAAGATCTGTCGAGGTTTTCTTCCAAAACACATAAGAGCTAAACTGGTTTCTGTCCTGATCCTGCCTGTATTCGACTACTGTTCCTGTATAATATATGGGATTGCGGAACAATACAACAATATTCTCAAGGTTGCCCTAAACTCGTGTGTGCGATTCATTTTTGATGTAAAATGGTTTGAGCATGTAACGCCACACTGGGAAAAGCTCTCTTGGCTGCGCCTGGAATCTCGACGCAAGTATTTTATGATATGCACAATTTCTGAGGTACTTCGCACGACGAGACCTTCATACCTTAGGTCGTATTTTAAAGTCAATGGCTCACGTGAGGGCATGGTTTTAAGAAAAAAGCCAGAGCTCATATCGATTCCACATTTCCGTACGGAATACATGAGACATGCTTTCCATATCTCTGGTGCTTATCTCTTAAACAAGCTTCCACCAAATAGCATGAGCGTACAGAAACGAGATTTCAAGGAAATGGTCAAAAAAATGCTAGCGGAGGGCGCTCTCTAGGGCATTGTCTAGTGAATGAAGTGTTTTTGCGATGATAGGCTCCTTTACTTTCTTGTACGCGGGATTGTTGTTTTTGTTTATATTATATAGATTTATTTTTATTTTTCATTATATTTATCTCAGTTTTGTATACATTTCAAAGTTTATTTTGACTTTTATTTTGTCATATGTAACCTGCGACATGTTTTCAATCGGCGTTCTTGTTCAATATCTTTTTATTTTGTATAGAGTCATCTTTTCTTGTTGTTGTATTGAGCCTTTTTTATCTTTTTGTATTTTGGTATATACAGCATGTAACATGAGGATTGTGTGCCAGAGGACGTTGGTCCTAGAGCACTAATAAACCTATCTATCTATCTATCTATCTCTCTCTCTCTCTCTTTCTCTCTCTCTCTCGCTCGTTCCTTCCGGATTCCGCCCAAGCTCTTTTTCTCGCGCGTCTACGTACATCTAGCCGAGGCTCCTTGGCGAAGGAGGGAGACGCCCTAGCGCTCTAGGGACACAGAGAGGAAGCGAGCAGAGCGTGCGAAAGCCACGTGATTTAATGAACATTACGCTTGTTAGTCTACCGCATTACCGGGCGACGCGTGTGTTGGAAAGGACCCCGTGAAAAGCTACTCCTCCTTCTGCTCCTCCCGTATACGACGCAGCCTTCCAGCGAAACAGTGTCCGACCTCAACAATGAACAAATACGGCGAGAATTACTAGCATACACAGAGCCATCCACGGTAGTTGGCGAAAAAGAGAAACTAGATGGAAGCCCCTTTGTGCGGGGATAAGAATGGTTCGAATTTGTCGGCCGTTAGGGCGGATCAGACATGTACCGTTCACACTTCCGCTCTTGGTTACGTATATACGTTTATACGAAGCCCTCGCGAGTTGCGGATTTATCTTCGTCAATATAGCCGAGATTTGGCAATTAATCGGACTCGCTATAAAACGCGTTGACGCAAGCCTGCGGGCGAGAAGCCCCGCCGTAAATTTGCAAATTTGAGCTTTTCTTCTCTTCGCTTCTCGTAAACGCGCGGCGCGCATTGCTAAGAGCGAGGCTCGTGTACGGTCGATGAGAGACGCGCAGCGCGTAAAGTATACACGCGGCCCATGTAGGGTGATCGGTAGTGGCCAATGATTGGCCGATGCTCGACGCCAAGCTTGCCAACATTGGCACTCGAGCTTGGCCCGATCATCGACCGAGCCTTGGATGATAAGAGCGGCCCGATATTCGCAATCAATATTGGCCCTAGAATGGCTTATGAGAATCGGCCGAGCATCGCGTAGGAGTTCATTCGAGAATCGGCCAACAATAAGCCCCCTCAAGATTGCCATCATTGGCACTCGAGCTTGGCCCGATTATCGACCGAGTCTTGGCGGATAATTGTGACCCAATATAGATCACCAAAATTGCGCCTGCACCGCCAAAAAAAAAATTAATTATTTTTGTATTGTAATTCGTCATTACCTGGTCTTTCGAAATGATTAGTTCGAAGAAAATATTTCACCCCATAATGGGGCTCGAACCTTGAACTTCCCTACTCATAGCCAAACACGCTGCCCCTATGCTACCGAGTGCTTGTAACATTTGAATCGCAGATATGGCATAAGATACCAAATGGATTCTGATCATTATTTGTATGACATAAACTATATCAATTAGTTAATATCATTGTGATAATTAGAGAGTGTTATCGAATGACATGTTATAGAATTTTCAAACCTAACCTATATATATAATTCTCTCTCCACCTTCTCTACCCCCACAACCCGTTAATATGTGTGTTGCAATAAAGACAGACCATTAGTTCATTAGTTCAAGTTTACTTTGAATAAATAAATATATTTAAAATGAATAATTCCAATAATGGAATGCAATAGGAAAAATTTGATTTCACGAAAAATCTAGTTAATTCAAATAAAAAATAAATAAATAGACGCGGTTAGTTAATATTAATAGAATTTTTCTGTCAGTGTAGGATGGTTCATAAAAATCGGCAGAATATCGCGTATGAGCTCGTTCGAGAATCGGCCAACAATGAGTGCATTGATTTGGTAGTATATTTGTTAAGAAAAATGGCCAATGGACTCGTAAAACGTATTTATCTCGTCTCTCAATGATTTCAACGCGAAACAATGAATCGTCAATATACGAATTGCGGTTCGATCATGCGTTACTCGGCCGAACATTGGCCTCGTATCGGTAAAAACATGATTGGCGAGTCTATACTTCGCCAAACGTCGACCTCGTATCGATAAGCCAATGGTTAGAGAGCCTATATTGGGCCGAACATTGTCCTCGTATCGGCAAACCAATGATTGGCGAGTCTATACTTCGCCAAACATCGGCCTCATATCGATAAACCAATAATGAACAAGTCTATACTTGGCCGAACATTGGCCTCGTATTGGCAAACCAATGATTGGCCAGTCTATACTTCGCCAAACATCGGCCTCGTATCGACAAGCCAATGATTAGCGAGTCTACGTTTGGCCGAACATTGGCCGCGTATCGGCAAACCAATGATTGGCGAGTCTATCCTTCGCCAAACATCGGCCTCGTATCGACAAGCCAATGCTATATTTGGCGAGCGAGTCTATATTTGGCCGAACATTGGCCTCGTATCAGCAAACCAATGTTGGCTAGTCAATACTCAGCCGAGCATTGGCGTACAATTGGTTAATCGATCATCGTCCCGCCAACATTGGTCCAAGTATTGGCCGTTACGGTTCGATTGGCGAAACCTACATGGGGGAGGAGGAGCTTGTAATTGGAAGCGCGATAGGTCGCGGATTCGGTTAAAAAAAAGAACGTAACTGAGGAAAGGCCGAGTGCTTGAACGAGCGTAAAGCCGCGAGTGCACGCGTCTACTGCGCTTCTACGCATATCTACACACTTGATACCGCAAGGGGCTCATTGTACTTCGCACGTTCTTCGCATTACACGAGCCCTCGTTTTTTTCCTTCGTCCTTCAGGTCTCTTCTCAGTTTTCCGTGAATCTCCGCGAGCTTTGTAGCTTGTCCCTCGACTTCTCGTTACGCACATGCCAATTTCTCAAGGACACTGGTGCAAGAGCATCCTCGAAACCACAAAGGCGCGTAGCCCGCCCGAACAAATCGTTCTCTTTGAAAATACGTTTCAAGGACATCTACAAAACTATATTATCGAGATGGAGCCTTTACGATTTCGATTTTTACCTCCAAGCAAACCCGAGTCGACATTTTCTGCCTACTGTGAGCCTGCAGCTCCTCACAGTGATAGAAGACGAAGGTAGGAAAGTAGATTCAAATAAAATGGAAAATAAACGCATATTTAAGGTAGTCGTCTCGCCACAGTCACGTTGAAAAGTTTATTCTCCGCTCAATCGACGAAAGCGTCGAAATATTGTTAAATATCTTTATAATGTAGGTTGTACATCTCATCAGGATGTAAAAACTAATAAAGTAGTGAAAAAAACACCTATTATAATGTTTGCAGTTCCAAAAATAACAACGTTTCCTCCATCACCCAACCGTCACTTTTGTACCAGACTGTCCATTCCAGCTACTAACACGTAGATACTCTGCGTATACGGATATGCACACACTACTGCAGTCTAGCGAGCGCGAAGATCGTAGCAGGGTCGCAAGCCCAGCGAATTTTTGTCGTGATATTTAGTATAAAATGGAATAATGGAACAAGTGCAACAAAAAGGCAAATTTGCCTAACGAACAACGATCGCCAAAAATAGAAAAGCGGTCGAAATTATGGACCATGCAAAAAGAGAAAACGTAAAGAAGAACCATGTAGAGGTTATGAATAACGAAAATGTGGGACATCGTATCGTGAGTCGTTGAATTGATGAATTTCACTTCCATGAATGATAGTACAAGTTTATTATTGTTTCAATGAATTTTTTATTTTATTCATTTACTGTTTTGACCTAGCTAAAGTAATATAAAAAAGTAGGGTAGGCTGGTATAGGAGTACGCACCTAACCTTCAAAGCGGTGAAAAAAACAAACAAATACATTTTACGAATTAGTCTTTGTTTTAATTGAAAGATTATCTAGTATTCTATTGAAATTATGAGCGACGATTGGGAATCTTAATTTTTTTTAAAGTAACAACCTAAAAACTATGAATTGGGATTTGCGAACTCTTAGACATACGGGCGTTTAAGAGTACGCACGGGGGTCGATAAGAGTACGTATCCATCAACCGACACATAAATCGCAATTAAAGTTGCCCACATTTGTATCTATCCATTCTATCCATTCCTCACATATTGGTTCTTCGTATATTTTTTTGTATACTTTGAATACTTGTAAAAAAACATATACTATATATAGACAAAATACTATATATTCTATATCTAGAAGATATTTTATATATTTATACATATATGAGGCGTTCCATACCATTTCGAACGGTCAAAAAGGTGTCCACTCTCAAAAAAATTGAAATTTTGTCAAATTATTTAGTTATATGAAGAAAAAAAAGGGTAAATTTTTTCAAAATTTTTGGATCGCATTTTCTCGAGTTTTTCAAATTTTCAAAATACCGTTATATCTCGTGAGCATTTGATTTAACAGAAAAATGTTTGAGACAAAAAAGTTGTAATTTTACATGAACTTTGTGAAAAAATTTTGTTTTGAATTTTTCGAGTTTAAAAAACGCCCATTTTCACCAAAATTATACAAAAATATTTTTTTTCGGTGGGTATGTCACTTTTGATTTTTCTCAAAAAATTACAGAAAATACTCTAAAGTGTGTACAGTAACACCTATTTTTTTCAGAGTGGCTCGATACGTTGTTTTAGAGCTGTGCTTTGTTTTATCATTATGAGATATTTTTTTTAGACAAATCAATTATTGCTAAAAATTATTCTCTCCCAAATTTTTCTCACATTTTTCAGGTAATAAACATCCATAACAGTAATAATATTTTTGAGCTTAATCATAAATTATCGGTAAGGTTTGCAAAGTTAACGTTGCCATACAAAGAACGTACGTCGTCCAACATGAAAATTGTGGTACAAAGTAACGTCGTTGTGCAATATGGACATATTATTCGTTGATGCCATCATCAAAATAATTACTCATGAATTAGTTTGTAACGAGGCACTCGAGAAACCACCAAGAAAATTCAAAGGAGGCATATGACTTCTCTGCTTGGCTCACACCGTGCAACCTAGTGTAAAAAAATCAAAACACACTGAGAACTCTGATAGTATTTTGGCATGGAGGAGGAATGTTGACAAACTGAAGGATGTAGGAGGCATTTGATGGCGCACATTACTTTGTATGACAATGTTTATATTGGGCGATCAACGATACTTTGTATCACATTTTCCATATTGCACGACGACGTTACTTTGTATCACAATTTTCATGTTGACCGACGAACGTTACTTTGTATGGCAAGGTTAACTTTGTATACCTTACCGATAATTTATGATTAAGCTCAAAAAAATTATTACTGTTATAAATGTGTATTACCTGAAAAATGTAAGAAAAAATTGGGAGAGAATAATTTTCAATAATAATTGATTTGTCTAAAAAAAAATATCTCATAATATCTCATAAAAATAGGTGTTACTGTACATACTTCAGAGTATTTTTTGGAATTTTTTGAGAAAAATCAACAGTGACATACCGACCGAAAAAAAAAAATTTTGTATAATTTTCGCGAAAATAGGCAATTTTTAAACTCGAAAAATTCAAAACAAAATTTTTTCACAAAGTTCATGTAAAATTGCACCTTTTTTGTCTTAAACATTTTTCTGTTAAATCAAATTCTCACGAGATATAACGGTATTTAAAAAATTTTGAAATCTGAAAATCTCGAGAAAACGCGATAAAAAAATTTTGAAAAAATTTACGTTGTTCTTTTTCATATAATTAAATAATTTGACAAAATTTCAATTTTTTGAGAGTGGACAGCTTTTTGGCCGTTCGAAATGGTATAGTACCTCATATATTTATATATATACACTACATACTATATATATATATATATATATATATGTATGTATGTATGTATAGGGCATTCCACGCCATTTCACTTAGCCCGTGACCGTAACCATTTTTGGTTTTCCTGATATTTATTGTAATATTGTTCCCCAATGAAAGCACTATCCAAACCAATTTTTAGATTGTTATCTCTCCTCTTTTGAGGAGTTATAATTTTCCAAAAAATCTCGATTTCGGAAGTTTTGGAAATGTTTAAACGCCGATAACTCCTGAACTAATTGAGATATCGACAAATATCACTATGTAATTTTTTTTATTTTGACGCATACGTTCTTTAGAAAATATGGAAAATTTTTCAATTATCGATGTCAACGTTTTTTTTTGCATCTAAAGTGGAAACTATTTTTTTTTAAATGATTTCCTCTTTTTATTTATTTTTTTAAATTCTCTAAAATAGAGTGACCCATTCTATGATTTTTAAGACTGGTCTCATCGTGGGCCTATTTTTCCTTCTATTTTTTTTTCGAATGTATCATACCTTTTTCAGAAGACTTGTATCATTTTAATCTCCAATAATGCTATTAATGATTTGTGATTTCCACTTCGGCTTTGTCAGGCTTGAAACGGTTTATTTTTAATTTGTGCTGAAATTAACGAAAAAAAATGTTTTTTTATTTTAAATAATTTTTTTTGTTAAATTCCGCACCAACTATAAATAAACCGTTTCTGGCCTGACGAAGCCGAAATGGAAATCACAAAATCATTAATAGAATTATTGGAGATTAAAATGATAAAAGTCTTCTGAACAAAAAAAAATTCAGAAAGAAGTCGACATTTTTTAGAAAATTACAATTCGTAAAAGAGAAGAATCCGCGACACTACCCCCCCCCCCCCCCCGTCCTTCCCGCACCCCCTTATCGCAATCGCGAAACGACCAAGCGGGCTATCGACTGGGGCCACGTCGGCCCGACCGTCAACTCAGAAGATCAGCAACGCCATTTCCCAACGACGCAGAAAGTGGACTGGCCGTCCGAGGGCATCCGGCTGCCATCTCCTAAGTCTCCGGCCTACCGCGCATCAGGAGAGACTGTAGCTCTCGCGCGGTATGGCTGGCGAGCGCCGTATCGACTGGGGCGCTCAGCGACTCGGGAGGAACAAGAGCTATCGAGGATATCGACCGGACGGGCGAGCCACGAGGATCGAGGATGAAAATCAATCGGAGGTCCGTCATCTAGCACGGGATTGGGCGAGACGAGGAAGCCGGCTGGCCCGGTCGAGCATTAAGTCTCCGAGCGTGGTCAGCGAAGGACGAGATGGATCGCCAGCCCCGGCGTAAGAAAAAGAGAGAGAGAGAGAGAGAGAGTAATGGAGAATCGGGAGAACGGATCTCTATTGGGTTGATCGAAGGATCATCTCTTCGGCACCTGTAAGTCTTTTCTCTTTTCTTACTGTGCGAGAGCGGCTAGCGAAAAGCCAGTTGAGTCTGTCCGGAAAAATGTGTCGCTCGGGCGACTTTAGAATCGTTCCCTTTCACCCCTCCCCGTGTGAATCGCCAAATCGACGTCCCTTTCCCGTGCGCGTCGCCGCGAAAAGTTATTGTAAAATTGTAATAATTCCGAAAGAAAAATCCTGTAAATTTAGTAATAATTCCGAAAAGTTAATGCGAGTAATTTAGAATAATTTGTCCAAGTCGTGAAAAATTAAGGATCGGTACGATTTGTAAAAAGGTGCCGTGGTGGATCCCCGTTGTCCCTCGCGAAATTTTCCCTTGTGTGCGCGTAGCCGCGGCCAGGCTTGGCGTGGCCACGGCCGTCGGCTGAATCGAATTACACCTTTCGCGAGAAGACATTGCGAAAGGTTAGATCGAGCAATTAGTGTTTTTCCGTCTCTTCCATTGTTCATTATTAATTTGTGTTTTCTAGAATAGATTAAAATAGTCGTGGTCCGGAAAATAAGAGGCATTGCGTTCGTAGAACCCCGTCTATCCCCGATACCCCGAGATGTCCCGTAACGTTTAGATCGAGTCTCATGCGAGCTAGCGTTTGTTTTGGTTTTTTTTTGGTTGTTGATACCTTGCGTACGCGGTCGGCCGCGTTGCCCGAGAACGGTTGGCGCCCAAAATTAGAGTGAATTTGTAACATGTAAAATATCCGAACGGGTCGAGAAATCGAGTAGGGACTTCGCGTGTCCAGTAACCCGTTAATTCGAGTCAAAATTATAGGAGCATTATTTAGTCAATTTATTATATAGAGTATTTTTATTATAAGTAATTAATCAATTAAATTCTCTTTTTCTGTATCGATCCTAATCCGTTTCTGTTTGTAAAATAAATCACATTTAAATATTATTTCCGGAATTGAGAATTTATTAATACCCCTTTCCCCCTCCCTCCGCCTACAGTAACACGCGATACCCGTCAAAACATATATATGAAAATATACTTTTTCTATACTTTGTATACTTGTAAAAAAAAATTAACAACAGTCGTATAAGAGTACGCGCGTACTCCTACACACCCAAGCACTGCGTACTCTTATAACCTCCATAAAGCTAGCAGAGCAAAGTCCCCAAAGTGGATTTAATTGGTATCAAAATTTTGTGCTTTTTATGTGCTAATTTTGTGCTCCATTTAAAATTTTTGTGCTCTTGTCGTTTAGCGGGAAATTAGAAAACAAAAGTGCTCTGTTGGCTTACCATCAAGCTAGCAGAGCACTTAATGATCTTTGCTATATCTAAGAATGAAACTACGTGATATTGATGTGCTTTTTATGTGCTCTAAGAATATCCAAGAACCGAACCGCTAAAACGCAATTTTCTCTCAAAACCAGCCCTACAAGACCCAAGCTACCTGCCAATCCGAGTATTGGTTATTATTTCGATATCGCAAAATCAAAGCAGTCCACATTTATGTGCTTTTTATGTGCTCTATAAATATCCATGAGCCAAACCGCTAACACAAGAATTTCTCCCAAAACCACCTCTACAAGACCCAAACTACCAGCCGAAACGAGTCGTGGCTATTTTTTCGATATCGCAAAATCAAAATAGTCCACATTTAAGTGCTTTTTATGTGCTCTACAAATATCCAAGAGCCAAACCGCTAAAACGAAAACTTCACCCAAAACCACCCCTACAAGACCCAAGCTACCCGCCAATACGAGTATTGGCTATTTTTTCGATATCGCTGAATCAAAGTAGTCGACATTTATGTGCTTTTTATGTGCTCTACGAATATTCAAGAGCCGAACCGCTAAAACGAAAATTTCTCCCAAAACCACCCCTACAAGACCCAAGCCACTCGCAAATACGAGTGTTGGCTATTTTTTCGATATCGCAAAATCAAAGTAGTCCACATTTATGTGCTAATTTTGTGCTCCATTTTAAATTTTCGTGCTCTTGTCGTTTCACGGGTAATTAGAAATCAAAAGAGCTCTGTTGGCTTAACATCAAGCTAGCAGAGCACTCAATGATCTTTGCAATATCTAAGAATGAAACTACGTGATATGTGCTTTTTATGTGCATTACGAATATCGAAGAGCCCAACCTCTATTTTTTTCGCCCGATATAGGCCCTCAAAAAAACCCTCCAATAAAAGCATATACGATTTTTTGTATGGTCTGAAATGAAAATATATCATATTTATGTGCTCTACGAATATCCAAGAGCCAAACCGCTTAAAACGAAAATTTCTCCCAAAAGCACCCCTACGAGACACAAGCTACTTGCAAATACGAGTATTTTTAAGCAAATACGCCTGTTTTCGATATCTCAAAATCAAAGTAGTCAACATTTATGTGCTTTTTATGTGCTCTACGAATATCCATGAGCCAAACCGCTAAAACGAAAATTTCTCCGCAAACCACCTCTACAAGACCCAAACTACCCGCCAATACAAGTATTGGCTATTTTTTCGATATCGCTAAATCAAAGTAATCCACATTTATGTACTTTTTATGTACTCTACGAATATCCATGAGCCAAACCGCTAAAACAAGAATTTCTTCCAAAACCATCTCTACAAGACCCAAACTACCCACCAATACAAGTATTGGCTATTTTTTCGATATCGCTATATCAAAGTATTCCCCATTTATGTGCTTTTTATGTGCTCTATGAATATCGGCGGGTATTGGCGTAATATACGAGTATTGGCGGGTAGTTTGGGCCGTGTAGAGGTGGTTTTGGAAGAAATTTTCGTTTTAGCAGTTTGGCTCTGGGATATTCGTAGAGCACATAAAAAGCTGATAAATGTGGACTACTTTGATTTAGCGATATTGAAAAAATAACCAATACGTGTATTGGCGGGTAGCTTCGCTCTTGTAGGGGTGGCTTTGGGAGAAATTTGCGTTTTAGCGGTTTGACTCTTGGATATTCGTAGAGCACATGAAAAGCACATGAATATGATACACTTTCATTTCAAATTAACGAAAAAATAGTATATGCTCTTATTGGAGGGTTTTTTGAGGGTCTATATTGGGCGAAAAAAAATAAGGGTTTGGCTGTCCGATATTCGCAAAGCACATAAAAAGCACATAAATATCACGTCGTTTCATTCTTAGATATGGCAAAGATCATTGAGTGCTCTGCTAGCTTGATGGTAAGCCAACAGAGCACTTTTGTTTTCTAATCACCCGCTAAACGACAAGAGCACAAAATTTTTTAGTGGAACACAAAATTAGCACATAAAAGGCACATAAATGTGGACTACTTTGATTTTGCGATATCGAAAAAATAGCCAATACTTGTATTGGTGGGTAGTTTGGGTCTTGTAGAGATGGTTTTGGAAGAAATTCTTGTTTTAGCGGTTTGGCTCATGCATTTTCGTAGAGCACATAAAAAGTACATAAATGTGGATTACTTTGATTTAGCGATATCGAAAAAATAGCCAATACTTGTATTTGCGGGTAGTTTGGGTCTTGTAAAGGTGGTTTGCGGAGAAATTTTCGTTTTAGCGGTTTGGCTCATGGATATTCGTAGAGAACATAAAAAGCACATAAATGTTAACTACTTTTATTTTGAGATATCGAAAACAGGCGTATTTGCTTAAAAATACTCGTATTTGCAAGTAGCTTGTGTCTCGTAGGGGTGCTTTTGGGAGAAATTTTCGTTTTAAGCGGTTTGGCTCTTGGATATTCGTAGAGCACATAAAAAGCACATAAATGTGGACTGCTTTGATTTTGCGATATCGAAAAAAGAACCAATACTCGTATTGGCGGGTAGCTTGAGTCTTGTAGGTGTGGTTTTGGGAGAAATTTGCGTTTTAGCGGTTTTGCTCTTGGATATTCGCAGAGTACATAAAAAGCACATAAATGTGGACTACTTTGATTTTGCGATATCGAAAAAATAGCTAATACTCGTATCGGCGGGTAGTTTGGGTCTTGTAGAGGTGGTTTTGGGAGAAATTCTTGTTTTAGCGGTTTGGCTCATGGATATTCATAGAGCACATAAAAAGCACATAAATGTGGACTCCTTTGATTTTGCGATATTGAAAAAAGAACCAATCCTCGCATTGGCGGGTAGCTTGAGTCTTGTAGGGGTGGTTTTGGGAGAAATTTGCGTTTTAGCAGTTTGGCTCTTGGATATTCGTAGAGCACATAAAAAGCACATAAATATGGACTACTTTGATTTAGCGATATCGAAAAAATAACCAATACTCGTATTGGCGGGTAGCTTGGGTCTTGGAGGGGTGGTTTTGGGAGAAATTTGCGTTTTAGCGGTTTGGCTCTTGGATATTCGTAGAGCACATAAAAAGCACATAAATATGATACACTTTCATTTCAGAATATCAAAAAAATGGTATATGCTCTTATTGGAGGGTTTTTTGAGGGTCTATATTGGGCGAAAAAAAATACGGGTTTGGCTGTTCGATATTCGCAAAGCACATAAAAAGCACATAAATATCACATCGTTTCATTCTTATATATGGCAAAGATCATTAAGTGCTCTGCTTGCTTGATGATAAGCCAACAGAGCACTTTTGTTTTCTAATTTCCCGCTAAACGACAAGCGCACAAAAATTTTAAATGGAGCACAAAATTAGCACATAAAAAGCACAAAATTTTGATACCAATTAAATCCACTTTGGGGACTTTGCTCTGCTAGCTCTATGGAGGTACTCTTATACCACCTGCACATTTTAAACAAACATGACTGTTGCTGCAATTTATTGATGAGATGCGAAAATACTTTGATTTTGAACAATAACCTTAGTAAACCGGCGTATGAAATGAATATTGGTTTTTGAAGAAAGTAAATTGTGTATCGTACTTGTAATGCTTTGAAAATGTCAAAAATAAATAAGAAATTGCAACCATAACTTCAAACTCACCTAGCCTCTCCGTTTTATTTAACTTTGGATTTTTTTGTCAGAAACCCTTACCCTTTGAGGCGGTCAAAACACGACAGAAATTATCTTCAATTAGCAAAGCGTTTCGTCATTAGCTTAACTGCGTACTCTTATCGCCTGCGTACTCCTATACCAGCTTACCCTAAATACAAAAAATCTGCCGCGTCTTTAGATACATTTTCTACCGATGAACACGCCCAATGCTTGCAGCGCTGCCAGATCGCCGCCTGTGGTCCGCTCCAGTCCCGCCGTGACGCTGGCGTCGCTAGAGATTGCTTAATTTAAATCGCTATATCTCTGAAACTAGACGGTCAAAATTTATGATTTTCTTTACCCACTCCGTCATATCTTCGTCTGTAATTAAGAACTTAAAAAAAAAAAATCTGCAGAAAAATTTCGACGTTACTGCATGAAATGTGAAAAATTCCACCGTTCCCCATAAGAACACGTGTAAAACCGTGCAATCTTTGATTGCCATTATCTCGAATACACATCGGTGAATCCTTTTGAAATTTAATAGGTAATCACTTAATAGTGTCTTGAATATGCCCTGAAAGTAAAAAAAGAAAAACCTATACAAAAACACCTTGGCGAGACTGCGCTACCTTAATGTCTGAAACGGCAAATACAAATGGCCCTCTTCTCCACTTTTAGGCGCTAAGTAGGCTAATATTGTTATTGCATGCGACAGCTATACACGCATACACGCACACACTATTACACATACAGGCTACGTCATTAATTACGTAATACATTAATAATAAGCCCTCCTTATTATCGTTAAATTATAGAAATAATTATGTTATCAGGTGAGATAAACATTT